>CM067221.1:80044441-80479183 GCA_034190945.1 Octodonta nipae | reverse complement strand
AACGTTTGAGTACTCTGGGTGTAATGTCTGGCATAAAATTCTGTTATTTAGAGTGCAGCAGTACACTGTGCCTGCGATAAGTGAATAATTGATTTTTTACAGTCATCGGCTATGATATTTGACGAAGAGGCAGCTGGAATTTTAATGACGAACAGTTTATTTAACGGATCCACTACTGGAAAATTGTGGAACATAATTCTAGCCCAATAGCAGTCTGCTTTAATACTGGGAATACTACTCATATTCGATCATACAGAAATTAGTAATTTTCTTTTCATAGTATACAATTGAGCACTGATCGAATAAAACTGTCAAAAATTTTCCTTAGTTAGTTCCTTTCGACTGTACGCAAACACTTTCTAAATAATAAAAAAAGGGAACATGGAGATTTCTTTAAACTACATTGTGTTAAACAATATACGGTTTCTTAAAGTTCTAGTGGATAAGTCAATTTAGTTTAGAGTTTAATATTCTCATTTGAATAAAATAATTACTTTACTAAGTTTATTTGTTAATAGAATTTTTAAAACGTTTCTTTGAACTTGACCTCACAAAAATTTCAATAGCTTTGGATCGGCTATCGGCATCATATGAATGATGGGAAATTCAGATTATGCCTCGTATTTATATCGCTTATTATATTCTCATTCGAGATTATACAGGTATGGAAAACATTTGACTGGGGTCGGAGAATGCTAACGTTAAACAAGGACGGAACGGCTACTATATGCATGAGACGAGATTGTCGTTTTAAGTACGTCTGTTTCACGAGCATTCAAGGTAAAGCACAGAATCGTTTCGTACAGCATCGATCGTCACAGAGCGACCGCCCGTCCCTTTCCTCGTCAGTAAGGTTTTATCAACGAAGGAGTATGTTGTTCGTCGACAGATTACTTACGCAAATAATACGGATTTTTTGGTACTTCTTTGTTTA
The DNA here is from genome assembly GCA_034190945.1 of Octodonta nipae. Taxonomy (NCBI): domain Eukaryota; kingdom Metazoa; phylum Arthropoda; class Insecta; order Coleoptera; family Chrysomelidae; genus Octodonta; species Octodonta nipae. Next base: position 80,478,249 of record CM067221.1, on the reverse strand, counting down.
TGAGGTCCTGCTCCTCAAGGTGTTGTTGCTTTCGAACACTATTTTGATTCCAATGCGTTTTTCAGTAAAGCGTTCAGTGTATGGTAGTAATATAGTTGCTTTCGTGGTTTCATCTTCCTGCCTGGTTTATCCAGTTGTTCAAACGCCTTGTTAATGATGCTTTTTCCGAATTTTCTGTCGCCAAAAGGTCTCTTCTAAGTTTCACTTGCCCTTGTTTGAGGACTCTGGTGTGCTGCAGATATTGTTAGCTCTATGGAGTAATGTCTTGATAATGCCAGTTTTCGTTGCTGATGTGGTTAGAATTGTAGTGTAGGTATAATCCTAAATGTTTAGCCTTCTTGTAGAATGTTGTTTCGATTCCGGTCCTAGTCCTTTGCCACTTTACATCAAGGAATGGTAGGCACCCACTCTTGTAGTTCTCTCTCTCTCTCTCCATGTTGCCAAATAAGAAAGGTGTCGTCGACATACCTTAACCAGCGTTTTGATGGCTTCTCGTACTACTTCAGTGTATTATTTTCTAACAATTCCATGTAGATGTTCGCGATGGTAGGCGATAACGGCTAGCTCATACGTAATCCATCATGCAAGAACGGTCCTTCTCTTGAAAATAGTAGTTCTTGAGGCAACAAGTCCACGATTGAATCTATTGGCAGGTCCCTCCACTGGCCCAACTTCTAAGAATTCGATGTTTTGGACAAAATGCTTTGAATCCTTAACGTGCGATGATGTTTTGCACTCCAACAGTTGGATGATTGGTAGGAGGTATTTTGATAATTCTGATGTTGGTGAGTTACTTGAGCTTGTAATCTGTCTGACAGGTACTCCAGCCTTTTGTATTTTGGATAGTTCATAAAGATGTGGTGGTATGCTGTGATTGGGGTCAATTTTCTCCTTATCTCGCGTGGAATGTAGTCAGCATGTTCTCTGAGTGTTCTGTCCCTCACCATGGTGATTAGCGAGCTCAGCGACCAAAGTAAGAACGTTTGGAGACATCTACTTCAGACACTGCCGCTACGCATCACCGACAACTAATGGCTAGGTACAGCGGCGGTACTTGGATGAGACAGAAGATTAAGCGACCCACTGAGCATGAACGGTTAAGGATATAAATACGACGGATAATCTGAATTTTTTATCATATAACTCGTGACGATAGCAGATCAAAATGTATTTAAACGTTGTGAGGTCAACCATTTCCAGACGTTGGAAGTTCAAGGAAACTTCGAGGACCGAGTTACATTGCCTACCAGCTTTAAAGTAACGTTAGAACGTTTAGAACACCGCTAAAAAGGAATCATTTTCGAATTAATCATCTATGATAAATACTGCCTCTCCGAATAAGAACACCTTGTTTATATCACACCCTTATATCTTTATGACTCTTACTACCTAAATGATACCACCTGAGACCTGCCACTTTATTTTTAAAACTAATTTTAAAGCTATAAAATCAGCACCCTGATATCATCAATTGTTTTTAAACAAGCCAAATTCAATAAAAATCAGTTTATAAATGAAAAATAAATAAAATTAAATTTCGTTTTTTTTTAACAAATCTTTATATTTAATCCAAAGATTTTGACAAATCACCCTAAAATAGAGAGTACTATTCGTTTCTTCCATTTTAGGAATAATCGTATCTATTTCTTATATTCTACTAAATTGTGGATATTTTTTTACCGTAATTCAGTTTTGCTTATTCCGTTCACCTAAATCAATATGAACCATTGTGTCAAATTCATCCAATCTTCCGAATTGACAAAAACGGCATCTTCGTATATATCAAAGTATTTACATTAATCTTAGGAAATGGACGAAACAAATCGAAGACTGTCTTTGGTTGTTGACTTGAATGCACGAAATTGATCAAAACCGCAAGTCAGCAGTTTTGAGAATCGGTGTGTCTTTTCCTATATCGAAAAAAGCTTTTACCACGAAAGTGAATGGCTCTAGAAGAAGACAGTCCTTATTAGTCTATCTGTGTAGCAATTCTTAAATTCAGTTCTTGTGATTGCTTTGTTGGGGGTTAATAAAGGAAAGTGCACGTTAAGTAATAGGACCTCATTCAGAAGATAACTACAATGACTTCATTTGATAGAAATTCGGTATTTTTCGGAACAATACGTTTACTATAAAACACGGCTGATAAATAAAGAAAAGATCCTTTGATAAAACGTGAGGTCACCTTTGAAGTAAACTTTTCTATAAACGATAATGTTCATTGAGGCTGTGTAAAAGCTGTTTCTAAATAAAATGTGGAACAGCAATTCCTACCAAAACTGTTTCTTTATAGTAAATGCACCTTACTGACAAGAAAGAAAATCCTTAACGAAAACAAAACACATCAGTAAGTCTTCGTTGCATTGACTATACTTTAATGACGTTAGAGAAAGGGAAGGCTTCCTTCCTTACTCCAGTCGTTTCGATCAACAAGGCTTAAATGCACACATTTGTACTGATATTTATGAGCTTAAAACATACTCAAAAGGAATTATAAGCTAAGGATCACTGTTTTAAAGCACTTGCTAATTAATTTGCTGCAGAATGAGAATGTTTTAAATAAAGAAAAAAAAAAAGAAAACAAAAAAGCCCTAACGTTGAAATTTACCCAATTATTTAACCCATAATTTGAAAGTTTGTGATGACGTTTTAAAATATTTATAAAATACATTTATGTTCGACAGCAAAATTTTCTAATTCATTGAATAAATTATTCAAAGGAGAACGGACACCGTTTATGGGATTTTCTTTCTAGGAGGCTTTTATAGGCGTTATGCCAATGAGAAAATTTTTATGAGACGGTCAAATACTACAGAAATTGCATCGACTTCGATGGGGAGCCAAAATCCTATAAACTGTGTGCGTGGTCTATTCACAATTCCGGTTTTTGCAACTTTCAACACAGCGCCTAATTAATCATATCAATTTATTTGACAAGAGGGCCTCAAGAAAACCCAACCTAAAATTGTTTTGGCAATACATATTTTGCGTAACTGATAGGAAATTGTTTTCTGAAACATATTGGTGGAATATTTCATGTTTAAGCACTTTCTAGGAATTAACGTCACGAAATTTCTGTATATTTCCAAATGTTTCTAGTTGAGATTCCGTTGTCAATGGCAAAGACACTATGAAAAAAAGACATAATTATAAAATGTAAAAATTATAATATTTGACAATAATATTGCAATATAGTCCGTGGGTTCAATTTAAAATTATAAAACTAATATTCACTTTCACTTTTCTAGAACTTTATTTACATCGAATATACAACAGCTGATTCAAATATCACAATAACAATTTTACATATAAGCTCTTCGCTCCACCAACTGAACTCGCGATCGTGGCCTGCTTCCTTTATAAAACCAGCATAGAAAATTCTCGTAAAAATCATCATCACTCCTGCAGGTCCCGAGTCTTTCGTGAACCATTTTTTATCTCAAAGCGATTGTTGTCGTACTGAAATGAAACAGGGTCGGCTTTGGGTAAATTTCGTAACAATATCTATTATTTGACTTATGACGGTATAAGTTAAAACCTTCCAGGAAATATCACAAATAAAAGCTACGAGCTGGTAAATACGATAAACCAGTCTAATAAGCAAGGACAAGGAAATGATTCCAGAAAATATTTTAGTCATGTTCCAATAAAAGCAAATTCAGATAGGAAAATACTTTCATGAAAATGGTTCTGTTGGTCAGTTGCTACATTGCAAGAAACATTTATGTAATTGTAAATAAAAAAAGAGGAACTCAACAGTTCAGCAATCTACAGGTAGTAAATTAAGTTTAATTCAATAGGATTCGTGGATAGAAGAGTCGAGTAATATAAAGAAACGAGGTACTGAGAATATTCTTTTAAGATAATAATAAAAAATAACATACATAAAAAAATAATAAACCAGTGATGTTTTAAATTTTTTATAAGTTAGTAATCATGACGTAATGTTAAATGTTATTTAGCAGTAAGCATTTTAGATAAAAAGAACTATTTCATTTGAAACTACAAAATCATAAAAACTAACATTTTGGGAACCCATTATTTTGTGTTCACTACAATTTCCGTTTCAAACAAATATACCAAATAATCAAACTTTTCAACCAGTTGTGATATAAAGTTCGTATTTAAATTCCTATAAATCCCAATTTTCATTTAGCAGCTAATTAATATTATGAGTCATTTGATATATCAAGTCTGTTTATTCTAAATAAATATAATTTACTACATGAATCCATTGTTATAAATTGTATTAATACCACGATGCATCTAATCTTAAATAGTGATTAATACCCACCCACAAAAATTTTCTTTCAGAGAAGTGATAAATAAAAATAGTTGAGTTCAAGAAAATAAATATTCATTTGGAATGTGTTAAAAAATTGAAATTTGAATGGCTAGCTAATATGCAACAAAGACAAAATTAGAGCTGAAATAAATGACAAAATATTACCAATTTCTTATTTACTGAAAGAAAATTCAGTAAAAATGGAATAACTACGATACTTGAGTAAGAGCATTGGGAAAACTGTGGAACCTTTGGTGTGTCACAGATTTAGGGACACAAAGTTTTGTACCCTAACACCAAACCTTTTTTTTTTAAAGCGCGTTTCAATAGCGAAGCTGTTATCACCAAGGAGTAAACCAAAAAAAAAAAACAAAACTCAGTTACAATATATGCAAAACTCAGTTTTGGTTTGCTCCTTGATGATGTCAGCTTCGCTGTTGAACGTACGTTGAGTGAAAAATGAAAGGTTTGGTGTTGGGTACAAAACTTTGTGTTTATAGTTTGAGTTTGAGTATTGATCATAAAGACAACACCGAAAATAACATGGGCTATTCATTAGTAGCTAAAGCTAAACTAGTAACTTCAAATCTTAGAAGTATTCGAGGTGACAACCGAACAAAACCAGCCACAAATTTAATTTAAAATGTTAAACTACACCTGGGTTCTCTTTAGGCTGATTCTTATAATTAATATACGCATAACGAAGTAAAACTTCTAAATGTGAATTTGGTGCCTCAAATAATCGTATCAACTGTTCAAATATATTTTTGTTGGAATTTTCCCCTAAGGAAGCGTTTATATTTGATTTGGGTTGGATTTCTTATCAGAAAATATAACGTTTGATGATTTTATAATTATTAATGCAGGATGATCGAAAAATAAGAACATAATTTAAATATACAAAATGGTTAAAAGTCAATTTTTACAAATAGAAACCACCCATTTTATTATAAAGGAATGTTTAGTTTTTAAAATAATGAGCTGCAAATATTAAGCAATTATTATTGTAAGTTGTCTGTGAAGACTTTAAAGCAAATAAGCGTGCAGTACCGGCAGTTGCCTCCATTTTTAAAATTATCATTAATTATATCAGAACGCACAAGTTATACCAAAATTTTTTATGCAATTCACATCGTACCAGCGCTGTTCTAGTTTTTTGATAGTTCTAGCAGCTTTTTCAGTTTGGTCCATGTATAACTTCTGTCTCTACAAGTTATATCTAATTTCTCATCTTTGAACTTCCTTTTTTGAGATTTTCTGACGTATATCAACTCTTTAATTTAAAATATCGCAAATAGAGAATTTGCTAGAACGAAAACCAAATGTGTGTAGGTATTGTTTATTAATCGGATTTTATATTTCTTTTTACTACCAGTTATTAATTCTTATAAACAAAGAGTCGCGCATTATATTATCTGGTAAATGTTTCTTAAACAAAAAAAATTAAGTCGTATGGGTATTTGCTATATTTAAGTATAATCATAGTATTGAAATTAAGTGGCATGTAACTTTATAGAAAGGTTTAGATCCAGGTACAATTGACAAAAGTGTGTTGTACAAAATACCTTCAGCGAATGTATGTTCTTATACAAAAGCTTATAATGAAGAAATTATGGTGTTGACTTACCCTACAGCGTCGAGGGTTGGATCAAAACATCCTATGGAGATTACTAACTTTTTCCCGTTAGACGTTCTCTACGCATTGTATGACAGGTCGGTTCGACGTACGTGTTTTCAACAAAAAATGTATGAGAAAAAGAGAGAAATGAAAAAATGAATGTAGGAATGCAAATCAGCCCTTAATAAGTAATAATTACCAAAGTAGTATTTTCGGTCTAATGCACTGTCATTAAATTTTGTCCATCAAATATAGAAATAATTTCCATTTAAAAACAATGAAGACAAAACACTTTTAAGTTCCAGCATTCTCAGGAACAAAACACTTGTTGAAATAAACATATTCACAACAACCAATTTTAGCAAATATGTTTATACAAACAGTTAATGAACAATTTGCACCCAAATGTGGCTGTAAAGTATTTCTCGTGTGGGCAATTACAAACTCAAAAGTTCTTAAGTCAATACAAAATTTATGCAATTATCTCACGATTCCATTACATTTCAAATTAAAGTTTTAAACTCTCTTATTGTTTATATTATGCAAAAGAATGAAGAAGCGCATAATTACAAAAATTAATCTAGACTAGCTGTCGCGCAGTGGTCGAAATTCGACCAATTGTGTTAATATCTCTGGCAGGTTAAGTAACCTAAAAATTTTATGGTGACATTCTAACCTAGGACTTTAGGGAGAACAGCAGTTACACGGAACGGATCCAGATTCGGAAACTCTGTGTGCTAATTCTCTCGAAAATCCTAGATGTCGGTCTTACATCTCGCTTCTACCAATAAGTAACGAAATTCAAGTTTTTTTTCAGATATAATTCATAGGACTTTATTTGTGTTCAAATTTGTAGTTCTTAATTTAATATGACAACAATTCAACCGTTAATGGGCTACAATACATATTTATTTTTTCTAACCTGCCTGTATAGCTATAATTGCACTCAATTCTCTAACATTTATTAAGATCCTTCTTATAATAGTTCCATCTCATTATATATTTCCACCACCCTGTATATGCAACTGCTCATGGACCACACATAATATTTGTTAACATTTTTAACCACCCGGTAAACCATTCTGTATATGACACTGCATATGAGCCACCGTATCTACTCTTTTTGTTTATGAAATTTTTAACTGTCTTCTGTAACTATAATTCTACTCCGACCTATATTTCAATTATCATATATATGGAACTCTTCTTGGGCTTCTCTATAAATCATTTCCTTTTCTAATATTTTTTATCAACATCCTGTATATCTATATTTCCTCTCACCCTATAAATACAACTTTGGGTTATGAAATGTTGCATATCCATTTCCACCACCCTGTATATACATCTCTGTATAATATTTTTTACACCACCCTGTATAACTGTAATTCTACTGCGTCTTCTCTTCCAAGAACACTGTAAATTCAACAGCTAATAGGCTTCCCTATATAATTATTTTATTAGTCATAATTGCACTCTACTCTATATTTTAAACACCCTATATATGCAACTGCTTATGTGCCACCCACGAAAAAAATGATTTCTAACATATCTGGAATCGCCCGGTATAATTATAATATACAACGATTACTTTACCACTAAACAATAACAACGCTTACATGCCACTTCCAGAAGTACATGCTCTAAGTATATAACAGCATTGGTCCCTCTATATATTACTCAATGTTTTGAGTCGGGCGGCGGCGGCACATTCAGTTGTTTGGCGTTGAAATTATGGACGTAAATATTTTTATTATATTTTATTTAATGAATGAATCAATATTATAAATTAATATTAGCATTCTGCACTGAAGGTCGTCAGTAGCTACTAAAAAAGACAAAAATGAAGAAAATCGGTTGAGAGACAGAGGAGAAAATGGTACCTAATCGTTTTGTCTTTGCCTATTTATATATAGATATTGCAGTTAATAAAGAATGTATGATATATCATATAATAAAATGTAACTGAATTGCCGCGTCGTAAAGATCAAAAGGTTTACCGTTCTTTTGCTGGATATCGACTTATTTTTTAACGAGAATATCAACCAACCAATTGTCGGTTATAAACTGTCCCGTGCTTCGGCTTATTAAATTTGTGGACTTCATCTATGATCATTAGTTGCTTTATTACACGGCTGACCTTTCTATCAATGATTAACAAATATTTAAATACACTGAATTAAGTAATGGAATAAATATAAACAAACTGATAAACAGTTAGCATTAAATACTTAGGAAAGGGCTAAGAAAAGGGGTTTCAGTTCAGGACTCAATGGGTAGGTATTAAAAAAATTATATTATTATAACAAAATAGTTGGGTCAGTTGGTTCATCACGAATCCTATTGAAATTTTAGTGTTAACAATTTGCTGGAATTCATTGCTTTACATGTAAGAGTTTGCATTCGTTCCGGCCGGATCAAGCACCACCACATTTTGTAGCTAATGTTAAAATGAAACGATCGATCCTTTTAATTGACAATCTGGTTCACCTGAAATAAATACTACGAAAGAAAATGGCCTTGTTAATAACATTCCTACACTTGAGTTAATGGTGGTAATGTTGATGACTTTTTAAAACTTTATTATTCGTTAGATGTTCTAAAAAATAAATGTTCATAATATAACAATTATTCATTTTCTTTAAAACAGTTTGTTTTGTTATCTGGATCTTGAAAACTGGGCTTTTCGACACCTATATTTTTAGGAACTTTTTCTCTTGTTCTTTTATGACAAACCTCCAGGTTAGGGCTTGAAACACCTTAAATATAAACAATTTTTTATTGCATGTTTGTCCAGCTCAGATTGCAAATGGCAATTAGACCAGGAGGTAGAAAATGAGTTCATTTCTGTTCGATTAGAGTATTTTGCATGCATTAACAACAAAGCTTAAAAAGTGCGTAACCTATTTAGATCCTCACTCGCTTAGTGAAATGCAGGTCACGCAAACTATATAGATCGATTAGAAATTAAAAACTTCATATAGGAAAAAATATAATGTCAACTGAATTTTACCCCACTCTTTAATAATGACTAATACAACTATCATTTCAGTGTAAATCAAATTTTGAAAACATCGAAAATATATAAAGATAATGTAGATAAATGGGTTTGTATCAAACAACTGGAAAACAGTTTGTTTTTGACAATTAATTTAATAGAACAACTAGTATAGATTTGCGTTTGCTTCCCCAAAATTTTCTATAGTTTTTATTATTTTTTTTTGATTAGACTTATTTGCTTGGGGTTGTCATTTGGTATCAATAAGGGACAAGATCACTAATTGATAAAATATCTTCTTTTCATTTTCGAATATAAAAAGCTCAAATACACTTAAAAAACAACCTGCATTTTGTTTTGTTGAAAGTTTTGTAAAGGGTTGTAAAAGGTTTAGACTATATAGTTATCCGAGTCATTCGATATTTACAATAATGCAAATTTTTTCGCGATATGGGATAAGTGGCGGTAAGGAAGGTGGATTTTTTGTATTTACTGAAATGATAAAAATACTTGCCCGAGGTAGAATTCTGCTTCTTTATTAGATCTTGTTAAAAATAATCAGTAGAACTAATAAATGCACTAGTTTAAATATTTAGTTCTAAAAGGGATTTGTGGTCTGTGTCTTCTTTCCGACCTATGGTTTTAAGGGTAAAAAACGGTTTATCTCGATTTCCAGCTAAGACTGCAAGTCCTATGGAAAAAAATTAAATGGCAAAGTTGTAGGGAATAAAAATATCTACAACTTTTGTGTTTACATTTTTTTCACATAACCTTAAAATTAATGTGACAAATTCAAAAACCATGTTTTTGGTTTATTTTTATCAATTACAAAAAATTATTATAACGAAACGTAGTGAAAACTTATTTTTTTATGTCCCAAACACATTCATTGTTGACTTAATATCGAAAAGGAACCCTAATCTTCAATCGTAAATTCTTGCGTCAACATATCTGCTTTTTTGAAAGTTGAAAATCTCTACATTCTGATGGTATATATATATATATATATATGTATATTATATACGTCGTAAACAATACTTAGAATAAAAATATGACAACACCGTGTAACCGGTCAAATGAGTCGTTCACATGGTGTCATATTACACGATATAGCAATTCCCAGGAAATACGCAAATGCCCATCGCACGTGTAAAACTGCTGATGCTGACAATGCAAGACGTAGCTTATAAATGCACATGCGATGGCTGTGAGCGTCATTAAGTGTATCGCATTCAATTATCTCATTTATATTGTTTAACGTAATTTTTGAAGTAAAATATTTAATTTGTGTTTTAAATAAAAATAATTTTTTTTTAAAAAAGCATTTGTGTTTGTGAAGATATAAAATTGGCGCAGTCAGTAGGATTGTTCCAAAACGACTAGAACACGAGAATTCTAACTAGTCGTGGTGGTTTCCAAACCTTCGTGGGACAATCAACCTCTTGCTGGAGACACAACTGGAAGCGAGCTAGCACCAGGAACACGCAACGGCTAACCAGTGCAGTCAACTTACAGAATAGTCCATGCCAGGAATTATATTGTAAGGATTACGTTATTATTATTTTATTATTTCCATTTATTGATACACTTAATCACCATTTCTATCATCAAAGATAAATCCTTAATATTCCTTAAATATTTTAAACATTTATTACAACAAATTATTATTATCCCTTTTTAGTAACATTTTATATATTATAATCTGATAGTAGAATTCTTATTCTGCTATTGCTATTTTTTTTGTTTTTATATTTTCTAATATTGTGCAATAACCTTATTCTAAATACAAAATGGCAACGACTAGACAAGGTGCCACTACCCCAACGGTAGAACCTTACAAAATTTCAGAGATATTTGCGATTATTCCTGAATACGACGGGAATCCCATTTTCCTTAACACTTTTATTAGCTCTTGCACAACAGCACACAACATGGCTGTTTCTAATCAAATAGCCTTATTAATCCTTCACATAAAAAACAAGTTGAGAGGCCGTGCCGCCGAACTTGTAAATTCCCGGAACCCATCAACTTGGGACGACATCAAAACGCTTCTTGAAACACACTTTGGTGACTCACGCGATTTGTCTGCATTAATTCAAGATCTTCAGAGAATGCGGCAACTTCCCAATGAGTCCCCATTAACTTTCGCAGCCCGCCTTCAAACACACGAAGCCAAAATGCACGCGGCTGTCAATAAACAAAACATAACTACAAAAGAAAAAGACGCACAAATCTCTCTTATTGACTCTATGGCTCTGAACAGCCTTTTAACTGGTCTTGAGCCGAAAATAGGGCAAATTATACGTGCCAGCAACCCTGACGACATTATAACTGCTGTTTCTAGAATAAAACGGGAGATACAACTGTGTCACTTAGAAAACCAAAAGTTTCAAGTGACACGTAACCAACAACAACAAAAACGACCAAACCCTACAACCTTTATTAAGCAATGCTCGTTTTGCAAACGAACAGGGCATTCATTTAGCGAATGCTTAACTAGACAAAGGCAACAACAGCCAAACTCGAATTTTAACAATAATAATTTCCAACAATTTCGACCTAATCAATTTTCTCAGCCCGCAAACCAAATGAGACCCAACTTTGACCAGAACAGACAACAATTTCAACAAAATCGACCCTCAACTAGCGGACAAAATCAAGGTCCTAACAGTTTTCGACCCAATCCAAACTTTTTCAGAAATCAGCAACAAAGGGCCCATCACTTTAACCAGTCAGATTTCTATAACACTCCCAATTACTCTAATGATCAGTCAAGCAATTTCTATGACTCTGATTACCCTCAACAAGATGAATACTCACATTTGGATACTGAACCACAAAGTAACGATTTATATTACTCTCAGGTTCACAATTATGAAAATTACGACACTTATGAACATGTTTATCCTGAATTCTGCTCTGATATACCCGATAATTCTCAGCGAAATTTTCAAACAGCTCTCACCGTAGACAAACCACCGGACACTCAAATCCTCAATCTTCAGTCCCAATTCGAGACAATGACTTTCAAAGACAGCTTCAATCCAAACCTCAACTTCCCGGAAAACGCTTTCCTATAAGCCCCGCACTTTCAGTTAACTCAAAGAACCTCTTTTACATCAATGACGCTTCTAACACTTACAAATTGTTAATCGATACAGGAGCAGGCTTATCAATCTTCAAGCCCAAAACTTGTGAAAAATTCCCAACCGATCTCCTGAAAACGTTGTGATACAGGGTATCACTAACCAAAAAATTCTCATAAACGAATCCACTTTAGTCCCGTTCAATCTAACAGATCCACACAAAGTCTACATATGCGATCTAGACATCGAATTCGATGGCCTATTAGGCTCCGATTTCCTGGAGCATTACAATTGTGTAATAGACTTTAATAAGAAAGTTCTCGTTACAAATTTCAAAACCATCCCGCTCATGAAAGTTACTGAAGATACATTATCAACCGACATCCACCACATATAAACGACCAAACAGTTCCTAATATCATCAGTATCGAACCGCGGACAGAACGCATTTTTAAACTTAAATGCGATTTACGAAATACAGAAGCCATTCTAACTTCCACCGTAATAGAAAATGTAAGATTACCAAACGCTTTAGTGCAGGTTAATGACAAGGGTGAATTTTTCACTTCTATTTTAAATGCAAACGCTAGCCCAAAAATTATAAATTTCAACAAAATCCAATTAGAACCCATTCAGAATCTTTCCATTAACCACTGCGAACAAATCTCTTTCGGAAACAATCCTAATATAGACAGACTAACAGAAATTCACAACCAACTTCGACTCGAACATCTCAACGAGGAGGAGGCAGAATTAATCCAACAACTTTGCATTGATTTCTCGGACATATTCTATTTAGAAGGAGACAATCTTAGCTTCACTAACGAAATAAAACATTCTATTGATACAAATAACTCGAAACCCGTATTCACCAAGTCTTATCGCTATCCCCAAATCCATAAGGAAGAAGTTCGAACCCAAGTCTCAAAAATGTTAGAACAAGGTATCATTCGCCCTTCAAATTCCCTTGGTCTTCCCCTGTGTGGGTTGTCCAAAAAAAACAAGACGCATCCGGCAAACAAAAGTGGCGCGTAGTCGTGGACTACAGAAAACTTAATGAACTCACAGTAGACGATAAGTACCCCTTACCTAACATATCGGACTTACTGGACCAACTTGGCAAATGCCAATACTTTACTACACTAGATCTTGCTTCTGGCTTTCACCAGATCGAAATTGAATCGAAGGACATTCAAAAAACCGCTTTCACTGTAGAGAACGGTCATTTTGAATTCGTTCGCATGCCTTTCGGTTTGAAGAATGCTCCCTCAACCTTTCAAAGGGTGATGGACAACATTCTCATCGGAATCCAGAACGAGAGATGCTTGGTCTATATGGACGATATAATCGTCTACTCACCAACTATACACGAACATTTGGCCCGACTGACTGAAGTATTCAAACGACTTAGGAAGGCAAATCTTAAGATTCAGCCTGATAAATGCGAATTTCTCCGTAAGGAGGTCGCATATTTAGGACACCTCATTACAAAGGACGGAGTAAAACCGAACCCGTCCAAAGTCGAATGTATACTTAACTTCCCCCAACCGCAGAACCAGAAAGATATTAAATCTTTTCTTGGTCTAGCTGGGTACTACCGTCGATTTATACCAAACTTTGCCAAAATATCCAAACCTCTTACAAAGTTGCTCGAAAAAGACGTTTCATTTCATTTTAATTCAAACTGTGTTGACTCCTTTAACAAATTAAAACAAGCTCTCACGTCCACTCCGATCTTGATCTATCCCGACTTCAACGAACCTTTTCTTCTAACTACAGACGCTAGTGCTTTCGCAATCGGCGCTGTACTTTCCCAGGGACCAATAGGCAAAGACCTGCCCATTGGATATGCCTCTAGAACTCTCTGCAAAGCAGAGACCAGATACTCAACCATAGAGCGCGAACTTCTGGCCATCGTCTGGGCTGTCAAACACTTTCGTCCAATAATTTTTGGCCGCAAGTTTAAACTCCTGACCGATCACCGCCCGTTAACGTGGCTCTTTTCTATCAAAGATCCGGGTAGTCGACTCGCGAGATGGCGCCTCAAACTTGAGGAATATGATTACGAAATCATATACAAGCCAGGTAAAGTCAACAAAAATGCCGACGCCCTTTCGCGCATTAAAATAACTCACTTCAATGAATGCATCCATTTCCAATCAACCAACAATCTTCAATACTTTCCAATAAACCCCCTTAACGAAAACGATGACACCGACTCAGACGAACCTGAAATGAATAACGACGATGACCTAATATTTACCGAATTTCGAACGTTCGTAGAACGTTACAAAACAGTTTCACTCATTGACTACAGTAAGATACAATACTCTAACTGCCAACTTCTTGACAGAGAAAATAAAAACATTCTAGTTTTCTTTCAAACCGACAATCTTAAAGACTTTCACCACCAAATCTTGGAAGATATCTTCGAAGAAAATGCCGACTTCGAACGATATAAAATTAACGTATTCTCCAGTAAAAGTGTTAGAAAAAGACGGTATTATATTATACCCTTACCATCTAATCCTGAAACCGTAATTGCTTCAATATTTAAAAGCAAAAATGTACTGACCGAATTAGACCTCTGTTGCGTCGAGAACAACTTGGAATTACCTATTTTAGAAATGCTTTCGTTTATCTTTGCAGAATTAAACGTAAAATGGAAAGTTTGTCAAAACATAACTCAAACTATCGAAAAAGATCAAGTGCCGATAATTCTTGAACAGTTTCATAACGGAAAAACCAACATACATAGGGGTATTAATGAAACAATTAGGCGAATTAGGGAAAAATATAATTGGCAGGGTCTTACAAAAGATGTTGACAATTATATTAAGAACTGTCGAATATGTCAAACAGCTAAAACATTTCGCAAAAACCTTGATAGCCCTCTGGTAATTACCGAAACTCCAAGAACTCCATTCGAAAGACTTAACATTGACATCCTCGAAGTCCCGAACAAAAACTATGCCCTAACCATACGAGACGAGTTAACCAAATTTTCCCAAGCATACCCAATCACCGACAAGTCTGCTAAAACAGTAGTCAATACTCTCCTCTTATTTTTCCAACATTTCGGAACACCCATTAGAATACACTGCGACTATGGTCGCGAATTCGATAACGCCCTACTTAAAGATCTGTGTAAACTCTTCGATATTAAACTTTCATATTCAAGTGTTGGACACCCGCAATCCAATGGATCATTGGAACGGTTTCACTCTACTCTTCTAGATATGATACGAATTCATAAAGCAGAACATCCCGATGAACACCCCTTTAACATTTTACCCTATGCGGTAATCGCATATAACAATTCTGCCAATAAGACACATGGGTTCACACCCTATGAACTCGTTTTCGGGCACACATCTAGCCGACCCCCTGAAACCCTCTATAACGAAAAGGACTTGATTTCTAAATACATCAGAGACTTAAATAACCGCATTTCACAGTACTACAAAATAGCACGCGAAAGAACCGATACTCAAAAACAAAAAGCCAAAATTCGATTCGATAAACATGTTTCGGACAAAACCCCAAATTATCAAGTAGGTGACAAGGTTTACGTACGCGAATCTCAGTTCAAAGATAAACTACAAAACAAATTTAACGGACCATTTCAAATAGTAGAACTACATACAAACTCAGCTACTTTACTTAATTCTCGTACTAACCAAAAAACCAAATAAACTTTGACCGTATGAAACCGTTCACAGAAGACTGATTTCCTTACAAGGTCCCTGCTGTTCGGATAGGCAGCATCCCAATTTGAAATAAAGCCAATCAATAACACCCTAGGGATTTATTATCATGAAGAATCACGTATAGCCGTGTCAAATCACAAATGGACTCTTCTAGTTCATAGAAATCTCTCCGCTCTAGAACAAGCTTTCGCTACCAACGACAGAATTCTCGATGCACTAACTTTATCACTAAAAACTAATGTCCCCCAACCAACGTATTCCGTGCTGACGTTCAATCACACATCAACTTACTTAACCAAATCTCAAACTCTGTCAAAAACAAATTTCACTGAAATCCACATGGACACTCGAAGGTACAAACGTGGACTAATCGATGGCGCCGGATCAATTTTCAAAGCCATAACTGGTAACTTAGACGCCGCCGACGGCGAGCACTTCACCAACAGTATAATAGTTTAAACAAAGGACAACTGCAGATCGAAAACCTTTTGAAAAACCAAATCAGCGTAACCACCTCAGTTATAAAGAACTTTAACGAAACTATTCAACGCATTCAGGTCGACGAGAAAATATTTAACGAAAATATTCGAAAAATGGAAAATATGATTCGTAAAGTAAACGACAAAATGGCGTACGTAGAAACAAAACTCTCATTTCTAGAAATGACGGAAAAACTGATGGAAAATTATCTCTTTCTAGAAGACAACTTAAATGATGTTCTTAATTCCATAACTTTTGCCCGTCTAAAAATTATCCATACTTCAATTTTAACTCCCGAACATTTCATTGCCGCCTTACAGGAAATATCACAGAATCTCGTAAAAAATAATTTACCTTTGCCCGTCAAATATTCAAGTATTGCACGATACTTGGAAATTACAGAATTAGAAGCTTTTCAAACAGATTCCGACCTTGTATTTATACTCAGAATTCCACTTATTGAACAGCAATCATTTACTGCTCTCCGCTTATACCCAATCCCCATCTATGATGATAGAACTGGGTTATACCATGTACTCTCATTCACTCATAAATATATAGCAAAAAACGACGATTCCTTACTGTATATTCCGATAAAAGACCTTAGTGCGTGCAAACCGTTGAACAATCAAAATAAATTGTGTTCTGAACTCTATGCATATCCGATAGACTCAAATGCTTTGTGCGAGGCCCAACTTTTAAGAAATTTTAAAAAAGTGCCGGACAATTGTCACAGTGCCGTGATCTCTGCTCAAGGGTACCACGTTCAAAAACTCGAAACCAACGTGTGGTTAATTATGGTTACCGAGCCTCTTAGCATTACCATCACCTGTACCGATATCAATACAAAACCCTTAACACTCAATGTTAACTCTTTATTAAAACTTCAGAAAGATTGCAGTGCCTTCATTGGAATAACCAAAATCGAAGCAGAAGCCACAAAAAGCAGCAACACCCTTGACAACTATCAACCAGTTCTTATCCCTTTCAACTGTTGCGATACCATACCAGAAAAAATTGTCGTTCCCGAACTTAAACCTTTGAAACTCCATGAATTGAATTTCGAGGAGTTAAACGTCGCAAACCACAAACTCAACGACTATTCAAAGGACCTAGACGAATTAATAAATCAACCATTCGTCAAAAAGAACATTTCTTGGTTCACCTACGTGACAATATTTTCCATAATAATAATTGTCGCTGTAATTGTCCTCCAAACGCTTTGGCGTAAACGCAATACAACCAGCGAAAGTCCATCACCCACAACCAGAATTTCAAAATTGTTGCCAAGATTGAGACCGAACCTCCGACAGAACGAAACTGAAGACATCGAGCTAAGTACCCCAAAATAATTTCAAAAATTGTTTTGTAAAACCCATTTATTGCTAAAAAGTATTGTTTAAGGTTTTATTTTTAAAGACCTTAATGCTAATTATATTTTTATTTTATACATTTATACAATTTACGCTGTTTTATACACTTTTGCTTTCTACAAATTTCATATGTATACAACCTTTATATTTTATTATTTTTCAAATTCTATTTTCAGAAAAGTTCCTGTAAAACAGCAACTTTTTCTTTGTGAGGGGAGTTGTTATATACGTCGTAAACAATACTTAGAATAATAATATGACAACACCGTGTAACCGGTCAAATGAGTCGTTCACATGGTGTCATATTACACGATATAGCAATTCCCAGGAAATACGCAAATGCCCATCGCACGTATAAAACTGCTGATGCTGACAATGCAAGACGTAGCTTATAAATGCACATGCGATGGCTGTGAGCGTCATTAAGTGTATCGCATTCAATTATCTCATTTATATTGTTTAACGTAATTTTTGAAGTAAAATATTTAATTTGTGTTTTAAATAAAAATAATTTTTTTTTAAAAAAGCATTTGTGTTTGTGAAGATATAATATATATATATATATATATATATATATATATATATATATATATATATGTATGTATGTATATGGTAAATGCTCTCAGAACATGAAGGTAATAAAGTTAATATTTAATAAGACATCTACAATATATTGAGAAAGTTCTTTACATTATATACGTAGATGCATATTTATTGCAATTTTTAAGATTATACTTATATACCTGAGTTATCTTCTTACTTTCGTTTCTTTGCATTTTCTGAGAACATTTACCATAGTAATGTATATAGTATATATTTTTCAGATAATTAGAAAGTAGAGATTTCAACGAACAAATAGCCCACCTACTTTTAAAAAAGCAGATATTTTGACGTGAGAATTTTCTACTGAAAATTAGGGTGTATTTTCGTTATTCGTCAAATTAAGGTGAAAAATAAATATTTTAAATCTAAAAAATTACATTGTGTTTGGGATATAAAAAGGTAAGTTTTCACCCTTACGATAAATGCCTGAATTTTATTGGAGTTCATTAAAAAGTAGCATTCTCTTTAAAATAACAACAGTTAAAAATATTTAATTTGAATATCTGCAAAATCCAAATTTTCAAATCTTAAACATTTCGTTTCGCTAAAACAGCTTAAATGCCACCTCTGTTTATGAACCCTTTATAATGGTAAAATTTAGAGAATAAATGTTTTGCTTACCTATAAGAATTAATAGAATCTAAATTAGTACGTATTTTTTTATTAGTAATATTTAATAATAAAAATTGTAGAATTTCGATTAACCAAATATCTGATATCATCTAGCAAGTTACGTTTTCAGTAGTTATTCAATTTCTTTATCAACCAATATTTTTCATAGATGATTTTCACATTTTTTCTTCTAAGTCATTCAGCTTCAGCTTTTGTCCGACAGATTTAAACATATTGACAATAAAGGTATTGCCTTTTGACAAACAGTAAGAAAATCAAACAGTGATGTTGTCTGATGTTGTCTGCATGAAATATTAGATATAGTAAATTTAATAGAGTAATTTATTCCCAGATGCAGTTCATTGCACGGGGTGTTTTCTTTATTGATCTGTTGTTATAGTCCAGGAAGAATATCGTTGGGATATTCTGAGTCAGTTTCTTTGTAAAATCATATTGAAAATCTGCATGTTGCCAGGGCCAAAATTGGGTCAATAATTGTTTAAAAAATATTTTTTTTGCTAGCCTGAACAAAAAAGGTATCGTCAGATTTTTTTCTAAAATTGATATTGTAAATATAGCCATTTCCAAAACTGAAAAGCAATACGAAAAATAAGCTGGCCCTAAAAAAACCTAGGCCATAAATTAAATTTTCACAATTCAACTATACTTCACAAAGCACAACATAACACAAAATTAAAAATAACAGAGTCTGCGTTAATTTTGAATGAAGACGATTGTATCGCTTCTATTTCTGTAGAATTCAATCGTATCTGGTTACCGACAATTAAGAAAGAAATTAGTAATGGTCATCTCCTTTGCACATCCCAGTATCGGGATAGTTCATAAGGTTTTTTCTAGGTTCTCCCTTATGATGTTCATGGGGTCATTGAAATCCGAAATAAAAGAATTCTTTGATCGCATTTTTGGCGAACGCGCTATCTTATATCAAAGTCGTACCTAGGAACGCCACTTATAAATTCTAAAGTAAAGTCTTTCAAGTTCTTCCAACTTGAAAGCTGTTGAACTGCAATACATGATCTTTAGAATTTTTTGTGCTACCTGTAGATCTAGAAACAACAAACAAATTTTTCTTATGTCAACTCAAATGTCATATATCAAACTGTCATTTTGAATTTTATATTTTCAATAGATGTTTAAAGTCGGAATAGACCTAGAAACGTTTGCTTCTTTGAATATACAGATTTTTGTTTCGATTGTGGTGTTATTCCCCAAGAACAAATAAAAATAATCAAGAATATGCCACAAATAACATTTAGAAGACCATTATTCCTGGACTATAACAATATATCCATATTCATTCTGAATCCCATTCGACATTGGATCGTGTCATGGTAAAAATCACCCAACTTTCTCAACTTGGTTATCAACGCAGCGGGGCGCGAAGTTAGCAGGTGTTTTTTATTAAAATCCGAAAAACCCTTACCCCATAAAATTTCACAAGAGATCCAAACATAAACCAAGGGATTGACATGTCACCCATTTACTATGAAACTCGAGCTAGGCAGCATAACCGTAAAATATTTTTATGTATGCACATGTGTAATACATTATATTATATTTCGGAAAATTCTTCTTCGGAAACGTGGATTGACAATCTCATCGAGTACTTTCGAAGCGAGGAAGCGTGCAAAGCTGGAGAATTAATGTTCATCGTTAAAAAGAATTCGCGTTAAAATATATTCATACTGAATGAGGCTCTTATTGTGGGGTTGGAAAATAGTATGATAATTTGATTTCGTTCAGTTCCATTGGTTAGGCGACACAATTTTTGATGTCTTTTTGTAAATGTAGTGTGGAATTTAGAAAAGAAAGTTTTCGGTGTAAGATCAGAGTTGAAAATTGATAAGATAAATAAAATACATTTATCAAGAGCGCATTTATTAGCTGGGTTCGACTAAAAGGGAAAAGTATAAAGTGTATCATTTTAGATACTTTGTTGGGCATCTCATTTATTTTCAAACAGGCAAGTTTTTGAAGCGAAAGCTTATTAACGAAAGCCTCACTAACATATAGGAAAAGAGATGAATATGTTAGTGAAATGCAAAAATTTACTTATAGATACCCGTACAACTCTGTTCATTGTGTAAGAAACAGGGACTAGGTTATAAATTAGTATCTTCGTTGAAAGAAAACCATTAAGTTATGGTGAGAAAACACCAATAATATCCTATTAATATATAGTAACAGTAGATAGTTTGTTTTTACGTTATTAAACATTCCAAATTTTTGTTTACAATATTTTAAATTAAAGACTAAACATACTTGAGAAGTGAGAACACCAGAAAATAGCAACCTTACCAAATTGGATGGTAGAGATGAGGATGACTAACTAAAAGAGGGCTATAATACCAAACTTATTTATGAGTGAGGCAATGATGATAAACTTATACGGGGATTAGTCTAAAAACAGTAATTTACTAGTTCAAGAATTGACCTGAATGGCGCTGATATAGAAAGAGATGTCTACAAAATAATCAACCAGTTTTTTTGTATATAAGTAATGTATTGTATATTGTGTTTTACTTATCAGTATAAATAATAAGTTAAGTATAGCGCAATATACTATACATTACTACATAAACGAATACTTGTTGATCATTTTGTAGACATCTCTTTCTATCAGAATAAGTGTGAGGAAGAATATCTGTACAGACAGCCAGTAATTCAGGCAATTTTACGGAATTGCCTTACTACGCTTTGTTTTAAATATAAAACTTTCAAATATTTATCTGTTGCAGAAAAAAAAATTGACGAGAGAAAACACAATGAATTGGCAGAATAATTTCTAAGTATAAGATTAAACTATATTACAACAGCTATTTTGAAGAATTGTATGGAAATGCCTTGACATATAAAAAATATGTACTTAAATAATGTTACCCACAGTTTAACTGTTATATTTAATCTAGCCTCGTCATATATTGCCACAATAATAAACATGTCGCTTTGAATAATTATAATTCAACATATTTTATATATTAAATAAAAGTTAAGTTACACGTTATATGTTCCTTTGCAATTATATTTAAATTAGACATTAGGAATAAAACATAAATTGTAACAAAATAGTAATAATTATTTTAATTCTCCAGAAAGTTATGTCCATAACTATAAGAATGTTACAAATAAAGACAAACACAGGGCTGGGAGATAACGAGTATAGATAGATAGATATATATTTTGCAAAAAGCTTTAGCTTATATAGTTCTGTCTCAATTGACTGCCGCTCCTTTTTTTTCATGTTCTTAGGGAAAAGGTAGATACGGAGTCGTCTAGAGATTACAACAAAACAGTATACTTCTGAATCTAACAGAAAGTATTCCATATACACTAGTCTATGTATATATATATATATATATATATATATATATATATATATATATATATATACAGGGTGTAAATAGTTTGAGTGCATATATTTTAGGTGGAGGTAGTATACACCAAATTAAACAAAAAACTCTTATACCACTATGGTCAGTAGGCCTTAATAACCAAGAAAATCCCTAAAACATATTAAGTAAATTATTGTCAATCCGGCAACCTCGCTCGCGTTCGAAGCAGATTCACTCTTATCGCGAATAATAAAGGAATGACTACGCCGACAAAAAACCTGTGTTTTTATATTGACTGATGATATTGACCTAGAATTAAATAAAAATGTATGAAATATTTTGTTGAAAATATTTACGTTTTTAATACAAGGTATTGTAATTAGAATTTGTATTTGGCGGTTTCTTTTATGCAATTATCCAAAGTTGGGTAAATATGACATTCAACTCAAGAGATCTGTATATGTAGTTTTTTACCAGTTAAATTATTCGAAGAGTCATTATTACTGATTTAATTAATATTATTTATATTAGACAAGTAAAAATGTGATCCTACTTATCGAATTTATTATAATGATAGAACTGAGTTGAAACAACGGATTATTCACAGCCTTTCCCTGTATAACATTCTTGCTATTCTGCAGTTACGCCTGCTTTCCCCATAAATTAAGAGCATGTCATGTCTTTCCCTAATTGTATAATCGGCTATTATTTATCACAAATAAATACTGTCGCACTATTCTTAATTTTCGAACTTACACACTAATCACAACCGATTTTATTTATTTAAAAAATATATTAAATGGAAAGCAAACCACGAAGGCTACATCAAATAGATATCATTCAAATCACTTTACCGTTTATCTATTCTTATTTACAAGAATCGAAATCGCAAAAAACAATCGTAACTTTCAGTCGTCGTTAAAGTAAAATGCCAAGTTGCCATATCTATTCGGAGAAACTTACACTAAATTATAATAGCATATTTCGAGTTTAAATAATCAATTTTCATTTTTAATGTGGCTATTAAAGATGTATAAGCTATTGAGTATTTACATATTTAGGTTTACCGACATTTTGAAATCGAAATTATTGTATTATTCACTGTAGCAAGGGCTACATAAACTCTAACTTTATGTGTCCTTTTTGGCAAAACTATAGTTTATTTTAGAAAATGTTATAAAGCTTTTTGATTTATTTTTGCCTGAAGTATTGTTCTTCAAAACCTTTGCAATCAAACCGTTTACACCCTGTATATATCTATATATATATATATATATATATATATATATATATATATATATAGTGAATTTGATTATTATTCAATATTTATGTTTATTTATTTTATTTTAGAGCCACACTTTGGGCTAGCCAATTTATTTTGAATTATTTGTTATTATTGCACATATTTTTATTTTGCTCTATTTTTATTGTATCTTTGCCCTACTTTGACTAGCTAATTTGTTTTGGTTTGATTATATATTTTGCATATCAATATTTTTATAACTTTATTATTCAAACTTTATTTCATTAATTTAATTTCTCAGGGTTTTTAATTTTACATATAGCATTCATACTCCTACCTGAAGGTGGTTCAACAGGTCCTAATATTTAAAATTGATACTTACATTTTTATCTTCCTTATAACTTCTCTGCTTCTATTTTATTCCACTTATTCAACACTATTATTCATTTTATTAATTCAAAACCTCTTTAACTTCTAAATTTTACTAAATTGAAACTTTTATTTTTCTTGAAAAGAATTTAGATGATATACTAAGTGTTCAAATGTTATTCTTGGTTCATAAAAAAAAAATAAACTTTCAATTTCAACATTCAATAACATCCTTTACTAAACAACAAGATAAATTAATTTAAAAAAATTAAAACAATAAATCAACAAACGAAATCATTCCTAACTACTAAATCTTTATGAGAAATTTCTCCTTTTATTCTATTCTTTTAAAATTACAATTTGTTATACCAATATCCTTAACTAGCATAAAAATAAATAAATCAATTGTCACTTTATTTACATTTTCAAACAACTATTGTTTCACTAACCTTTTATTCCTTGTCGTGATTACAGTCCATAAGTTCCAAATCTGTTCATTGTCCATTAGTACTTTTATTTTATAAACAAATCTTTATTATTGGTTCCCATTTCATATTTGTTTAACAATATTCCATGTTAACCATCTTGTGTTACTTTATTACCCATACAAATTAAATTAGTTATTATTTACCATTTGCTTCTTGTTTACTCTTAATCAACAAATACCATCTTTGTTGATGTTTTCAAATTTTTGTTTGAAATTCCAACCTAATTGTCATTTCAAGTCAGATATGCACTACACATTTACTTTACCGTAACTATGAATCCGTAGACACTGCCAACTTACATGTCATTGGAATTGTTTTGACAATATGTCTAACCACACTTTTCACTGCTTAACCTCTACTAACAAGATTAAGGTTATTGCAAAAAAAACATAACATGCTCTGTGCCTTCTTTTACCACAACAATCAGGAATGAAAGAGAACGCTGCCTTGCAAACGTAAGCGTATATAATATTTTAAAAACAACTGCCTGCTAGGCGCGTTTTGTCTGGTCCATCACCCAAAATGGAACGTTTTCATTTGTTTTGCAGCGTTATATTTTCTGTCTTGCCCGGTCACTCAAAATTCTTAGCCCAAGCAATTTCCCATCAGAAACAAAAATTTTCTTTTTCCCTTATTAAATGATGTTTTTCCGATTGCTTATTTTATTTTAAGAACTTTTTTGTTCTTGTCAATTTTCGTTTACACGCTTTGTTTGTTTTTAATTTGCCATGACTTTTTCAAGGTCATTCAACTTTTATTATGATTTAAACAACTTTACTCCAAATTCTTGATTGATTGAAATTTAAGTTATAAAATTCTTTTCCTTATCATCTCTAATGTTCATTGAATAATTTTCTTTTATTTTTATTCATTACTTTGTAATTATTGACCTTTTATTTTTTTTCTGAAAGTTGTTTACATGATGCTTTGCTTCCTTATTTATTTTATACTGTTGTAGATGCATGTATTTTTACTAATTAATATTGTTTTAGGTGTCTAGCATGGATTTTTATGTTTTCCTGGCAATTTACAATCATTTCCAAAGATTTATGTTACAAGATATCCATTCTCGTTATATGACAATTAAGCAACATTTTTCAATTACCTTTTATAACTACTTGTGAGTATTTACAGTTTTAATTATTACTAAAATTATTTTAACTACACTACATATTACACATATTTTCCATTTGCCAAAGTCCATTTACAATTTATTTCTCCTTTTTACTGGCTCGTTGGAATGGCTTGTATATCGAAATTGACATTTAAAAGTTGTGCTGGCCTTCTTATTCAGTAACTGGTTTTGCTAAGCATTTTATATCATAACACCTGAATCTCAGTTGATTCTTTCAAACCTTTATCATTTATTTCTAGTAAAATGGCTTTATTAGTGTTCAATTTTCCTATTCATTAAATGTTACTGATGGTTATGCAACCAGTATGTTCATTTCTAATATATTTTTAGTATACAGTCTGTCTTTGAATCTATTTGATAGATTTCACTTTATTTTGATTTATGGCTATTTTAATTCCATAACAATATATATACATATATATATATATATATATATATATATATATATATATATATATATATATATCGAGACGAACAGAATTTAGGGGTAGCAATGTTACAACGTTTAATTTAACGAAACTAATTGCTCCTCTGATAGTTATTTCCCATAAAAAATACCAAATAAACAAATGCTTAGCAAAAAACTTATTTCTAGTGTGTACGATTATGGATATAAAAAGATACAAAATTTTTAGGATTAACGGAAAATGTTCGAGGGCAACCGAGATGGAGTATAATTGTGGCCGCACGGCAGGATCAGGACAGTAGTGGAACAGCTGACGTTTCTTTGAGTCTTCTCTCTTAGACTAAGATAAGACGTGTATTATTGAATGTTATTTTATAATGTGGAAATAAGGACGGAATTATATGGTGAAAAATTGCTTTTGAATCCAAAGAAATTTTATAACATTATTAATTAAACCAGTATACTAACTAACTACTAGAATAATTGACTTGAGATTGAGTTACGCTAACATCTCGCAATTTTTATCCCACTAGCATGACGCAGAAACCTCCACTGGTACCAACCTAAGAAAGAAACGACGATCTTACTAATGATTTTCTGCAATCTAGAACTAAAACTAAATGTTTTCTAAGATTAAGATAAAACAAAGGACCCCTATAAAAACCAACTTATTATAACATTATCTCTAGACTTCATAAACAACCAACGTACAAAAACTAGTCGAAAATTTGTATCCTCGTTCATGCATGGCAATAAAGACGTCAGCTGTGCCGTAAAATTTTCATTAAGATAAGCTACATATAAGAAAAACAAAGTTATGCTCAGTGCAACGAAGGTCAGGACTGACGAGACGGGGCGTAAAACGTCCGCTTGGGACATTAGGCAAAGTTTTCCCCGTGAGAATTAATGAACTGTACTCGGGAGAAATTATGATGATACAAGGAATCTCATTTTATAACTGTAGTTGCCCAAAGATTTATGTTTTTCAGGCTGCTACATATTATAATGTTGCTGTGAATCCGCAAAAACTTTTACGCCAGGAATATTGAAGTGAAGGCGTATCGCTAAGGGGTTTCTTGTAAGCCGCAATGCGCAACTACACCGAGAGTGACAAACAATGTCACAAGCTGAGGACTATACTTCCGGAACGCGAAGGAGTCTGTATTTTCGTAGAAACAAATACTCTTGTATAAATAAGCCACTAGAACAAAAGGATGACGTGGTTTTTTGTCCTGAATTTGTTGGCCTCATATACGAACATATTTCGTGGGGTTATAGACAGCTTGCCATGGCATGCAGTGTATGAGTGTCTCTGCGACTTCTTTCTTAATTAAAAAAATATATTGTTGTATAATGATAAAAACTATCAGCTGAGTTAAACACCGTGGTTACCTCATACGTCTCTGAATTTAAGGTAGGCAACTAATGCATAGTCCAAGCAAATAAAGACTTTGAAATTGAGTTAATTGTTGATTTTCGTCAAACGAAAAAAGCAAACAGAATTAAGGGAAACTGTCTTCCTTATTATGGATATGTTAGATTACGGGTTTGTTTTATTGGCAAAGGAAAGTTTTTTTAACTTAATACATGCCAATTTGTTGTGCTATTTTATATTTAGAAAGTGGTTACAACTTAACTTTTTGTTTCCAGTACAGAAATGTGTTCTATATATGTAAACTATGTTCACAGTTGTTCCTTAATAAATGCTTAACAGAGAACGTTAAAAGTGATTGAAATAACATTAATTAAACTCTTATTGAATTATTCGAATAATTATAACTGAGTTTGAAAATAAAAATTAGTAGCGGAACATGCAGTTCGCGTTGACAGTTTATACAAAATTGTTTTTAAAATTTATCGCCTCAGGAATTTATTACCGCCCCGTTTTCTAAGTTGACATCCCACATCTGTCAAACCGACGCCCATGTCAGTCGAAGGGGGTTCAAGATCATGTCTCACTTGCATGATAAATGCCTATACCTCATTTGAAAATCTGTAGCTGATTTAGAAAACATTAGAAATTAGTTAAATATCAATACAAAATTACCATTTGGCATTTCCACTTCCCACTGACATAAATCTCACCAAAACGTGGGCGTTCCACACGAAATTTTTTTTCCTTGTGGAAAAATATCAATTACTCCCGTGTTTTTGCCTACGAAATGGTCATTCCGATTTCCTTGACTACCTTTGGCATTCTAAATTAAATATTGAAATTTTTATTATTACATTATTATTATTCTAAATAATCGGTTGGATTTTATTTAAACCCTGAAAATTGTGGTGGTATTTCAACAATATTTCAGAAAACGAATAATCATTTGTTGACTTACTAATTGCAAATTCAATTTGTTTTCTAATACTTTTTTTGTTGAATTTTGAAACGTGTCTGCAGAATAAATTAACTTTAGAATTTTTGAGTTGTATAAAAATATAAATATTTTTTAATTACGTGAGTATTTTGCTAAGAAATTCAAAAGATGATTATGTTGCTTGCCACTCTTTGTGACATTAGAGATTATGATGACTCTTAAGTCAATATGAAGACAACCTGACAACATATTGTGAAAATTGAATAGCCATTTGAAAACCATTATGTGTCGCATCATTTTTCATTTCGAATGACCATATAAAATCTATAATGACTTAAGTTACTTAACAAACATTCTTAACTTTCCAGTACTTATAATAAAGCTGTGATAATGTTCTTATAGTGCCACCTTAATTCTCAGTATGTACCGGGTGTAAACAGTAACAGTGCAAATGTTGCAAGAAATAAGAGTTCAGATGAAAATAAATCAAAAACCCTTATCACATTTTTTTAAAGAGCCATTGTTTTGTCAAATAGTGAAAAGGTTGGGAATTTCTCACCCATTTTTACAGGCACAAATAGAAAAATTTTATCCTGAAAACATTTTTGAAACTTTCGGAGCTACTAAATAAATTATATGGTTTTAGTTTTTAATTTAACATTGACCACTATTGTCTATCAATTTGTGTTCAGAACACTCTGTCTTTTTTTGTGTTTAAAAGAGAGAGCCTTAATATTTCCATATCTATATTCTCAATTGCTTGGAAAAAAACTCTGTGCCTTAAGCGCAATCGCAGTAAGAAGAAAAGAGGACTCGCTGTTCGCCTCTCGTCCAGTAAGGACCTCGCTAGAAACTCTCAAGGAAAACCGTTTCCCTAAGTGCTTACTATTGCAACCCCAAGGTGCGTGTGCAGCTATTATTCACTTATTGTAAAGCCCCTCGTGAGTGCGCATTGCCCAACAATATAAACTTTAGTTGTGCCTAAAAACCCAGGGTTAAGGCCGGCTACCCGCGCCGAATGCAGACAAATTCATGGATGGCAGATTTCCCAAGGCTTTTACTAGATCTAACTCGTAGACAAGGTAAGAGTTTTCTTATGAAGGGCAATTGAGTTTTTTATCAGTCCACTTGATCCAATTCACTACATTTTTTGTCCCAATTGAGCCGGATTGATTTATTTTGATTTATCGCTGTCAGTTTGGTACATTTTTTAAATTCTCAAAAAATAAAATTGCATTCATAATTTGCCATCCTATTTGTTTCCCACGTATTTTCCACACACATTTGGGTCGGATAATGTCTACAAATATCAACACGCAAGCGCTATTAATTTACTCTGTTTATTTAATCATACGCTCATATATTAATTTCTCATTAACCTCAAGTATTTATTAAATACATTTCTCGCAATTATAAAATAATAATTGTAATCCCTTAACATTGCATTAGTTTAATTTTTGATTCGATCGCCGTTTTGTTTATTTCAATAATAAAAACTCGTTCAGTTTGTCGATGTTCACCGGATATTTTTGTCATTTAAGGAATTTGCCACTCATTCGCATCTGATTTAAACGTGTAGTTTATTAATTTTTGTGAATATTCGTTTATAGTAATTGATATTTTTCTCTTTAAATCCTGTAATTATCATAGTGTACAGTGGGGTTCATAAATGCTGCTCCCAATAATAATGGTAATGGTAGAAGAATTGTTGAACATTGCGAAGCAATCTCTTACTGATAGAACTATGCATAATAACTTCAAATGTAGATACAACCGCTTAGAATCAACTCGCGGAGCCTTTGATAAGCAACAGAATATCATTCAAACTCTTATGTGTGCCCAAGATAATGCCGATTTGGTTGCTCAAATCGAGATAGCTCGTGCTTTTTACACAAGTTTTTATGACATTCAAGCTATTCACATGCAACTCTAGAAACTCACTTGAGTCCCATAACACTAGTATCTCTCGCACTAATGTAAAACTCCCAAAAATAGAAATTCTACACTTCTCTGGTGAATTCCTTGAATGGCAAACATTTATTGATATGTTTGACTCTTTGATTCATAATAATGACTCGCTCTCAAATGTCGACAAATTTATTTACTTAATAGGCTTGGTTCACGGCGCTCCACTTAAACTCTTAAAATCCTCTCCCTTGACAGGTGATAATTACTTAGTTGCTTATGAAGCATTGCGCAAGCGCTATGCGAATAAGCGTTTAGTTGCTAACTCTTATTTTCAGGCTATTTCTCGATCAAAAAAACTCTCCAGTTCTCAAAGACTCAGAGAGCTAGTTGATGTTTTTAGTGAAAACCTTTCTGTGTTGGAAAATATGGGCTTTCCTGTGAAGCAATGGGACTTCATTCTCTTAACAATGCTGTTCGAATGACTCGACTCAGATACCGCTCTGAGGTTTGAGGGAGAGTGCGCTTCGGAACTTGAAGATCTATACTTTGATATTTTGCTGAATTACTTGGAGAGGAAATGCGCCGCTCTGGATTCTCTCAATATTACCCACATTACCCCCGGTGCGGTTAGTAAATCTAAAGTTCATTCTCTCTGTTTTAAAACATCAAAAAACAATTCTGCCAGTACATATGTCATAAATTCTCAACCTCAATTCTCTAGTGATATCATCTGTCCATTATGTAAAACCGCACACCGATGCTCCTCTACAAATTGCTGTAGAAAATGTTCTCGCAAGCATCATACTCTTTTGCATTTTACTGATGCCTTGCGCAACTCACACTCGCCTTCGGGCTTACCAAATACTCAGCTCGCTTCTAGTATTAGACCGGAAGAAACCTCATCTCACACTCTCAAGATTGCCTGGGCAGATCCTTGTATTAATTCTCAACCCCGCACTTCGAATATTTCTCTTCTCACCGGAGTGCAGGGTACCGTACTCTTATCCACTGCTCTAGTGGAGATAAAGGATGCTCGTGGTCATTTTCAACCGGTTAGGGTTCTTCTAGATTGTGGAAGCCAATGTAATCTTATAACCAGTAAGTGTTGTAAGAGACTCCGATAATTCAAGCGCACTACACCTCTTAGTATTGGAGGTGTGGGCAGAGTAAATACTCAATCCTCACATATTGTTTCTTGTATGCTTCGGCCTCGCGGAGCTTTGACTCCAGTTTTCGATTTTGATGCTGTGGTCTTACCTCAAATTTCCTCTGATATGCCCTCGTCGGATATCCCATTGGACTATTTCAAAGATTTCAATCAGTTAAAACTCGCTGATCCTCAGTTTAATATTTCTCGTCCGGTAGATATGCTCTTAGGTTCTGATATGTTTGTTCCATTGTGGGAGGGTAATACCTTGCAACCCCGATTCGGTGGCCATGTAGCTTTGGAAACTACTCTGGGATGGATTCTCCTGGGAAAGGTAGACTTTCCTTAGGTCTCAGTGAGCATTCTTATAGCTAGTATTTCACTAGAAGACTCTGTAAACCGCTTCTGGAACTTAGATCAGGTGCCAAAACTGCCATCAATTTCTTTGGAGGATAAACAGGCAGAGGACCTCTTTTCTCGTCCAATTTCTCGTATATCCACAGGGAGGTTCACTGTGGAATTACCCTTTAAACATTAACACTTTCACTTCCAAGGATCTCGTGATGTAGCTCTCAAAAGATGCTTGTCCCTGGAACGGAGGATGTTAAAAGACTCTGTTTTGTATGAACGCTACAAGAACTTTATGCAAGATTATTTGAACTCCGGCCACATGGAATTAATACCCAGCCTCGAAATATCTCAACCCTGTTATTACATTCCGCATCATGCTATAGCTCATACTAGCTCCAAATTTAGAGTTGTTTTCGATGCTTCTGCTGTTGATACTCAAGGAGTGTCTCTTAATGACATCCTACTCTCCGGTCCCAAGTTACAGCAGAACATAATCTCGATTCTTTTGCGCTTCAGACTCTATGCAGTATGCTTCACAGCCGACGTAAGGCAGATGGTCCATCAGATTCTCATCGCTGAACATCATCGAGATTACCAACGTATTTTGTGGCGTTTCTCTCAGGATACCTCTATTCAGGATTATCGATTGGTGACTGTTACTTATGGAGTTACTTCTTCTCCGTATTTAGCAATACGTACTCTATTCCATCTTGCTCACATGTATAAGGATGATTACCCCGAAGCATCTGAGATCATTTCAAATGATGTTTATGAAGATGACATCTATACTGGTGCAGATTCCATCTCTCATGCTCTTCAACTTCAGAAAGAATTGATATCCCTACTCCAAAAAGGTCAGTTTGAGCTGCGTAAATGGGCTAGTAATAAACCTGCTCTATTTTCTCATTTGCCCGCTTCGCAGATTCATTCTGGGGCTCATTCTCTGAATTTTGATCTCGATTTTAACCAAACAGTAAAAATTCTCGGACTGCAATGGAATCCTTCTCAAGACCATTTTTATTTTAAGGTTCATGCATTTAATAACTTATGCACCAAACGCTCAATACTTTCAGAATTGGCACGAATCTTTAACCCATTAGGATTTCTAACACCCCTTACTCTCTCAATGAAATTAATTATTCAGCAATTATGGGCTAGTGGTATCGATTGGGATGCTACTCCTGATGCTTCTATCATTCATAAGTGGACTACTATATGTTCTCAGATAGACGTTCTCTCTCAAGTTCACATTCCTCGACTAGTTCTCACATTTCCATTTTGTTCGGCACAGTTGCATGGATTTGCTGATGCATTGGAAAGGGGATACGCTGCAGTTGTTTATCTTCGTCTTGAGTCATCTTCCAACAAATATTGCTGTCATTTCATATGTAGTAAATCGCGCGTTGCTCCACTCAAGACAATTTCTATCCCTCGACTAGAATTGTGTATTGCTCTACTTCTCTCAGAGTTATTAGTCGTCGTAAAAGATTCTCTAGGCAGAAAGCTTGAATTCTCGTCGGTCACGGCCTACTCGGATTCTACTGTTGCCTTGGCTGGATAAGAAGTTCTCCTCACCGATGGGTTACATTTGTTTCCAACCGGGTAACTCAAATTCAAGAAAGACTGGCTCCATCTGAATGGCGGTATGTGCGATCTGAAGAAAATCCTGCCGATCATGCTTCTCGAGGACTATTACCTCAAACTCTTGCCGAGACTTCCTTATGGTGGCCGGGACCGTCATCGCTCTCACTTCCGGAATCCCAGTGGTCTCCTGAGATTCTCCCATGTCTCGATGTTATACCTGAAACTACCGTAGAGCAACGTAAACTTGTATGCACTCTCTCAGTTCAGTACAATTTTCTAGAAAATCTTCTTAAGTTTTCATCTCCACAGAAAATTCTCCGAATAATATCTTACTCTATGAGATTTATTCACAACTTACGTTATCCTCAATCTGCCCAGTACCAGTCATTTATAGCTGCTGATTTGGATAAAGCTTTGTCAACTCTCATTAAAGTTGCCCAGATTCAATATTATTCTCAAGATATTGCGGCTCTCAAGAAAAACTCTATGCGCCACTAGCTCGAGTCCCAATGACTTATTAACACTCTCACCTTCTCATTTTCTCACTTTGTCTCCTCTAAACACAGTTCCTGATCCCGATACATCAGGACTGAAGTTATCTCATCTCTCTCGTTGGCAGCTAGTTCAACGTATGCATCAGCACTTTTGCGACAGATGGCATAAGAAATACCTATACACTCTTCAACAAAGGAGTAAGTGGAGTGACTCAAGCACGCCTATTAATATTGGTATTCTTGTCCTTGTGAAGGAAGATAATTCACCACCTTTGCCGTGGCCGCTAGCGCGTGTAATTGATGTCCATCCTGGTGCGGATGGCGTAATTCGAGTCGTAACTGTTCGTACCCAAAAGGGCGAATTTAAGCTTCCTGTCTCTAAGGTGTGTCCTCTACCATCTGACTCATAACCAACTCCTTATGTTCCCTAATCTTCCCTCTCTTTCGTCATTTACTTAAATCTCTGTCTATCTCTTTATATTTAACTCCCATTTTGCCAATATGGCTATTTTCTCTTATATGTATGTATATATAGATTAAACTCATAACTGTTTTATTTTACATAGATAATATTTTTTTTTATCTTTCTCAAAAGAATTTTTTTTATTTTTATCTCTCACTCGTGTTTTGAAAATGTACCATTTTGGTGGCCGGTATGTTCAGAACACTCCTTTTTGGGTTTAAAAGAGACAGCCTTTATATTTACATATGTATATTCTCAATTGCTTTAAAAAAACCCTGTGCCTTAAGCGCAATCGCAGTAAGAAAAAAAGAGGACTCGCTGTTCGCCTCTCGTCCAGTACGGACCTCGCTAGAAACTCTCAAGGAAAAACGTTTCCCTAAGTGCTCGCTAGTGCAATACCAAACAATAATATAAACTTTAGTTGTGCCTAAAAACCCAGGGTTAAGGCCAGCTACCCGCGCCGAATGCCCACAAATACATGGATGGCAGATTTCCCAAGGCTTTTACTAGATCTAACTCGTAGACTAGGTAAGAGTTTTCTTATGAAGGGCAATTGAGTTTTTTATCAAAATAGAACCACACAAAACTACAGTCCACTTAATCCAATTCACAACATTTTGTTTATTAAAATCTCCTATTAGGATTTTTTGGTCCTTCAAAGCCTTAACCGTTACCTCTATTTTCAAGTGTTCCCCAAAAACTTTGCGTTGACTTTAAGTTTTTCTTATTATCTATATTTCTATCATATATAACCGAGAAGATATTAAATGCCCTATTATGGGGATTTTTGTATATTTTATACCTTTGCCATAAATTATAAAAAGTTATTCAGACAATTAGCATGCAGGCTGATGATTTTCCGTTTTATTTCATCCTCAGTATAACCGTTATTGTGCAGCAGTCACAAGCGATACGACATTTCTGAAAAAGCGAAACCTCTCAATTTTTTCTGTAACTATGAATTAGTATTAGTGGTTTTAAACATTTCAAATTTAATACCAAACATGTTGCGATATATGTACAAGAATTGTCAATATATAAATGATTTTTTTATTTAACATATAGGTTTCGGTGTTGGTGACAAAAATTTTGTACTTTTCTCCAATTTGCCAAATGTCAACGAGTTCAGGAAAGTCATTCCCTATAGATTTTGCTTGGTTGTTTTCTTTGTCCAAGACTATATTAAAACTGAATTCTTTGTTTTAGTGTACTTTGTAGCTATTGAATTAGATATGATAAAACATAAACCAAACTATAAGGAGAAAGTAGGTTTGACTCACAAGATTTATATAAAACGTTAACCCAAATTTTGTAGATGCTCACCACTTAATTGTAAGTATAATGAGGAGATCTTTGGGCAACTGCATGGTTGTAAATTAACAATACCCCATTAATGAATTTTACCTTCTCACAGATCGCCTGGTTTGCCGTCTGTGATTAAAAATAAACTTTCTCCATTCTTCCAACCATTTCGCCTTTCAAGACAATACAACTTCAGTCTGGTTGTACTATCCCCAAGGAAAGTTGTCAGCCTCAAAACAAGAACCTTGTGAATTTATAATAATGCATGATTCCTACAACGCCGCTCAAGTTTCAATATGACAGTTTCTCACGATTCTCTTATAACGGGTGGGCCATCTAACTTTTTTTTTGAAAATGCTATAAAAAAAACTAGTGAATATTTTTCAATTTGTTTTTTTTTTATTGGAAAGTACAATCCTTCGGGTTATTTATGGAAAACAATTTCATTCAAATGTCTTCCACGGCTGGCCTCACAGTTGCTAATTCGGCCGGTCCAATTTTTCAATACATTTTCAATTTTATGCGGCTGTATTTCGGCGATGCAAGCACGAATATTGTTTTTGAGCGCGTCAATTGTTTGTAGATTATCGGTATAACACTTGTCTTTAACAGCGCCCCACAAATAATAGTCCATCAGTGTCAAATCCCAGCTTCTTGATGGCCAATTCACATCTCCAAAGCGGCTAATTAAACGATTTTCAAATCGAGTGTGGCATAACTCAATTGATGAGCGCGATGTGTGGCACGTGGCACCATTCTGTTGAAATCAGATGCCTTCCATGTCCAATTCAGCAATTTTCGTGAAAAAAAAATCGTTCAACATGGCGCGGTGGCGTTCGCCATTCACAGTAACAGCTGCTCCTTCCTCATTTTCAAAGAAAAATGGCCGATGATGCCGCCAGACCAAAATCCACACCAAACAGTCACTCTTTGGGAGTGCATTGGCTTCTCAACGACCACATGTGGATTTTCCGTTCCCCAAATTCGGCAATTTTGCTTGTTAACATATCCACCGAGGTGGAAATGAGCTTCGTCCGAAAAGATGATTTTTCTGTAAAATTCCGGGTCTTCGTTCAAGTGCTCATTGGCCCATTGTGCGAAGCGATAGCGCATTGTTGGCTTCAAATCCTGTACCAATTTAACTTTATACGGTGTCATCCCGAGGTCTTTATGCAAAATTCTCCTCAAAGAAGTGCGCGAAATGTGCAATTCTTGCGATCGACGGCGAGTTAAAGTGCTCGGAGTATCGGCCACACTTTGTGCTACAGCATCAATATTCCCCCGTGTACGCACAGTAGGAGCACGTTGACGTGTTGGTTTGTCAATGAGCAAACCAGTTTCACGCACTTTTTTCACAAATTGTCTCACATACGGAGCGGACGGCGCTTCTTTTCGGCCCATAGAAGTACGGCATTTTCGCACACATTCGGCAACAACCCACTCACTTTGGAAATAATTGTTGAGTATTTCCCAACTTTGTTCAAGCGTATATCCAACCATTTTCGTTCACGGGAGACTTCAAACTAATTTTCTGTCAAAACAGATCTGGCATAAATGTTACCGTGTTGAAAATGACCGCTAATTCAAAAAAAAAGTTAGATGGCCCACCCTTTATTTTATCGGAGAAAATGTGTATCCAATTTAGAAGCCCAGAACTAAAGACAGAATCCCGAACAAAAATCCTGTATAGTTATGAGCGTCACCTTTATAGAAACTAATTTACGATGACGTCTTTACTGAAAACTGTAGCGTAAGTTCAAAAATGTTCCTGACCTCCAAAACCTTACACCAGGAATGGGTTTGTCACAGTTTAGTTTATTTGGGTCACTAAACAATTCCCCTTGCATGGTAGTCGACTGGATTAAGTAGCTCGATGACACTGGTACCTGTCCAAAGACTGGAGAAAGGGGATAAAGAAGAAGGGAGAATTTAGGAATAGCATAGCACCGTAGCTGCAGATTATAAGCAAAAATCAGCTCATAGATTGAAGATTGCTCCTCGGATAAATAGAACGGATTCACCATTGACAGTGGAAAACAAAGGATATAGTAAGAATAGCCACCTGGGACAATCAATTCCTAAAGACAAGAGAACAGGAATTCATTAAAGTACTCACTTATGTAAAGATACTTATGTGCTAATAAATAAATGAGAAAAAAGATGAACAGACAAACAATGTTAAACAATTAACTCATGATAATCACTAGAGTATAAAAAGAGACAAGAGCCAAGGAGGAAGTGGCTATAATAATCTAGATAAGACTAATTAGCCAACTTGAAGGGTGCAAATACTTACCTGAGAGAAAGAGAGAATTGTAGGAAACAGAGTAAATCAGGCAGGAAAGATTCTTGAAAGACCTACACGCAACGATAAACGAAACACCAGCAGACGAATATACGACTACACTGTGAGAATTCAAAGCTCGTGTTAGTCGTAACATTACTCCAGCGATAAAACAACGATTTAACTAAAATATCACGATGGAAAATGGAAATACAGCACAAACAAATAACACATATATAACAGGTTCCTCCCACACAAACATTAATACGAGTACATTTTGGGAATAAGAGAGGGTACAAATCCATGATCGACTAGACACTAAGCAGTAAATAAATACACCCGTTCGACCTCTTAGAAGTTAGAGCATTAACCTCTGCAAAATAGGGAGTGGCCATAGATTAATATTAAAAAAAAGTCAGAACAATTTATTGACAACAACAAGGACAGAACCAGATTACACCAGGAAAATGCGGTTTGAAAGTCTATAAGATCAATTAACGAGGTTGTATGAAGTGGGAGTAACAGAAGCTATCGATAACAACTGAATTATGAAATATGAGTGAATAGAGAAAAACCTATGGCCAGAAAACCGCCAATAGAGATAAAAGAGGCGAGCATCTATGGAGAACACCATGGTTCTCTAAAGTAAAAGAAGAGTGCAAAACAGCGATACTGGAATACGCGAACAAACAAGACAGGAATCATATGAAAATTACAAAAGAATTCACAATGAAACACACAATCTTGTCAAAACAAAGTAAAGTCACCATAGGGAATGCTTGTCATATAATATGGAGCAAGATTTCTCACGGATTTCAAAAGGAAATGTGGAGACGCAGACAGACAGATAGAAGATGTGAGAGAAATAATAGAAGTAGAACATACAGAAACAAACATCAGGATAGATAACATGAATAAATTTAAAAACTGAAGGCCTACGGGCAAGGATGGAATAGTAAACGTGGTAGTAAAATAATGTTGTTCTGTGATGACAGAAGAATACATCTC
The DNA here is from genome assembly GCA_034190945.1 of Octodonta nipae. Classification (NCBI taxonomy): domain Eukaryota; kingdom Metazoa; phylum Arthropoda; class Insecta; order Coleoptera; family Chrysomelidae; genus Octodonta; species Octodonta nipae. The sequence continues at coordinate 80,439,640 of CM067221.1, read as the reverse complement.
TTGACCAAAATTCTAAGACACAACAAATTATACAAAGAATGGAAAAAACCCTTCTAATTCTATTAGACAGAAAAGAACCGTGAAACTCTATACGAATAAATATCACGAACATCACGCCAAAAATGACAAAAAATTCTAATCAAACTGACAAACAAAAAAATCTCGAGAACACGAACAACAGGATTTTGGTAGCGAATCATGCCGTAACCCTAACGAGACAATTAACAGAGAAAGCATCAGAATAGATTGGAGTCAGGCTACAGAAGTTCTGCTTCTACACAATAGACAAGTACTGATATACATTTTTAAGACAGCTGAAGTTCTATACAAGAGCAACATAGTACAGCCCAGAATAGATTCGCAACTCACAGAGGAGATTGATGCAAACACAGGTATAAAACAGCGATATTCCTTTAGCTACCTACTCTTCAATCTCATAATGAATGAAATTACAAGGTTCGTGAAGAATGGTAAACTTTATACGACGACAAAGAAAAATTAGAAATTCTCTACTATGCGGATGACGTTAAACTCATAGCGGAAAATGAAAACGATTAACAAAAAATAATGAACAAGTTCAAAACAGTAGTAAAAAGTAAAAATAAACAATATGGTAATCTCAGACCAGAAAACGAAACTAATTGTTATCAGCAAAGAACCTATTAGATTTAAAATAGAAAGTGACGGCATTAGCATAAAAGAGACTATACCTATCATAAAATCCCTTATACCAGTTAAGCAGATATAAAAACAGTTAGTAAACTTAATACATAAAGCCTCTCAGTTGGTTGTATGAAAACCAACAAATGGAGAAACCAACAGAATAAAATGTAAATACTATAAGCCCAATAATAACATACACAAGAGAGAGACAAGAGCTGACACTTCCAAAACACAAAGGCTCCTAGAACACTAAGAAGAGTCATGAGGAAAGCACTTAGAGATCGACTAAGAAGTGATGAAATCTGAACAATATTGAACCGTTTTTATATTCACAATCTGGTTCTTGGACTTCTTTCACTACTCTTACAAAATTTATATTCACTGAACTGTTTACAATTTATCTCAACTATACTGCAATCGAATACTGACTGAATGGTTCTTCAGCTCTCCGTATTTATGTTTCTCCTCGGAATTCTCTAGAACGTCAAAGGGCCAACGAGGCTAGACTAAAATTCTTCGAGAACTCCAACAAAGCAAGCCGTCGACCGCGAGACGCCAGACGAACAATATTTCGGATTCCCCGAAATATCGGATGAAAGCCGATTCTACAAATTATGGGATGAATTCCCGTCACAATATACAAACGTGGAAACAATAACCGTCTGGAAGTTAAAAATGAGAAGAGACTGGGGAACTACCACATAAGGATAGTAAGAATTGCAAGAAACAAATTCTTCAGCATGTAGAAAATGTGTTGGCCGACCGCGGAGTGATATTATAATGTAAAGTAACAACTCAATAAAGGAACAAGCAGAACTCCCTAATAAAATGTAGAACAAGAAGACTCACCAAGACCTTATGAATCAATTTTACTTAGATTAGCCAGTCTTGAATTGTGAACTGCAGACTTATAACAATAGTTTGTGAATCCGAACCTAGTAAACCGTATTAACTTACATTATTGGGAATGTTAATAAAAACTATTTAACGGAGGCACCGACCAAGTGACAACATTCCATTTTGGGATTTACATGGAACTATCTTTCACTATTAGAACTGACAGAAAATGATTAATATTTCTTAGTTCCTAAATTTTTTATTATTAACTTACGCGCACAAAGAACATAATGTACATCAAAAATAACGAAAAATTGCTCTTCGCTGCAAACTGAATAATCCTCTTTCAGGCCTTATGAAATAATAATAAACTGTAGTTTATAAATAAAAATCCACCTTTAAGACGCACTGAACCCACTTTGTTAGCAAAAGAGCAATAAAATGGAAAAACATCTCCGCCGGATTTTAAAATAGCGAGAGCTTCTTTACCACATCTCGGGAGACGGTCGAGGTCTCAAAGATGCATTCAAGACCCCTTATCCTGAATATTTTATGACAGATTAGCGTGTTTCTTTCCCAACAGCAGCGCTTTCGGGAGCTTCTGCTGTTTACGATGGAGAGAAAATGTGAAATGGATTTGTCAGCACCGAAGAGAACACATTGCACTTGAATTTTTAATTTAAATCTCGTGGTTTATGGATGGTAGAAGAAAGCCTTTATTTTGGTGATGGCACTGTAAGAAAAAAACATCTGTGAGGTTTAAAAACATTAAGAAGATAAATGTTAATATCTCACGGTGATGCTTAATCTTATTTCGTTGGTCTAACCCGATTCTTGATTTAGAAACCGAACTTAATACATCAAAACAAATCAAAAAGAAAATTAATACATAAAGGAACTTGCTTTCTGATGATTTCAAATTAATTTGTCCTAAAATTCAAGCATTGCAACCTTGCGAGAAACCTTCAAAGTTGAGAGTCTTATCCGTTATTTATCTTACAAAATTTAAACCTTTTCATAAGTTTGAGAGTTATAACGGGTTTTAAACAATAACTGTGAGCGATTGAAATGTGCGCAGCTTTTAGTTTTTTGCAATTAACTCTACATTTAATTATCCTATCTGCTAGACCAAATTATCATTTAGTAGTTATTGAAAATTCGTACAAAATAATCTTAATATTGACACCAAAACTTTCAATTGTGAAAATTACAAAACCTGAGATTCTTGCAACCTTAAACTTGTTTTGTGTAATGCTATATATCTTCTTCTTCAAAAAAAAATCAACCAAATGGATTTTTTTTCAAGTATTGTTTTAAATATTACCAAGTTCTCTAGTGTAATATGACATTAATAGGACTCTCTAGAACATCAGAACTGTATCCCAATTTTGTTGTAACACTTTCGCACTTTGGAGCGCCACCTAAAATTCCTCTTATTTGAAAGAATCTTTATTACTATTATTTATTACTATTATTTATTATTATTATTTATTATTCTATGTATCCATTAAACAACACTGAACACTCTAAGACACTGTCACTTCAATTTGAAATTTTTAGTGCGAGGTCGGCCAAGATCCAGAAAATATGCAAACGTTTCTTTAAGGCTGGTTTAACTATTTCCTATTCAAAGCTATATTCAGTTAATATAAGCTGTTTACTTTAAAACATATACTATTTCAGTTTTGTACTATATAAGAAGTCATTTGTGCTCGCAGAAAGGTTAAATGAATTTTGAATTTAATAGATCTATTAGCACAATTCATACACTTATTTAAATAAATTTAGAAATACAATCGGGCTTAGAGCTTTTCCTCAAATTTAAAATTGTAAGTGTTTATTTGCGTCGTTCCTCTTTTCATAATAATATATAACGTTAGAGAAGATATCTCATTTAATGTTTTACAACAGGAATTTTGCATACAGCAATTTATATACAATTTATATAATTACATTCCATTTTAATGTATACATGAAAGTGCTTCAGTTAGCAATGAATGCAACCCGGAAGTAATGTGATTACCTATGCAATAAAATGTTTCCACTGAATTAATATTTTCCAGAAACATCTCTTGTGAACTGAAAGTTCACGTCACCTATTGACATTTAAAAACATGTACTGAGTGACCCACATCAACATAAAATCACCACTATTTATCCACCATAATTTCCTCTCGAACACATAATCGAAACGACAAGGGACAGCCGCAATTTTATCTGCTATATCCCGGCAACACCCAGTATATACCCGGAAATACCCCTACATGTCGGAATTCAGAGATTTATTCGCAGACACAGGATTCAACATCCATTAACAGCACAATGATGGTTTACCCAACCAGTTCGAACAAAGGCTCGTCGCTCTCTCGGACATCATTTGATACGTGGGTTCGTTACAACGTACAAGCAAAATCGAACACATTAAAAATAGAGGTAGTGTTAACACGTACATAAACAGACGTTTTTAGTCCAATTGCATTCGTCTCGTTTTCTTCTTTGGATTCGCTGAAATAGTAGAAATGTATATTTATAGTGCTATCGAAACGTAATGAATAAATTCATTAAGAATTTCTGAAATTGGGTGTTTCTCGACAAAATCCAGTGATACGTCGATTAGGTTTTAAACAAAGGCACTTTTTGACAAACGACACTTTTTTGCCGTCATTGTTATTCGAGATATGACCTCATCCACAATTTTTTGAATAGCTTCAAAAATTATGATTGTCTCAGAATGTTTTTATTACTGTCCGATAAAAACTTAGAATAGTATTTTTTTAACCGAATTCCAAAAAGGAGAAGGTTATCAATTCGTCGGCACGTTTTTTTATGTATGATCAGTGATTATTCAATTATGGCTTGGGCAATTTTGATGATTTAAACGGCGTTGTATTAACTATTATTATAGAAAATCACCCTATAATTTTCTAGAACGTGAGATTAAGGCTTTTCCAGAAAATCAGAAAAAGCAGAAATAAAGGGGCCACACTTCAGTGAATTTCAAGAAATCTAGACTGTTTTCTCTAATACGGCTCAGCCAACTTGAATATTTTAAATTATATTCTACAAAGAGATTTTCCAGCTTGTTTTCGTATATTTTCTACTATTATATATATATAAGATAAAACATACCGTTTTTCTGGGTCTCGTAAAAATATGTACAAAAAAAACATAAACGCCAGTATAAATCTTAAAATTTCATCATAAATATCTAGCTTAAATCTCGAAATATGCGATGAAAGTATATCGTAAATGGTGTTTGTCACGGTTTTCATTTTATAGGGCTTGCAGTCTAGTGAAATGTCACAAAATCTTTCAATAGTTTATCGAAAAGAAAAATTGTTAAGTGAGCGATCTTTTCTTTTCTGTGAGGTATACAGTTGTAGGTGTGTGTGCGGCGTGTGTGTGAGTGTGTGTATGTATGTGCGTGCATCGACATTCAAGCAGCAAAAGAAGTAAAAGTACAGTCAGACGGGTGGGTTCAAAAAATCTTAGAAATAAATGTAATCTTGGGTGATACCTAAGCAGATCCATCTACAGGATGGTTGAAATATAAGGTGGAATATAATTAAAGTTTTACGGAGTGGATAAAAAATGCTGTATTTAGTGGTAAATAAGTAGTTGCGTATACAAGGTGGTTGAAATAAGAGAAGTAAAACTATAGTTATACAGAATGGATCAAAACGGTTAAATAAGCATATGCAGTAAGGATTTTCGATTTATAGGGCGGAGGGATGAAAAAATGTTAGAAGTAGTAGCATATACAGGATGATTGAATTATAAGGTGGAGTGAAATTATAGTTATACAAGGTGGTTAAAAAAATGTTATAGGGTGTGAAACAAGTAGTTGCTTATACTCGAAATATGAGGCGAACTAAAATTAAAGGTATAAAGGGTAATTTAAACAATAGAATAATAGAAACAGTCAATAGGGTGGAGAGGATTCACACCTATACAGTGCGGTTGCAAAATCGTGTAGAGTTGAATTATAGTTGTACAGGGTCATTCAGAAAATAATCGACAAATAATGTCTATTGGATGGCCAATACATAGAAACATATACAGGGTGGTTTCAATATATGGCGAAATAAAATTGCGCTTATACAAATAATAATACAAATAAAACAGTTAAAAAATATGTGGATAATATAGAAAAAAATATAAATTTGGAGAGAGAGGGAGAGATAAAAACAGGCTAAAATAATCCTATTGATTGCACACGGTTTCGAACCAGTTTTATTTTAAGCCAGTTGAAGTCGGTTCGTTTTAAATATAAATTATAGTACTACATATTTATATTTCGCTACAAGGTAGTAAACAATTTGGTTTTTACTGTCGAACTGCTGTCAAATTTCGAACATTACGTTAAGGTTTAAGCTACTTATTCATAGTGGACGCCATTTCACCTAGATTTTATTAATAATTTATCTTTAAATTACTTATTTTAAAAGACGTAAATAACGATTGTTTTATATTTTGCACTGAAGGTCGTCAATAGCTACTAACAAAAAGAAAATAAATAAAATAGGTAGAGGAACAGAAGAGAAAATGTTACCGAACAATTTTGTCTTTGCCTATTTAAATATAGATCAGATTAAATTGTATTAATGCAGCTATTTTGATACTTTGATACTCAAAGAATAGAGGAACAGAGACAGTGATATAACAAGTGACGGGCAGTCTATATCGTAAGAAGCTTTGGCTGCCTCTCGTTTTACCAACACTTTTCTTAGGCAAGTTATTTCCCACAACTTTTCATTTGAAAGTACTAATCATTTCAATTAAACAAGTTGGTCTATGTCACGTTAAAAAATATATTGAATATGCGTAGGGCTCATTATGGCTCCAAAGTGGTCATACTTTTATTTAGATTAGGTTTTTGGCTTCAAGATGAACAAAGGAATTTGTAAAATTTGTTCAAGCGCATCCACCAAAATATGACATTTGAAGTACTGCCTTATTCTAATGCTACGATGAAATACCTCCAGCCTGTCGTATTTTAGACATTCACAAAGCATCCTTAGTACGCCTACGCATACATTTATTCACGAATTATTTTAGGAAAACCGAGAAACAATAGTTTCCTTCGGCAGTTAAAAATTAATCACAAATTTTTATTTATCGTATAATTTTCAGTTTTATTTAGCACCGAATTCAGAATAAGTATTTAACTCGGTACCATTTTTGTAGCGTGTAATGTTGACTATTATAAAAATGATTGTACACTTACTTTCTAAATCTTGCACAATGAATTTAAAAAAATGTATATAATATTTTTTATAAAATATTAATGAATACAATTCAAATAACTTATTATTTAAATAAACAAATACCTGAACTGAACTGTTTATTGATTGTTTACTTTGACATTTAAAAAAATTGTGAAATTAACTAAACGAGAACTAATTGAAAAAGTAGTAGATTTGTTCATTGAAACTCATCCTGGTCGCCGTCCCATTTGCCCATGCAAGGTAAACAATATTGAGTCTAAATACTTTGCACATATTCGTTATTTACCTAAATCTGGTGGACCCTCAAAATTCTAAGAAGAGTTTTGTTCGTCACGGTAAGTTATGAACAATCACGCCTAATATTAAAAGTTCACCGTAATGTGGAGTTTTGATAAGTTTTGATACAGTGCTTTGATCGACTAATAGAAGGTATATACATAATTGTAAAGAAGAATATAACAGATTTTTTTCAGTAGCAATTTGGTTTCTAAAAATGACAGCAATTAGACGTACAATCGTAAGTTGTAGAACTAGCAATACTGCAAGTCAAAGAAATACAAGAACAAGCCCAACTGACTAGCAACACGAAACGCGAAGTTGACCGGAATAGATAAAATTGAAATCAACAACATAGAAATGTTGTGTTTAAACCGTATCGAGCTGCATTTAATTATAACTTGGAAATCGATTACAGTTCAGAGCAAATCGTCGCATTGCATCAATGAGCGTTATGTGTCAAACCCTGTATTGTGTTGCGCGAGCGCTAAAGTCAAATTGACAACATTGGTACTGCCACCTGAACTTCTGCATTCATTGATTGCGGGAAATGACTCTTAAGCAGCTACTTATACGATATTGATGGAATATTGGCTGGTGTGGAATTATATTATGCAGGGTGGTTAAAAGAGGGTGGTTCTAGTATTTAGCGGAGTAGAATTATAAATATAGAGCGTGATTCAAAAAGTGTTATATTTGATAACCCATAAAAAGTTTCTTATAGAGGATGATGGCAATATCGGGTGAAGTGGAATTTAGCCAAATGGTGGCTAAAAATGTTAGAAAAAGAAGTGTTTGATTGAGTAGCAGTCAAGCCGTTGCATATATACTTATAGTTAGAGAGGGTGATAAAGAAATTGTAGAAACTGTTTGGGGTGGCCATATACTGGATGTTGGAATATAGAGTGGAATGGAATTATAGTCACAAAGGGTGGTTAATAAAATATTATAATGGGTGGTCCATAAGTAATTACATGTACAGGGTGGTTGAAATATTTTATTAAATTGAATTTTATTCTATATCTAACTATAATAAAAATTAGGGTGCATAGCAAATATGTGATAATATTGAAATGTACACCCACAGAATTATAAAACTTTTAATTAACGAGTGAAGCTCGGTCATGCAGGTATTAATAATGTATATGTATAAAAATGATGATGCAGATTGTGATGAAACTTTGGTGGGTTGGTCTTTGTAAGCCCGAGTAGGTATATATACATTCCTATGCGCATTCACCAAAATGACAGAACCATAACAACAAGAAAACATTGCAAATCTGCGGAAAACAGTTTGATATAACATATCGAAGTTACCGATAACATCTAAAAAAAATGCAAAGCTACCCTGAACAGCCGAATAAACAACTAGAAAACTCGGGGATCCGCACATATTTCGTGCTACCTGCATGAAGACGTGAAGGGCTAAATCAAAATCACGATATAATTACCGAAACTGGCAGAACATCTACCGAGACAGCTAGTGGTATAATATGGGTGATCATCAAGTTGTACTGAAACTAAACTATTCATTACAATACGTTAAAAGTCAAAATAAAACATGTAAAAAAAGTTGTGCATAGTAAATCATAGTGGTGACATAGAACTAATGTCTTCATTTCATGTGAGAATTTAGTAGTTTATTTAATACAATAAATCATTAACTATCTATTACTGAATAGGCAATAAACAATATAAAACAAATAGTAACAATGCCATAAATAGCTTATCCTTATATAGAACCAAGTTTCTCGAAAACAGTCTCAATTAAGGTATCAATGATTCTAACTTTAGTTAGGAGTCCGGTCCCTACAAATAACCTATCAGCTTATGTTGGAAAAGTGACTTTTCAGAATTTAAATTTAACAAAACTAAAATTAGTTTTAATATTTAGACAGAAGTAATATGCAACATTTTATGGGATTTATTATCGAAATAGTTTCCACAGGCGTTCCAAAGGAGGAGATTTGAGGGTTCAACCTCCCTAAAAAATTATGTATAACATTATTCACTGATTCATTTACAGTTGTGGTCATAACCAATAGAAGTACTTCTAATCCTTAAGTAATTAGAACTACATTATAAGAGATTATTAATAAAATATAATTACAAAGTAAAACCCTTTTTTCTGTCAAGCGTCTTTTTAGGGTTCCGTATATACTATATACGAATACCCTTATAATATCACTCCAGATTTCTGCCTCTGTCACATAACAGCAATTTTTTCCTAAACTACTGGACGGAAGAGGTTGAAATTTGGTACCAATGTATAGTTTGGTGACCCAAACTTCTGGGGGGGAAAACTAAAAAAATCGACAGTCCCTCACCCCCTGATCTCCGAAAAAATAGGAAATGTAGAACGTTGCCCGAACTTTACAGAAAGAATAAGGAGAAACCATTAATATTAATTTTGGTGGGCAAATTATAGAATTAAATGAAAATGTTAAAATAAATAAATTTCAAACGCATTATGTAATACATCGAATGAAGGGTCCCTTTCTGAGGAACAAAAATATTTTTTTTTCATAAAAAAAAAACGAAAATATAACAAAATTTACCCATTCCCCACCTTATCTCCGAAACTATAATACTTAAAGTTTTGAAAAAAAATTAGATGTATAGGGTCTGACCTGAAGTTTACTGGAAAAATAAGGAGAAACCTCTACTTTTAATTTTGGGGGGCAAATTACAGAATTAAATGGAAAATATAAAATTAAAATTGTTTCTAACCCATCATGTTATATATCAAATGAAAGGGCTAGTTATGACGAATACAAATATTTTTTTTCATATTTTTGAAATAAATTAATTAAAAGATATTAACAAAAATATAAAAAAATTTACCAATCCCCCCCCCTTATCATTTAATCCATAGACTGGAAAATTTTGAAAAAAATTGAGGTATAGCCTCTTACCTGAAATTTACTGGAGGTAAATTATAGAATTAAATAGAAAATATAAAATTAAAATTGTTTCTAACTCATCATGTTGTATATCAAATGAAAGGGCTTATTATGACGAAATTTTTTTTCCATATTTAAAAAAAAATAATTAAAAGATATTAACTTAAATATAATACCTATTCCCCCCACTTATCTTCGAAACCATAAGCTCGAAAATTTTGAAAAAAAAATGGAGCCCCCCACCTGAACTTTACTGGAAAAATAAGGAGAAACCCCTAATATTCATTTTGGGGGGTATATTATAGAATTAAATGGAAAATAAAAATTATAATTGTTTTTCACGGATCATGTGATATATTAAATCACAGGGCTCATTATGACGAATACAAATATATATTTTTTATTTTGAATATTTTAAAAAATATTAAAAAATATTTAAAAAAATACCCATATCCCGCGTTATTCTCCAAACTATAAGACCTAATTTTTTTTGTTTACAGGAAAAATATGAAGAAATCCCTAATATTAATATTGCGGGCCAAATAATAGAATTAAACAGAAAATAAAAAAATATTTTTTTAACGCATCCTGCTACATCAAACAGAAGGGCTCATTATGAGGAATACAAATATATATTTTTCATATTTTTAAAATTAATTGTTTAGAAGATATTAACATAAAGATATAAAAAATAATTAGGGGTACTGGATTAAATGGAAAATAAAAATTAAATTTCCAAACGCATCACGTAAAATATGATTATGTGAATTACAAATAAATCATATTTTTAAATGTCTTTAAAAGATATTAACAAAAAATTAAACATCAACTTAATCCCACTTTAGAAACTACACTATTTAAATTTTGAAAAATATATTTGTATTTTTATTGTATTTGTATTTGTATTTTTAAATAATTTCAATAACAGATATAATAACTTATAATTTAAAACTTATACCTATTTTGCACTTTATCTTTCAATCTACAGAGCCTCAAAACTCAGACAGTAGATTATAAAAGGCTTCTCTGAAAGTTTATTGGTAAAATAAAACTCTAATGTAATGTTAATTTTTGGGGGTCAAATTAGAAAATTAAATACATATGTATTCTGATAAAAATCAAGCGAATCCTGAAGCAGATAAAATAAAAAGTCTATATTTGGAAAATCAAAATGTATATTTTTTATAAACTTAAAACGTTCCTTTAAAAGATATTAGGTTAAATATAAGAAAATGCACTCACTCCCTGCTTGTCTGAAACTGGAACATTAGAATCTTGAAGGTGGTACGGAACCCTTAGTATGCGAGTCCAACTCGCACTTGACCAAATTATTTGACATGTACACACCTTCCTTAAGAAAAACCTACCTAGGTACGCTTATGATAGCACATGTGATAGTATAACTACAATACATCTAGGCGAGAAATGGTTGAAAGTTGGCATCAGCACCGAATTTTGTGATCGAAAGTAGTATATAAAGTGGAATGTCTTCGATGGCACATTACATATAATATCCAAAAAAATGTATGAATTAGATGTTGCGGTTTTAGTTCAATGCTGGTTCAATGCAAGTCTGTAACTGACGAAGGACCTTTAGCGGAACAATCAATAAAACACTGTATCGTCGCGTAAATTAATCACCAAATAAAAGTTAATCACTGAGCAACAAATGCGCATTTGCAAAACACAAAAGAAACAAAATGATAGCGGTTTAGCGGTTGTTACGACCAGAACTATAACTCGCGAAATCGTAACACAATAACAACAAAAAGCGGCCGTCTTAAAACGGAATCAAAAGCGTCCGAATAACTCGGAATACAATACACACGAATACTTCTTTATTTTACACGCAAAAAACACTTAAAATTAGCATTAGCGCGACGGAAGGTTTTGGAAAAGGTGCAGAAGTTTAAAAATCAATGAAGTAATTCAATCAAATTTAAACAATACACTAAACAAATTGCAAACAAAACAAACTGCGGGAACGCACCATTCCGCCAGCCTTGAATTACTAATTTCAAAACTAAGGGTCCACTGGCACTGGACAGAGATTTAGAAGAGGTCGCTTCAAAGTACCACTTGCAGTTCTAACTGTAGCAACGCGTACAACACCATCACCTCCAGGATGTACGTCAATAATGCGCCCTAATGGCCAATTCAAAGGAGGGGAAGTGTCTTGCTTCAAAATAACAAGAGTACCTGGCATAACAAGCTCTGAGGGATCAGTCCATTTGCTCCGTTGATGAAGAGTATGTAAATGTTCTTGCGACCAACGTTTCCAGAATGCCTGATTCAATCGACGCAGTAACTGCCATCTGTTGAGACGATTAGATGGAACAGATAAGAAATCAGATTCACGAGGTGCTATTAAAGGTTCCATTGTAAGAAACATTCCAGGACTCAAGGCGGTAAGAGCCCCTGGATCGTTGCTACAAGAGGTTAAAGGTCGCGAGTTTAAAACTGCTTCGACCTGCGCAAATACAGTAGAAAGTTCTTTGTAGGTTAGGATTTGATCTCCAACGACACGTCTTAAATGAGCTTTAACGGATTTAATTCCGCTCTCCCATAGTCCTCCAAAATGAGGAGCCGAAGGGGGATTGAAATGCCAAGAAATAGTTTCTTGTGCAGCAGTAGCTCTAAACGCTTTCAAGATCTGCTTGTGAGCACACACAAAATTAGTACCACAATCACTATAGATATAGCTACATCGACCACGACGTGCAATGAATCGTCGCAAAGCTGCCAAGAACGCAGCAGCAGACACACTGATAGGAGTTCTAGATGAACAACTTTCGTTGCAAAGCACTTAAACAGTCACAGATAAGCCTTTAAAGATTTCGACCCTTTAGTTTTAGCCATGGTTATAGTGAAGGGACCAGCAAAATCTACTCCAACATGAGAAAAGGGTTTCAATTGTGAAACGCGGGAAATGGGCAAATTTTCCATGAAGGGTTGTAAGCAGAAGGATTAAGCTTCCAACAAGAAACACATTTAGAAATGACACTACGAATTACTTCCTTTGCGGATATAATCCAAAATCGTTGCTGCAAAAGAAATTAAACAGTTTGGATTCCTGCGTGAAGATTGGTGACATGACAATCTTCGACAATTAGATTAGTCAAACGACTTTTACTTGGTAGCAGTGCGGGAAATTTCAACGGCAATGGAGCATTAGCCAATCTACTACTAACTCTAAGAGTTCCCTGGTAATCAAGAAACGGCGAAAGTCTACGAAGCGATTTGGGCAAAAGTTTTCGTTCTCGAAGAAGGGAAATCTCTTTAGAAAAATATTGATCTTGAACATATCGAACAATGCGAAGCTGAGCCTGATATAACTCAACAGCCAAAAATGATCCAGAGCCCCTACGGTCTGGATTGCGAGCGTTATCAACAAAGCGACAAATATGAGCTATAATGCGGGTAATGCGATTAATAGAAGGTTCTTCTAAAAAAGTACCAAATAAATTTGGTGAAGCGGTGACTTGAAGCGCCACTATACGGGCTTCAGTCATAACTAGCGGTGACATGCTTGAGTCTGAGCAAGCATGTGGCAAACAAGCGGAAATCAAAAATTGTGGGCCTTTCCACCAAAGTGTATTTTGCCTAATAACTCTGATGGCAAAATACCGCGGGAACCCATTTCAGCGGGGTTATCACAAGATTGAATGTAGAACCAATGCGAAGAAGGAAAATTTTCCTGAATGTAAGCAACTCGATTACTGACAAATGTCTTCCAACGGTGCGGGAAATAACTAAGCCGTGAAAGGACTACCGTGGAATCTGACTAGCAACGAATCACCTTGAACAACAAACGACTATTGAATTGCTCATAAACATAATGAGCGGTAAGAACTGAAGCACACAGTTCCAATCTGGGAAATGACAAACTTTTCAAAAGGGCAACTTTCGATTTAGACAACACAAAAAAACTTTGAAGAAATCCAGATGCGGTTTCGAACACAAAATAAACTACAGCGGCATAACCTTTCTCAGAAGCATCACCAAATGTGTGAAGTTCACAACTATAAAAGTTTTCTATAGGAAGCAGGTGAGGCAAAACTAAACTCTGTAAGGTCAACAAAATAGCGATAATGTCTTGCTACAACTTGAGACTGATAAACAAACAAAAATTCAAAGATAACCAATGAGGTATCTTAGAGAATGTATTAAACACTACACGAAGTTTGGGTGTGCTACTATCAGGTTTCAAAACACAACGATGCGGTATGTAGTAACAATCAGAAGAAGTAGATGATATATAGGGAACCAACTCCATATGATCAAGCTCTAAATACTCGTTGAGAAAATCATAATAGTGTTTGTAGAGATCTGGTTGCTGTAGAAGACGTCTTTCTAAATAGTAGAAACGTTGTACGGCGGCGAGATTATACATTCCATCAAAAGCAGGAAGTGTATTTCGAAAAGGAAGGGGTACAACGAATCTACCTGTATCCAATCTCCTGCATCCCTCGGAAAATAGTTTTTCGCAGATAAGATCATCAGGGGACTGAACCAGTGCGGTAGGAACAACTTCAATTGTCCAGAACCTTTGGAGTGAATCATCTAATGATACTACATCTTTAATTTGACAAAAAAGCGAAGATGGGTTTATGACTGACTGAGAGTGAGAGTTAACAGAACTCGAAGACACTCTACCCATAAGGATGTAACCAAACACAGTGTTAATAGCATCAGGAACACCTTCCTTTCCCAGAAGGCGTCCATTAAACAAAATTTGATAGAATATATGGGCTATTGAAACCAGGATCAGCAAGTTTCAAAATGGTTAGATATGCCATATTAGCCATGTTAATGGGCGCAACAGGCATATCATTGCAAATTAGGGGTAAAACAATAGTATCAACAACAAAATTGCACTCACACTTTACTATAGAGCGAAGAGAAAGGGTAAGGGAGCCCTCAGCAGAGGTACTCTGCATAGAACCTAGCCCGTTGAGTTGAATCGAAGCGGGCATAGGTCGGAAGCCAAGGCGTTTCACAGCCTTGCTCGCAATGAATGATGTCATACTACCAGAATCTAGCAGACATCACAAAGTTTGATAAGAACCGTGCTTATCTAATACTTCAACTAAAGCGGTAGATAACAACACATTTGAATTGTAAGACAAAAGTGAGCTATGACAAGAACTCTGCGGTAGAGAAGTTTCGGGACTTTCAACAGTATTAATGGTACTGGATCCACCAGATGTGGAAGCCAGGTTTGCGGGGGGAGCACTAGATTCAGACCGAATGCCTGAATCACCACGATTTACAAAATGAAGCAATGTGTGATGCCGTTGTTTGCAGTTGCGGCAAGTGGATAAAGATTTACATCGATTCAACTGATGAGAATCGCTCAAGCAATTAAAACAAAGTCTAAAATCTTTAAGAAACTTAAACCGCGCGGATACTGATTTGTTCAAGAATTCAGAACATTTGTAAATCGCATGGTCGGATTTACAAACTAAACAATTTCTATTCTTAGTGACAAACAAAGATGTAGTGAAACCGGAAGAATGTTGCTTTGAAATCAACAACCTTTTGTCAACACTTCGCTTTGCCTTGCGGGATAATTCAACATGTTTAAAGGTATCGCAATGCTTCGACAAAAAATCAACAACTTCCGAGCGGATCGGAAAGTCATCTTGAGTGGTCACAGTATTATGGTAAAGTTCATACTTAGCGGCTAAATTCTTTGGAACTCGTTTCAACATCATCTGAACAATACAAAAATCCCACTGATTTACTGGTAAACCCAAATTCTTCAGTGCTTCCAAAGTATCACTGAAGTTATCCAATAACTTCCGAACCTCTGAAGGGCTATCCGAAGTTAGTTGGGGGAATTGTTCTAAAGCTGAACAATGAGACTCTGCGATTAAACGAGTTCGCTTGATTTTTTTCAAAAGTGTTTCATAAGCACTCACATAACTGTTTTGTGTTAGTTTAAAATTCTTAATAGCCTCAAAAGCAGGCCCCTTTAAAGCTAACTGCAAATATTTGAACTTTTGCATAGCAGGGAGTTTTTCATTGTTGTGAATTAATCAATCAAACAAATCAATAAAAGTACCAAATTCCAATATGTCTCCACTAAATGAAGGCAAATCAATTCGCGGCAAAGCAACACTTTCCTGTTCCCGAGCTATATTTTGTAGCGTAGAATTCTGAACAGATTTCATTTTAGCAAAAATAGACCTAATTGAATAAAGCAATTTTTCAAATTTATTGCGAATGTCATCCTCAAAGTCAAAATCATCGTTGGCTTCTGAAATTATACCAACAATCGAATTGTGATGTTTACAAAATTCTGAATGTATTGAATCAACCATATCAATCATGCAAAAAAACAATTCAACGTCGTCACATCTTAAGGCTTTCTCGGCAGCAAAATAAATATCTTCTAATCTTTTAAACTCCGATTGTAGATGATTTTTAAATTTACGTAAATTTTCAGCGGTTTTTGACATCTTAACAATAAATTAAAATCACTGCAACGCCACTGAACAAATCTAACCCAATAGATCGAAAATACTATTCCAAAAATCTACAATTTTTTACTGTTAATGTAGAAAATCTGACCAAATGTCAAATAAATTCAAAACGATTTAGCAATAAAACCAAACAAACGAAACGAGCTCTTGTAAGTTTTTTAACGCGGCAAAAAATATGCGAAATTTATTTCCAACGGAGTGAATGAATATCACGAACTTGCTTTCTTTTATAACAAATAATGAAAATTCAATGCGGTTTTCAACAATAATTGCAACGAAAAATCAATGGTTTTATCGATAAACTGCACGGAATTAACTCAAATTGCATCCAGCTCGAAGTTGGACCAAATTATGAAATGTCTTCGATGGCACATTACATATAATATCCAAAAAAAAAGTATGAATTAGGTGTTGCGGTTTTAGTTCAATGCTGGTTCAATGCAAGTATGCAATTGACGAAGGACATTTAGCGGAACAATCAATAAAACATTGTATCGT
This sequence comes from Octodonta nipae, assembly GCA_034190945.1. NCBI lineage: Eukaryota > Metazoa > Arthropoda > Insecta > Coleoptera > Chrysomelidae > Octodonta > Octodonta nipae. The sequence goes on along the minus strand of CM067221.1, from coordinate 80,422,747 downwards.
CGCGTAAATTAATCACCAAATAAAAGTTAGTCACTGACCTTTTACGTCGAAGCTCGGCTCGTCGAAGGTGTTTCTTGGTCCTTCTTTCTTCAGAGGCTAGCCCCGCAACAGCAAGAACTGATTTTAGAGCTTCGTCTGGACAACACGTTACACAAAAAATAGCGACGTAATGTTTATTGATTGAGCAAACAAAAATGCGGGTTTAACAACAAATGATGCGCTTTTGCAAACACAAAAGAAACAAAATGAAAGCGGTTTAGCGGTTGTTACGACCGGAACTATAACTCGCGAAATCGTCACACAATAACAACAAAAAGCGGCCGTCTTACAATGGAATCAAAAAGAGTAAGCTTCCGTACTCGTCGGCGATCACAAGACGAATCTCAGTTCTTTCTGTTTTTAGAGACAAAAAAATATACCAATATAAATTAGCATTGGCGCGACGGAGAGTTTTCGATAAAGGTGCAAAAGTTTAAAAATCAATTGAATAGTTCAATTAACTTTAAAAATTAAGAACAAACAATTTGCGGAGACGCAACACTCTTCATTAGTTTTTTTCTTCATTTGAGAGACAATATTGGGTATGATTGGACTGCAACATGGAATGCCAACAGATTTCCTAAGTCGTGCCTTATACAAAACAGAAAACAACTTGAAAAATATTCGAAAGGATTTAATGAATCAAAACTTTGTTACATCACCGGAGTGTGTGATGTAAGGTGGAACGACAGCGCACCAGTTACTGTAGCTTCAACTGTACATGGTGTAAATCCATCAAGATAAAAATTACAGCCAGGCTGAGAAAAACTTTATACAAGTTACACGACCATGTTTGTCAAATTGTGATTACGATATTTGTCATTGCGAATCATTAATTTTTTAATGTCTTGTTGATTTTGTTAATACCATTGAAAACTAGTTCTGATTTACACCTTGAAATGTTCGGACTTTTGAAAAATACAGACTTTCAAGTTTATGTGGTGTTATTCCCAAAGAACACCGAAAAAAGAACGACCATGTATAGTTAAAGCATAAACCAGCATAAGGAGGGGATGGAGAGTATGGACGAAGATGTAGCGATGTTCAGAATAGCCATCCAATCTAAAAAATAGTATTGCTTAATTTTAACGTGGCTCCTAGATGTAGCATTGAACAATCCAGGGTTGTTATATAGAAAGGAGGGCTACAAAATTAGAATTTCGAAGAGAAGTGGTTGTAGCTCATCTGATATGTTACAATATTCCACCAAAACGGCCAGGGAGAAAAAGTATATAAAAAACACGGTTTCTTATAGCAGAATTTCAGATGAAGTACGATACGATCGATTTGATCATTTAGTGATATCCGTCCTCAATAAAATGAAATGGAGATGTGCAGGAGAAGGTTGAAGCTCTATTGTTCAGACATCCTGTATAAAATGTAATTTGGCTTTATGCATCACATGATTTGAAAGTTTCCATACATGAACCTTTTTTTAATGGGAATTAAACTAAAGATACTAATCAAATACCAAAATAAAAATAATCAGGCTTCGGAGGGTAGTAAAGCTTTCTGATATAACATACACCACATTTTTTTATTACGGTTTGATCACTTAACAATTTGATTTATTATTTTAGGTAAATATTGTAAATCAATCTAAAAACGAGGCAGCTATTGTTATTAAAAACAAATTTACTATTATAGAGTAATAACTAGTTATTTTGCTAATAAATACAAATTATAACCCAAGCATGAAAAAAATTTCACCTATTTAAACTTGATGCCAATCTAATTAACTATTACTTTATTACTTTCTAATAATTTTATCTGAAGTATACGCTACTTTTGAAGCAGAGTGTCAGATGTAAAGTTAATGTCAACTTTTTTTCTAACGCATAGCTAACCGAATTAATTCAGAGGTAATAACTTACTTTTGCCGTCACAAACTGGACAATATCCGGGATGAAGAACAAATTGTTTACTAGTTTTGTGATGAACATGATTGTTAATTAAATTGACAAACTCTTTACAGACAATAAATAACAAACATGAGAGGCATTTAATAATCCTTGCAATTTGCTTTATGAGCTGACATGTTTTCTAGCGAATTCAAAACAAACAAACTGTTTTAAACAAACACCATTGTTTTAAAATAATGTGGGGATTGCAAATACTCAAACAGAAATGTTTTCTAAACTTACATTTCTCTGAAGCCGTCGCTTAATAAATACTGTCCCTCTAGTCTAAATAAGGAGAGAAATAATTGGCTTATTTAGTGGTAAAGAGGTACTACTAGTTTGAATCTCTTTATTGATTATAATATTAGGCTACTATTGTCAGATATCGATAAATCATGTAAAAATGCTATTTTCAGTTGCAAAATCAATTTATTATTTTATTTATATTAGTATTTCTGACGGCGCAAAGTGGCATAGATCGTGATTCTAGGTGGACAAAACTCCAATTTTCAATCAAGGGTTAATGGTTTTTTTGGGCTACTAACCTCTAATTTGCAGCCCCAAATCAAATATTTAGTAAAACCCTACAGTATCCCTCTCTAGGCATCCAAAATTTTTGATTTAAGTACCATTTTTTATAAAGTTCTATTGATTTGTACCGAAGTGTATGGTTTATGGGCTGCTGAATTCAAATTTTCAGTCAATTTTTATGTACGAGTCCACTCTACCCGCCAGAGGGCAAAAATCTGATTAAAGCATCTTGTTTTTTGGAAAACAGAATAATAAAAAATATCTAATGAAGGGACAGCTTCTGGCAAAAGGAAACCCAATATTTCGAAAATATTTTTGGCGTTCCCTTGAACTTTAAATCTCGCCATGTGATTCAAGTTTGAGTATGTGATAATATGTTAACTCGATGAAATGTACCGTGACCTGATTATTTCATTTAAGTATTGTGAGGGCCTACTAGTGCTCATAGATACCCTTTTTCTATTTTTAAATAAATGGTCTTTAAATGTACACTAGACAAGCATTTATTTACAAATAGTCACATAACCTTAGAGATTGTCAATTTATGACAGATTTTAGTCCACCGTTTTCTCGCTTCTGGTTCAAAGGGGGTTAAAAATTGTGTAATTGGTCAATACAATGACGCAAAAGTTGTGAGAGAACCTCGTCGCTAACTTCGGACATACTCGTGTCCCGAATTCCGAAAAAAGGTTTTTTTGCTCCGATTTTCTGGCCTCTGTCATGTTAACTACTGAATTGCATAATGCAACCAAACATCGAAATACGATAAGCATAAGTGTTGCATATGGCCAAGCGGTTGCGATAAATATCTGATCTTATAACGAAATTGAACAAAATGTCACGATTTTCTCTCAACTGCCAAGCGGAAGAATAAAGGTTGATGTTGAGAGTAGTCCACAAAAAAATGGCATAAGGTTTGCAAATGGCCTAGTAATATTAAAGAATGTAAAATATTGTGGAATCTGGCATCGATTCCTATCCTTAATCTTGTTTGGCCAGTTGCAAACCTAATGCCAATTTTTTTGTGGACTACTTTCTATATGAACTTTCATTCTCCCGGTTGGCATAAAAGGAGAAAATCGTGCCTACGTTTTTTGATGATTGATTCATATAGTTCATTTAATCTACATGACAAAGGCGAAAAAATCGGAGCAAAACAACTTAAATTATGGGTCACCTGGGTCCCAGCAGGCAATTTGAACAGGACAACCTTAACCCGATTATTCTGCTCAAAAATAGGTAATCGAATGTTCACACAAAGTGAAATTTAAAAAAGAAACCAATAGATATCTGCAAAATGACTGGTGAAAAGAATGCATAGAGCAAAGTCAACAATTTCCTCTAAGATTCTGTATACCTAAGTAACTAGAAGTTTCTCCTTGCCTGCCAAGACAAATGAACAAAGTTTAACTTTTAGCGAATATTTTTAATAGAGCCAATGTAAGCAAATTGACGAATTTAAAAATGCCAAGCTGAAAATATTCGAAAAAGTTATCAGGAAAAAGAGAGTTGAAACTGATTATCATGAATTAAGAACTGGATTAGGCGAATCTATTACAGGTTGCTGGAATCGTTTTCGTGGATTCAATAACTACTGGTCGAACAACGACTCATTGAACAGCACCGTTATATCAATTTTCAGAGGTCGCTGGAAATTATTACAGAAAAAATGCATTTCAAAACCCAGAGCGTTCTCCGGAACAGAAATTATATATTTTCTCGAAGAAGTTGTCTAATGTCTCAAACGCTCATTATCAAAATTTTAATCTCAACTTACTATTGAAAGCATTGGCGAATTAATGGCTAAGGTAAATATCTTATTAATAGACAATATCAGAAAACAATTTTGATCTGAATTTAATAAAAATTAGTATTCTCTGTTGGCAATATTTCAAATTAGAGACTTGACATAAGTAGGAAGTCATAACGCAGAAAAAGGGTAACTTCACCAGTTTAGCTACCAGTTACTATATTGCCTTTATATGAATGTATAGTCCATATTATAAAGTAAAAATTTTACATTAACACTTGTGAATAATATTTGAGATTAGAGTAAATATATTCCTTAATATGGGATCTTAGAGCATATACTTTTAGAGGTAGTGCGGAATGCACATTCATTATGGCAATTAGAGCATATACTTCATATGACTTAAGGAGCATAAACAAATAAAATACCGTTTTGTGGTATTAGGGATTGGCAAAAAATACTTTGCATTTTAAACCAAACGAAATTTAGTTCTTTTGCAGGGTAGTTTCAATGAAATCATGTTTGGTCCTTTAAGAATTTACAGAATTATTACCATAGTTATAATCAATATTTCAGAGTAATTAAAGTATTTTCTCTGAGTAGGTAAGTGAGAGGTGGTTTTAAAAAAGTAATTTTCTCAGGAAAGATAGGTTTACATATAGCTAATTTGGTGGACTTTGGAATTCCAGAGCGACTCTTGTTTGTCTAGGCACTTTTCGTAATTCAAGTTTGTTCTAAAACAGATACTTGTTTTAAAATGTTTTAGATTAAATTATAGTACAGCAGCTATATTGAAAAACTGTCTGGATTTGCTTTGATAATTAATAAATACCTATTTCAATATTTTTCCCAGAATTTAATCTGTCATAATTAAAGTGACCTAACGATATATTGCCAAAATATTAAGTAGGTTTCAATTGTAAAAAATCATCTAATTTTTTTTGTTAATTAAATATTATCTTAAATGTCATATGTTCCTTTGCAGTTATATCTCTATATAAATAGGTAAAAACAAAACGACTAGGTACCATTTTCTCCTCTGTCTCTAAACCGGTTTTCTTCATTTTTGTTTTGTTTAGTCGATACTGACGACCTTCAGTGCAGATTGCTAATATTAATTTATAATACGGGTTCATTCATTAAATAAAATATAATAAAAATTCATTATTTACGTCCATAATGTCAACGCCAAAAAATGAATGTGCCGCCGCCGCCAGACTCAAAACATTGAGTAATTATATATAGAGAAACCAATGCTGTTATATAGTTAGAGCATGTACTACTGGAAGTGGCATGCAATCGTTGTTATTGTTTAGTGGTAAAGTAATCGTTGTATATTATAGTTATACAGGGCAATTCCAGATATGTTAGAAATTTTTTTTTCGTGGGTGGCACATAAACAGTTGCATATAGTTGCATATATATAGGGTGTTTAAAATATAGAGTAGAGTGCAATTATAACTAATAAAATAATTATATAGGGAAGCCCATTAGCCGTTGAATTTACAGGGTTCTTGGAATAGAAGGTACAGTAGAATTACAATTATACAGGGTGGTGTAAAAAATATTTTACAGAGAGGCATATACAGGGTGGCGGAAATGGAAATGCAACATTTCGTAATCCATAAGCAGTTATATATATTTTATATTATTACTAACACAATTAACTTTTTAAAAAAACTTTTTATTTGAATTACAAAATTAAAAACTTGAAAATAATAATATTGAATAAAATATAACTTAATGAATTTAAAACACTTAATGACACTCGCTGTCGTCGCATGTGAATTTATAATCTTGGTTTTGCAAGCTAAGCATCAGCAGATTACACGTGCGAGGAAGCGAAGCGTTGTCCGTGGGAATTGCTATATCGTGAAATATGAGATGTAATACGATATTTATGAGAAATTTTTATTATATTGTTGCTATGATGTAAATATTCTAAGTGTGGTTTATGACGGATATAACAACTCCCCTTACCAACAAAAGTTGCTGTGTTACAGGAACTTTTTTTGTATAAAATAAGTACAAAAGCAAATCAGGAATAAAAATCTTAAGCTAATACAAATTTCCAAAGGAATATGAAACATAAGGTAATTAGAGTAATAAAATCAATAATCTAAAGATAATAATAAATTTTCATACATATTACATAAAATAATGAAAATGGTAAAAGGGAAAACGTAATAATCAAAATTTACAAAATAATTTATTTACTTGAAGTTCCATATCTTTGGCAGTTTTCTCCTCTAGGATAGGTCTTAACTTTGGTAAAAGTCTAGACAGTCTACTTTGTGATGACTTCGTCCTTTTGGGCTGTGTGACCACTGGTCCAAAACGTTTTAAGCACGAAGGCAGCGATAATAATAACTATGGAAATTATGGTGGCATATGTAAACCACGAAATATTTTTGTTGACGAATGGTTGGTTAATTAGTTCGTCCAACTCTTTCGAATACTCGTTCAACTTATGATTGGCGATGTTTAATTCATCCACATTTAAGTCGTTGAGCTTTAATGGTTTCAGCTCTGGGACTTGGATTTTCTCTGAAATCGTGTCACAACAATTGAAGGGGATGACAACTGGCTGGTAATTGTCTATTATATTGATGGGTTTGAATGCTTCTGCTTGGACTTTAGTTATTCCAACAAAAGCACTGCATTCGCTCTGTAATTTTAACAAGGAATTGTTCGTAATTGTTAAAGTCTTTGCACTAATATTTGGACAGCTGATTGTGAAGCAGAGGGGTTCCGCAACCATGACGAACCATACGTTGGTTTCTAACTTTTGAACATGGTAGCCTTGGGCGAGTATCACTGCACTTTTACAATTATCTGATACGGTTTTAAAGTTTTTGAGGAGTTGGGCTTCACACAAAGCACTCGAGTATTGGGTACGCATAAAGTTCTGAACACAATTTCTTCCGGATCGTTAACGGTTTGCACTCACTTAAGTCTTTAATGGGGATATACAGCAAAGAATCATCGTTTTTGGCAATACAATTTTGGGTAAATGACAGTACATGATGCAAGCCAGTTCTATCATCGTAGAATAGGATATAGACGGAAAGCAGTGACTGATTGTTGTTCGATTAAAGGTATTCTTGATATAAAAACAAGGTCTGAGTCTGTTTGAAAAGCCTCCATTTCAGTGATTTCTAAATGTCGCGCAATACTCGAGTATTTAACAGGTAGAGGCAAATTATTCTTTACGAGATTTTGCGATATTTCCTGTAGGGCAGTTATGAACTGTTCGGGGGTTAAAATAGAAGTGGGAATAATTTTTAAACGGGCGAATGTAATTGAGTTTAACACGTCGTTTAAGCTATCTTCTAAGAATAAGTAGTTTTCCATAAGTCTTTCAGACATTTCTAAAAATGAAAGTTTAGCTTCCACATATATCATTTTATCGCTAAGTTTACGTATAGTATTTTCAATTTTCCGAATATTTTCATTGAACGCTTTTTCGTCAAGTTGGATTTGTTGTATAGTATTGTAAAAGTTTTTTAGCAATGAAGTTGTTACGCTAATTTGATTTTTCAAAAGGTTTTCTACTTGAAGTTGTCCCTAATTTAATCTATTGATACTATTTGTGAAATATTCCCCATCAGCAGCATCTAGGTTGCCAGTTATTGCATTGAAGATTGTACCGGCACCATCTATTAATCCGCATTTATATCTCCTGGTATCCAAATGAATTTCGCTGAATTTGTTATTTATGGATTTTGAAATTTGGTTAAGTAGATTTAAGTGAGTTTGGACGTCGGCACGGAATAGGTTCATTGAGTTGAGGTTATAAGAAATAGATCTTGTTAATGTGTCAAGGAGTCTGTCATTAGTAGTGAAGACTTGTTCAAGAGCTGAAAGATTTTTATGAACTAATAGTGTCCATTTGCAATTTGAAACGTCAATTCGTGCTTCCTCGTGATAGTAAATTCCTATTATGGTATTTATGGTTTTTATTTCGAACTGGGATGCTGCTGATCCGAACAGCAGGATGACCCTGTAAACAAATTTGTCTTCTATGAATGGTTTCATGCGATCAAAATTTACTTTCGTATTTTGGTTAGTTCGGGGGTTTAATAAAGTTGCTAAATTTTTATGGATTTCTAGTATTTCGAAAGGTCCGTTAAACTTGTTCTGCAGTTTGTCTTTAAATTGAGATTCTCTTATGTACACTTTATCACCTACTTGATAATTAGGAGGACTTCCCGAAACATGTTTGTCAAATCGGACTTTGGCTTTTTGTTTCTGTTGTCCTGTCCTTTCGCAGGCGATCTTATAGTAATGGGAAATTCTATTATTGAGGTCTCTAATATATTTTGTAATCAGGTCTTTTTCGTTGTATAAAGTCTCTGGGGATCTGCTGGAAGTGTGACCGAAGATCAGTTCATAGGGTGTGAACCCATGTGTCTTATTGGCAGAGTTGTTATATGCGATTACCGCATAGGGCAAAATGTTAAAGGGGTGTTCATCGGGATGTTCTGCTTTATGAATTCGTAACATATCTAGAAGAGTAGAATGAAACCGTTTCAATGATCCATCGGATTGCGGGTGTCCAACACTTGAATATGAAAGTTTAATATCGAAGAGTTTACAAAGATCTTTAAGTAGGGCGTTATCGAATTCGCGACCATAGTAGCAGTGTATTCTAATGGGTGTTCCGAAATGTTGGAAAAATAAGAGAAGAGTATTGACTACTGTTTTAGCAAATTTGTCGGTGATCGGGTATGCTTGGGAAAATTTGGTTAACTCGTCTCGTATGGCATAGTTTTTATTCGGGACTTCGAGGATGTCAATGTTAAGTCTTTCGAATGGAGTTCTTGGAGTTTCAGTAATTACCAGAGGGCTATCAAGGTTTTTGCGAAATGTTTTAGCTGTTTGACATATTCGGCAGTTCTTAATATAATTGTCAACATCTTTTGTAAGACCCTGCCAATTATATTTTTCCCTAATTCGCCTAATTGTTTCATTAATACCCCTATGTATGTTGGTCTTTCCGTTATGAAACTGTTCAAGAATTATTGGCTTTTGGTCTTTTTCGATAGTTTGAGTTATGTTTTAGCAAACTTTCCATTTTACGTTTAATTCTGCAAAGATAAAAGAAAGCATTTCTAAAATTGGTAATTCCAAGTTATTCTCGACGCAATAGAGTTCTGATTCGGTTAGTACATCTTTGCTTTTAAATATTGAAGCAAATAGAATCTCGTTTACGGTTTCAGGATCAGATGGTAAGGGTATAATATAGCACCGTCTTTTTCTAACACTTTTGCTGGAGAATACGTTAATTTTATATCGTTCGAAGTCGGCATTTTCTTCAAAGATATCTTCCAAGATTTTGTGGTGAAAGTCTTTAAGATTGTCGGTTTGAAAGAAAACTAGAATGTTTTTGTTTTCTCTGTCAAGAAGTTGGCTGTTAGAGTATTGTATCTTACTGTAGTCAATGAGTGAAACTGTTTGTAACGTTCTACGAACGTTCGAAATTCGGTAAATATTAGGTCATCGCCGTTATTTGTTTCAGGTTCGTCTGAGTCGGTGTCATCGTTTTCGTTAAGGGGGTTTATTGGAAAGTATTGAAGATTGTTGGTTGACTGGAAATTGATGCATTCATTGAAGTGAGTTATTTTAATTCGCGAAAGGGCGTCGGCTTTTTTGTTGACTTTTCCTGGCTTGTATATGATTTCGTAATCATATTCCTCAAGTTTGAGGCGCCATCTCGCAAGTCGACTACCCGGATCTTTAATAGAAAAGAGCCACGTTAACGGGCGGTGATCGGTCAGGAGTTTAAACTTGCGGCCAAAAATTATTGGACGAAAGTGTTTGACAGCCTAGACGATGGCCAGAAGTTCGCGCTCTATGGTTGAGTATCTAGTCTCTGCTTTGCAGAGGGTTCTAGAGGCATATCCAATGGGCAGGTCTTTGCCTATTGGTCCCTGGGAAAGTACGGCGCCGATTGCGAAAGCACTAGCGTCTGTAGTTAGAAGAAAAGCTTCGTTGAAGTCGGGATAGATCAAGATCGGAGTGGACGTGAGAGCTTGTTTTAATTTGGTAAAGGAGTCAACACAGTCTGAATTAAAATGAAATGAAACGTCTTTTTCGAGCAGTTTTGTGAGAGGTTTGGATATTTTGGCAAAGTTTGGTATAAATCGGCGATAGTAGCCAGCTAGACCAAGAAAAGATTTAATGTCTTTCTGGTTCTGGGGTTGACTAAAGTTAAGTATACATTCGACTTTGGACGGGTTCGGTTTTACTCCGTCGTTTGTAATGAGGTGTCCTAAATATGCGACCTCCTTGCGGAGAAATTCGAATTTATCAGGCTGAATCTTAAGATTTGCCTTCCTAAATCGTTTGAAAACTTCAGTCAGTCGGGCCAAATGTTCGTGTATAGTTGGTGAGTAGATGATTATATCGTCCATATAGACCAAGCATCTCTCGTTCTGGATTCCGATGAGAATGTTGTCCATCACCCTTTTAAAGGTTGAGGGAGCATTCTTCAAACCGAAAGGCATGCGAACGAATTCAAAATGACCGTTCTCTACAGTAAAAGCGGTTTTTTGAATGTCCTTCGATTTAATTTCGATCTGGTGAAAGCCAGAAGCAAGGTCTAGTGTAGTAAAGTATTGGCATTTGCCAAGTTGGTCCAGTAAGTCCGATATGTTAGGTTAGGGATACTTATCGTCTACTGTGAGTTCATTAAGTTTACGGTAGTCCACGACTACACGCCACTTTTGTTTGCCGGATGCGTCTTGTTTTTTTGGGACAACCCACACAGGGGAAGACCAAGGGGAATTTGAAGGGCGAATGATACCTTGTTCTAACATTTTTGAGACTTGGGTTCGAACTTCTTCCTTATGGATTTGGGGGTAACGATAAGATTTGGTGAATATGGGTTTCGAGTTGTTTGTATCAATAGAATGTTTTATTTCGTTATTGAAACTAAGATTGTCTCCTTCTAGATAGAAAATGTCCGAGAAATCGATGCAAAGTTGATGGATTAATTCTGCCTCCTCCTCGTTGAGATGTTCGAGTCGAAGTTGGTTGTGATTTTTTGTTAGTCTGTCTGTATTAGGATTGTTTCCGAAAGAGATTTGTTCGCAGTGGTTAATAGAAAGATTCTGAATGGGTTCTAATTGGATTTTGTTGAAATTTGTAATTTTTGGGGTAGCGTTTGCATTTAAAATAGAAGTGAAAAATTCACCCTTGTCATTAACCTGGACTAAAGCGTTTGGTAATCTAACGTTTTCTATTACGGTGGAAGTTAGAATGGCCTCCGTATTTCGTAAATCGCATTTAAGTTTAAAAATGCGTTCTGTCCGCGGTTCGATACTGATGGTATTTTTATCTGTAGTTGTTTGTCGGTTGATAATGTCTCTTCAGTAACTTTCATGAGCGGGATGGTTTTGAAATTAGTGACGAGAACTTTCTTATTAAAGTCTATTACACAATTGTAATGCTCCAGGAAATCGGAGCCTAATAGGCCATCGAATTCAATGTCTAGATTGCATATGTAGACTTTCTGTGGATCTGTTAGATTGAATGGGACTAAAGTGGATTCGTTTATGAGAATTTTTTGGTTAGTGATAGCTTGTATCACAACGTTTGCAGGAGATCGGTTGGGAAATTCTTCACAAGTTTTGGGCTTGAAGATTGATAAGCCTGCTTCTGTGTCGATTAACAATTTGTAAGTGTTAGAAGCGTCATCGATGTAAAAGAGGTTCTTTGAGTTAACTGAAAGTGCGGGGCTTATAGGAAAGCGTTTTCCGGGAAGTTGAGGTTTTAATTGAAGCTGTCGTTGAAACTCATTGTCTTGAATTGGGGCTGAAGATTGAGAATTTGAGTGTCCGGTGGTTTGTCTACTGTGAGAGCCGTTTGAAAATTTTGCTGAGAATTATCGGGGATATCAGAGCAGAATTCAGGGTAATCATGTTTATAATTGTCATAACTTTGAGCCTGAGAGGAATGGAAATCGTTACCTTGTGGCACCGTATCGTAATAAGAGTATTCATCTTGTTGAGGGTAATCAGAGTCATAGAAATTGTTGGATAGATCATTTGTGTAATTAGGAGTGTTATAAAAATCTGAGTGGTTAAAGTGATGGGCCCTTTGTTGCTGATTTCTGAAAAAGTTTGGATTGGGTCGGATTAGGACTTTGATTTTGTCCGCTAGTTGAGGGTCGATTTTGTTGGAATTGTTGTCTATTCTGGTCAAAGTTGGATCTCATTTGGTTTGTGGGTTGAGAAAATTGGTTAGGTCGAAATTGTTGGAAATTATTATTGTTAATATTCGAGTTTGGCTGTTGTTGCTTTTGTCTAGTTAAGCATTCGTTAAACGAATGCCCTGTTCGTTTGCAAAACGAGCATTGCTTTATGAAACTTGTAGCGTTTGGTCGTTTTTGTTGTTGTAGGTTACGTATCACTTGAAACTTTTGGTTTTCTAAATGACACAGTTGTATCTCCCGTTTTATTCTAGAAACAGCAGTTATAATATCTTCAGGGTTGCTGGCACGTATTATTTGCCCTATTTTCGGCTCAAGACCTGTTAAAAGGCTGTTCAGAGCCATAGAGTCAATGAGAGAAATTTGTGCGTCTTTTTCTTTTGTAGTTATGTTTTGTTTATTGACAGCCGCGTGCATTTTGGCTTCGTGTGTTTGAAGGCGGGCTGCGAAAGTTAATGGGGACTCATTGGGAAGTTGCCGCATTCTCTGAAGATCTTGAATTAATGCAGACAAATCGCGTGAATCACCAAAGTGTGTTTCAAAAAGCCTTTTAATGTCGTCCCAAGTTGATGGGTTCCGGGAATTTACAAGTTCGGCGGCACAGCCTCTCAACTTGTTTTTTATATGAGGGATTAATAAGGCTATTTGATTAGCAACAGCCATGTTGTGTGCTGCTGTGCAAGAGCTAATGAAAGTGTTAAGGAAAATGGGATTCCCGTCGTATTCAGGAATAATCGCAAATATCTCTGAAATTTTGTAAGGTTCTACCGTTGGGGTTGTGGCACCTTGTCTAGTCGTTGCCATTTTGTATTTAGAATACGGTTATTGTACAATATTAGAAAATAGAAAAACAAAAGAAAAATAGCAATAGTAGAATGAAAATTCTACTATCGGATTAAAGTATATAAAATGTTACCAAAAAGGGATAATAATAATTTGTTGTGATAAATGTTTAAAACCTTGTTAATATATTGCGAAATATTTTATCGATATATAGTGTAGGGGAATGGTAAATTAGTTAAAAAGGAAATCAAAATCAATAAATCAGTACAAAAATAAATAAATATGTTAAAATAAATTGTCGTTGATGATAGAAATGTTCGATCAAAAATAAAAAATAAAAATAGTGATTAAGTGTAAATTAAACGTGATTCTTACACTATAAATCTCGGCATGAACTGTTCTGTGAGGACCGCACTGGTTAGCCTGGCTTGTTCCTGGTGCTGATTTACTCGCAGTTGTGTCTCCAGCTGAAGGTTCCACAAAGGTTTAGAAACCACCACGACGAGTGAGAATTCTTCGTGTTCTTGCCGTGTTTGAACAATCCTACTTACTGCGCCAATTTTTATATTATTACTAACACATATAGCTTAAAAAAAACTTTTTATTTGAATTACAAAATTAAAAACTTGAAAATAACAATATTGAATGAAATATAACTTAATGAATGTAAAACACTTAACGACGCTCGCTGTCGTCGCATGTGAATTTATAATCTTGGTTTTGCAAGTTAAGCATCAGCAGATTACACGTGCGAGGAAGCGAAGCGTTGTCCGTGGGAATTGCTATATCGTGAAATATGAGATGTAATACGATATTTATGAGAAATTATTATTATATTGTTGCTATGATGTAAATATTCTAAGTGTGGTTTATGACGGATATAACAGATATATATATATATATATATATATATATATATATATATATATATATAGGGAAGATGAATATAGGGTGAGATTATATTATAGATATACAGGATGATGACAAAAAATGTTAGAAAAGGAAATGATTTATAGAGTAGCCCACGAAGAGTTCCATATATATTGTCGTAACGTCCGTGGGTTCAATTTAAAATTATAAAACTAATATTCACTTTCACTTTTATAGAAATTTTATTTACATCGAATATACAACAGCTGATTCAAAGATCACAATAACAATTTTACATATAAGCTCTTCGTACAACCAACTGAACTCGCGATCGTGGCCTGCTTAATTTATAACACCAGCGTCGAATTCTCCAGTAAAATCAGTCATCACTCCTACAGCTGTCGAGTCTTTTCGAGAACCATTTTTTTTCTCAAAGCGATTGTTGTTGTACTGAAATGAAACAGGGTCGGCTTTGGGTAAATTTCGTAAAACTGCCCCCCCTTTAATTCTGATCATCCCGATCAGAAACATCCCCTCCATGGTAGGGAGCGAGTCGATCTAAGTGCACCACTTTCAATTTAACCTTGGGGTTTCGACGGATCCGGTAAACGACGTCATTAAGCCTCTTGACCACCTCGTATGCAGCCAGACTTTGTCCCTCTCCTGGAACCCGACTGAATTGGCCTTGAGGCCGTATCGCGTCTTCCTCCGGTCACTGGTGGCCAACATCTGCGTTCGGGCTAATTCGTGTATTGCCAGCATGTTATGTCGGAGCTGGTCGGCGTAATCGTCGATGTCTTGGGGCGGGTCTTCGGGGGAGCCAAATGCCAAATCGCAGGGTAATCGCAGCTCCTATCCGAGTAGGACCCTGGCTGTGGTCAGGCCTGCACTATTATGTACGGCAGAGCGATATGCCAACAGGAATAGGGGAATATGCTCATCCCAATCACGCTGGTTATTGCTGACGACCTTGGATAGGTGTTGTTCCAAGGTCCTGTTGAATATTTCCACCATTCCGTCTGACTGCGGGTGTAATGGTGTTGTTCTCGTTTTCCTGATCCCAACATCGTGCAGACCTTCTGGAATACATTCGATTCGAAGTTACGCCCCTGGTCTGAATGTAATTCCATCGGGACGCCAAACCTGCTGAATAGTTGTTCTATGTATTTGAATGTATTTGTTCCCCTCTCAGACTCGGGAAACGGACCGACGACATCGATGGCAATTCTTTCAAATAGGACGCCTACATTGTACTGCTGCATTCTGCCCTTAGTCCGGGTCTTCGGGCCCTTACTGGCTGAACAGATGGCACATTTGCGGCACCAAGCTCTGACGTCTTCGAAGTAATTCACCAAGTAGTACCGCTGGCGAACTTTGTCAAGGGTTTTATTCATGCCCAAGTGGCCTCCGGTCATCCCATCATGTACTTCCGTCAGGATGGCTGGTACCTTTCTCTTCGGAACTACCAGTTGGGACTTGGTTTCTCGTCCATCAGCGCTTTCCCAGACTCGCTTGAGCAGTCCATTGTCTACTCTTAGAGAGTCCCATTGAGCCCATAACGATTTCAGCACGCCTGAGTATCTTGTTACCTCGTCCTATCGTGACCTGGGTGCTACTCTCATTTTGAGTGACAAGATTGGTTCGATGTCTGGATCAGCCATTTGGTCCTGTATGCACTGTTCCGTTGTCCAGTCTTCATTGGCCGGCACTCGGATCTGCTTGATACCCTCTCGCTGTTCCGTCTTCAGACAATGTCCGCATTCCGCTCTACAGGGTCTTCTGGATAGGGCATCGGCATTATTGTGCAAACGGCCGGCACGGTGTTCCACCTTGAAGTCGTATTGCTGTAATTTCTCCATCCATCTGCCCAATTGTCCTTCCGGTGACGCAATAATTTCTTTCCGGTTTCGAGAATCCACGGCTGTAATACTCGATCACTCTCTCTTCGCCATCTTGCACCTGGGATAGGACGGCCCCCAAACCTGTGTTGCTGGCGTCGGTGTCTAAGATGATCTTGCCGGACTGTGTAGGAAAGGCTAGGATTGGGCTGGAACATAGTGCTGCCTGCAGTCGCCTGAATGATGTTTCGCAATCTTGATTCCAATGGAAGGTCTCCTTCTCAGTGGTCTGCCGATGTAGAGACGCAGAAATGGTGGCAAATCCCTCAACAAATCGCCTGTAGTAGGAGCAGAGGCCCAAGAAGCTTCGGATTTCATGCTTGTCTCTGGGGACTGTCCAATCACGGATGGCTTCTATCTTGTCTTCGTTGGTGCGGATTCCTGACTCGGACAAGACATGGCCCAAAAACTCTACTTCTTTTTGGAGCAAGGAGCATTTCTTCGGGTTGAGTCTCAGGTTGGCATTATTAATTCTGGAAAATACTTCGTCCAGGTTCTTCAGATGGTCGTCGAATGTCTGACCCATAACTAGAATGTCGTCGAGGTATACTAAGCACGTCCTCCATGTTAACCAGCTCAGTACATACTCCATTAGCCTCTCAAATGTAGAGGGTGCATTACATAACCCAAAGGGCATGACCGTGAATTAAAACAGCCTTTTACTGGTGGAGAACGCTGCCTTTTCTCTGTTTTCTCTGTCGTTTGCGTGTAGACAAACCTGCCAATATCCACTTTTTAGGTCTAGAGTGGAGAACCAACGGAAGCCTGCTAGTGTCGTCAAAGTGTCATCGATTCGGGATAGTGGATAGGTGTCTTCCTTCGTGAGATCATTCAGCTTACTGTAATCCACACAAAATCGGGTGGTTCCATCCTTCTTTTTAACCAGCACGACGGGAGCAGACCATGGGTTGATGGATAGCTCAATAACTCCACTCTGTAACAAGGACTCGATGTTTTCCTCGACTGCCTGTTGTTGCCCCAGTGGTAGTCGTCTAGGTGGTATTCTGATGGGTTGAGCCTTTCCGGTATCTATTCGATGCTGGTTGATGTTGGTGCGGCCGGTGGTTCCATCTTGACTGTTAAAATGTTGCCAGTGCAGACCATGGGCTGATGGATAGCTCAATAACTCCACTCTGTATCAAGGACTCGATGTTTTCCTCGACTGCCTGTTGTTGCCCCAGTGGTAGTCGTCTAGGTGGTATTCTGATGGGTTGATCCTTTCCGGTATCTATTCGATGCTGGATGATGTTGGTGCGGCCGGTGGTTCCATCTTGACTGTTAAAAATTTGCCAGTGCTTTGTGATAAATTGCTTGGCTTTCTTCTGGTTCTCTGGTTTCAGGTGTGTCAAATGGTCAGCAAACTGTTGTAAGAACACTTTACTGGGCCCTGTCTCCTTCACCGACGTCTGGTACTCTTCTTCGCAATTGATGATGGTCTCTACTGGCTCGAAACAAGCTATCTCTTGACCATTGGCAATTCTGATGTCGTTGTTGGACAAATTCAGTACTCTGATTGGTATATCTCGTCCGGTTTTAACTATAGCCCGTCCAACTAAGTAGTCATGAGCTGAGTGTACGGGCTCCACCATTCCAACGCAGCTCACAGGATTGCTGTCTAGCTGCCCATGAATAATCTGTTCCGTTCATGACTGCCTCTACTTCTAAAGCCCGAAGTAGAGCTTCATTACTTTTCTTGACGCCACTTAGTCTTATATTTCGCTGTACTTCCACATCTCTGATGCCGTTTATTAAACTTTGTGTGGCCAACTGGTCTTTCGTTTCCTCTGGCAGGTCTGGGTAGGACAAGTGAACTAACCGTCTAATCTCTGCTTCGAATTCATGGAGGCTTTCACCGGATTTTTGCGTTTTCCCACTCAATTGTACTTGGTATACCTGGCTCAAGGATTGATTGTCGTATCGTTTGTCTAGGATGGCGATGATCTTGTCGAAATTGCCTTGTTCATCAACTGGAATGCTTTGGAGGAGTTCTCGCACCGGACCTTTTAACGAAATTACCAGAGAAGTAGATTTTTCTTTATTATCCAATCCATTAGCTGTAGCCATGGCCTCAAATTGCAGTTTATACATGGGCCAAGATGAACTGCCATTAAAGGTGGGTGGTTTACTAACGGAACCTCTGGTAGTCACGGTGTTCTGATATTTTCCTCGCTGTAAGTCCTGTTGCATATTTTTAATTTCTGTTTCTACCTTGTCTTGGATGGCACTGATTTGGTCTTGAACTGTGTTTTAAATTGAACTGATTTCAACTTTTACCTGGCTTTGGATGGAATCGAGGTCATCTACTTTTGTTTCAAGAGTGTCCACGGTATTTGTTATGGTCTTAATATCATCATTTATCTCTTTTATATCTGACTCAACTATTTGCATTCTTTCATTAACTGTTTCATTAACTTGTCTTACTATTTGCATTAGTTGTTCAAATTGCATTTGTCTTTTTTCTTCAGTTATTTGAAATTCATTTTGTCGCTTTAATTCAACCTGTTCTTGTTTTTCTTCAAATAATTTAAATTCATTTTGTCTATGTTCATCTAATAATTTAAATTCAGTTTGTCGTTTTAGTTCAAGTTGATCTTGTTTTTGTTCAAATTTCGAGAATAATCCTTCAATTAAATTATGTTGTTCACTTTTCATCGTGGTGACAAGATTTTCTTATTCTATTTTACGTTTTTCATGAAAAGATTTTACTAACCTTTGTTGAATTTCTTCTTGATGTTGTTTCTCCTTCTTGTCGCGTTTTTCTAGACTCTGTGCTATTTTTTCGTCTAGTCCCTCCGTAACCTGCTTGACTATTTTTTTGGTAGTTTCGTCCATACTACGGGTTTCCATAAATCAAATTAGGATTTTAACTGCACTTAATACTTCACTTCTGATTGTCGTAAAGTCCGTGGGTTCAATTTAAAATTATAAAACTAATATTCACTTTCTCTTTTGTAGAAACTTTTATTTACATCGTATATGTAACACCAGATTCAAATATCACAATAACAATTTTACATTTAAGCTCTTCTTACAACCAACTGAACTCGTGATCGTGGCCTGCTTCCTTTATAACACCAGCGTCGAATTCTCCAGTAAAATCAGTCATCACTCCTACAGCTGTCGAGTCTTTTCGAGAACTATTTTTTATCTCAAAGCGATTGTTGTCGTACTGAAATGAAACAGGGTCGGCTTTTGGTAAATTTCGTAAGAATATGATGATTGAAATATAGGTCGGAGTAGAATTACAGTTACAGAAGATAGTTAAAAATTTCATAAACAAAAAGAATAAATACGGTGGTTCATAGGCAGTGGCATATTCAGAATGGTTTATCGGGTGGTTCAAAAATGTTAAAAAATATTATGCGTTGTCCATGAGCTGTTGCATATACAGGGTGGTGGAAATATATAATAAAATGGATTTATTAAAATAAGAATTTCAATAAATGTTAGAGAATTGAGTGCAATTATGGCTATACAGGGAGGTTAGAAAAAATAAATATGTAGGGTAGCACTTTAGCAGTTGAATTGTTTTCATATTAAATTTAGAATTACGAATTTGAACACATATAAAGTCCTATGAATTATATTTGAAAAAAAAATTCGTTACTTATTTGTAGAAGCGAGATGTAAGGCTGACATCAAGGATTTTCGAGGAAACTATCACACAGAGGTTCCGAATCTGGATCCGTTCCGTGTAATTGCTGTTCTCCCTAAAGTCCTATGATAGAATGTCACGATAAAATTTTCAGGTTACTTAACCTGCCAGAAATATTGACACAATTGGTCGAATTTCGACCACTGGGCGACAGCTAGTTTAAATTGAGAACTAAATTACATATTTGGATCAATACTTGAGTCGTAACGAAATTGTGACAATTATGTAAATTTTCCTGTAAATTATGTTCATTAATAAGAATGATACAAATAAAGAGAAACGTAAACAGGGAGACCACGAGAGACTGGAAGTGTATTTGGTAAGTAGCGTTCGGTTCAGTCGTTTAATATCTACTGACTGTCAAGCTTTTATTTGAGGATGATTTCATATATGAGACGTTCACAATATTCCAACATGTTTGTAATTTAATTACTGCATTACTAAAGGGTCTAATAAATGACTCTCCGGTCAATTTCCACCATTTTTAGCACGAGGTCCAGTTATTTCCTAGTGCTGCAAGATATGTGTAGTCTTTTACAAAAAGTGGGAACATAACATAAGGTATGTGAGAGTTTCCCATGCCAAAATTGTCATCATAAATCAAGAGAACATGTCCCAGTTCTTAGACGCCGTTATAAAATACTTTCTGCACTTTACCGATGCGCTTAATGATTCCGTTGTGCGTTTTCGTTTTGTTAGTTTGTGACAAGTTTACGATGGCTGTACAAAGTTTGTGGAACTTTGGGAAATAGTTTCTCTTCGGCGACAGACTTCGCGAGTGAATTGCAAGAAATAAGTAGATTGAGGTGTTCAATGTGGAAATGGAATCGTCGTTCAAAGTGTTGATTTGATGTACAGCTTTAGCCTGGTAAGAAACTCAAATCCATTGAAATAAAATGGGATTTTGATGACAGTTCGGCATAATAATGACAGGCGTCTGTGACCAGAAAGTTTTCCACTATTAAAGTTTGTGAACTGCATATTGTGAGTATATTTTTTTTCAGTATGTCATGATATCTTATACACTTTTTACATGTGGGGATTACAAATGCTCAAAAAGAAATAATTTTAATTATTTTAAGTATTAAGGCTTGCTGTGTGAAAATAGTCATTTTCTTTATACTTATTTGAAATTCCTAGTTCTTATACTCATACTTACTCATTTCGGTTGAGTCAGTCAATAA
Organism: Octodonta nipae; assembly: GCA_034190945.1. Taxonomy (NCBI): domain Eukaryota; kingdom Metazoa; phylum Arthropoda; class Insecta; order Coleoptera; family Chrysomelidae; genus Octodonta; species Octodonta nipae. Next base: position 80,401,921 of record CM067221.1, on the reverse strand, counting down.
GTCAAGTCATAGGCCGATACTTAATAGAATATTGTTGTATTAATTAACTAGTACCTGGGTGACCGAGCTTCATTAGTAAATTCAAGGTTGAATCATAAATGTGCATATATCCAAATAATCGGACATTTGCTATGTAGACTCCCTAACATAATATTTTTTTCTTACATATGTTATTTAAATGGTGTTCTACAATTTTACTCCCCCGTATATTTTAACCATCCTATATATACAACTGCTTACGAAAAACCCATTCAAACATTTTTTTTAACATTTCTGTAATCATGCTACAATTCCACTCGATTCGATATTCCAACAACCCTGTATATGCGACTGCTTTTGGCCATTCTACAAACACTTTTGTTTTCAACAACTTTTATCTACCCTCTGAAACTATAATTCTAGTTCGCCCTATATTTCAACTTTTATATATATATATATATATATATATATATATATATATACATCAAGCCGTTGCAAACTACGCTATAATGCATTTATATTTTAACATTTTTGTAAAAACTCTGTATAACTACAATTCCTCTCCACCTTATATATGCAACTTTTTCTAGGCTACCAAATATAACATTTTAAATCACACTCTATGACAATAATTTCCATGCATTTGTTTCTGGCGACCTATAGTAATTTTTTTTTCAACAGCCATGTATAATTATAATTCTAGTACATCTTATATTGCAACCACCCTGTAAATTCAGAGGCTTATAAGCTACCCTATAGGTATAAAATTATATTAACATTTTTTTAGCGATCCTGCATAACAATACTTTTACTCCGCCCTGTATGTCAGTTATTATTAATTTCCAGCTGCTTATACGCAATTATGTTTATATATATATATATATATATATATATATATATATATATATATATATAGTGCATTTAGTGCCCGCGAAAACTTAAAAACAAATATATATATATATATATATATATATATATATATATATACAGGGTGTCCCATGGTTCTGGTCTCGGATGATTGCGCAGTTATGATAGAAGATAGAATTTCCAAAATTTAGGGGTATAACTTCGCGATTGGGATCTATCCAGCTAAAATATTTTCAAGCATGTACCACTTCCGGTTATAGCGGAAGTTGATACCAACTTGCTTATTTCAAATGGAACACCCTGTAAATTATTGTATTTCTGAATTCTACGAGTAATTTTAATACTAATTCATGTATAATACCCTATACTTAAATTCAGCCCTTTTCGAGTTATTCCAAAATGTTTTTTTAAATTCACATTTTAAGGCCTTCAGATAATTGCAAATTATACAACAACGAAGAGGAATTTAGGAAAACCATTCGTTGAGAGGGTAGAATAAATTTAGTGCTTCCAGAATCTGTGAAAAAAGTATGGACATTATCTACAGAGTGTGTACAAAAAAATCCCGAAAATTGAAATTCAAAATCTGGAAAAACTTAATTTTTTCAAATGGAAACCACTATTTTTTATATCATAATCAGATTGAGCATCGAAAATAAGAGGTACTTTGTGAATAAGTACCTATACGAAATTCTGATAGTTTTCGACTTATTAAAAAAAATAAAACATTTTCAGCATCTTTAATAAAAAGTAAGCTTAAGTACATAAGTTGGCCATGACGGTTGCTAAGGACTCTACGAAAATGTCATTTTAACAAATGTTCGAAATTCTTTTAATAAATCAATTTCAAATTGTATTTAATAGTTCGTAAATAATGGTTGCAAATGCATTTCTTATTCTTAGTCTCATATGTGAAAATTAACCAAAGGATTGATTCTCTGTTGCGATGTTAAAGAGTGCTATGGAATCATGACAAATGTCAAATATTACTAGTTAAATTATTATTATGTTATAATCATTTCAGTATATTCTTACGTCAGTTCAGAATCTTGATATAAATAATTATCCTTAAACAAAATGAATTTTACGAAAGAAGAAATGGTGGACATGATATTTGCATTAGGTGAATGTCAACGTAATAGCTTGCTCGCGTCAAGAGTGTATTACACGCAATATCCAGATCGAAGGCATCCAACTGAAAAGGCATTTACAAAACTTTATGAAAGATTTGTTGATTGTGGAAATGTTTCTTATGATAAACGTAATGTTCCAAATAGAATAACTACTGAAGAAAACGAATTTATGATAATGCAATCTGTGATAGAAAATCCACTATGTAGCGTTAGAACTATAAGTAACCAATTAGCTATTAGTAAAAGTGCCGTTCATAGGGTTATAAAGAGGTACAAGTTTCACCCCTATAAAATACAAATGCATCAAGAATTGCTTGATACAGATTATGAAAAAAGAGAAGAATTTTGTAATTGGTTTAGAGTTAAAATGCAGACTGAAGCTGACTTTTCAACATATGTTTTGTTTTCAGACGAAGCCACCTTCCATAAAAACGGCTTCGTAAATAGACACAATTTTCATTACTATTGTGATGAAAATCCGAAAGGTTTTAAAACAACATCTCAGACTAAATGGTCCTTAAACGTGTGGGCTGGTATTGTTGGGGGTAATGTTATTGGACCTTTCTTTTTTGATGGAACAATGAATGGAGCCAAATTCCTTGATTTCTTAAGAAACCAATTACAGCCGTTATTAGAAGACGTTCCATTAAACATAAGAAGTAAAATGTGGCTTCAACTAGACGGCTCTTCAATTCATTATGACAGAAGAGTTCGGCGATATTTAAATAGAAAGTTTAGTGATTGTTGGATTGGACGAAACGGATCAGTTGCTTGGCCTCCACGTTCACCTTGTTTAACCCCAATGGATTTTTTTCTCTGGGGTTACATAAAAGATATTGTGTATAAAGAGGAAGTAACGAGTAAACAGAATATGAAAGAAAGAATAAGAAATGCATTTGCAATAATTGCACCAGAACTATTAAATAAAGTTCGTAATTCATTTATTAAAAGAATAAATAAGTGCTTAGAAGTGAACGGTCGGCATTTCGAACATTTGTTAAAATGACATTTTCAGTCATGGCCAACTTATGTACTTAAGCTTACTTTTTATTAAAGATGCTGAAAATGTTTTTTTTTTAATAAGTCGAAAACTATCAGAATTTCGTATAGGTACTTATTCACAAAGTACCTCTTATTTTCGATGCTCAATCTGATTATGATATAAAAAATAGTGGTTTCCATTTGAAAAAATTGAGTTTTTCCAGATTTTGAAATTCAATTTTCGGGATTTTTTTGTACACACTCTGTAGATAATGTCCATACTTTTTTCACAGATTCTGGAAGCACTAAGTTTATTCTACCCTCTCAACGAATGGTTTTCCTAAATTCCTCTTCGTTGTTGTATAATTTGCAATTATCTGAAGGCCTTAAAATGTGAATTTCAAAAAACATTTTGGAATAACTCGAAAAGGGCTGAATTTAAGTATAGGGTATTATACATGAATTAGTATTAAAATTACTCGTAGAATTCAGAAATACAATAATTTACAGGGTGTTCCATTTGAAATAAGCAAGTTGGTATCAACTTCCGCTATAACCGGAAGTGGTACATGCTTGAAAATATTTTAGCTGGATAGATCCCAATCGAGAAGTTATACCCCTAAATTTTGAAAATTCTATCTTCTATCATAACTGCGCAATCATCCGAGACCAGAACCATGGGACACCCTGTATATATATATATATATATATATATATATATATATATACATTGCTCGTTTTATAGTATTAGCTAAATGATGACTGCCAAAAATAGTCCAGATATAGTTTATTGCAACTGAGGACAATACAAGAATATCAGATAAACTTTATTGCCTTCAGAAGCAGGTTGTCTCCAAAATAACAGTGGTTTCAACATAAAGCATATCATTTTGTGTTGAAATATTAAAATAGTATCAAGTTCAGAAGCGAATAAGCACATCAAAGTGATTATTGTTACTAACAAACCTCATTACACTGGCGTGCAATACCCTGTTCCTATTAGTACAGTTGTGCGTTTAAATGCACCGCATCGGACTTTCACATAGGAGTACGTTTAGCTTTATGAATGAACCTCGAAAGGCCCAATGACTTTGTAAGTGAACACAAACTATCTAAAAGATGAGATGAAATTTCCCTGTGTCATCTAATAATTTACTAGAAACTGATATGGAACTTTGTGAGTACTGAAAAACAGAAAGAGGTTTTTTAGTTCTTAAATTTGACAATCCGCAAACTACATTTTACAAGTTGCTTAAAATCACTTCATTGGCATACTTCCAGTAACACTATATCAATAGCATATTCATTGTTTTGTTCGATATGTTATATAGTGTTTCGGCCAGGTAGTAGACACATGATCCTTGGTCCAAAATTGGTACATAGAGGTTTTTGGGGTCTCTGATCATGAGTCTAAAACTGACGAAAATTAAGATGCCGGACGAAATTGTCGTTTCCCGGGTTAGTTTAATCGTCCATATTGGATAAATAAAAGCAAAAACCCTTATAAGAAGTTTGGTGCAGACCCTAACAACCACCCTAAACCAAATTTGGTGTAACTGGCAAAAATTTAAAAAAATTATTTTTTACGGTTTCTAGGTCTAGGTTACTCTAAAAACAATAATCTGATTTAAAAAAAACCGTGTGACAAAAGATTGGCAAAAAAGAGACACATGATAACCCTATGTAGTTAAATTTTTAGAAGTGATATTCCCCCTCGCTTAGGGGTTGAAACTGCAAGGTGACAGATACGTGTAAAATGTGTCTCCGGTAAATATATATTTTTTTAAAAATATTTTTAAAGTTATTTTGGGTTTGAAAGTTTTTATATTTCAAAAGTCCAAGCATGTCAAGGTCTAAATCAGACCTCGTTCTCAATGGTATGAATACAAATTGAACAAAAAATTAAAAAAGTAACAAATTAAGAAGAATCGCAATGATAAATATCAAAATAACAATTGGATGTCAAATTGTGATGAATATCAATTTGTGCATGAAAATCTGATGAGCAGGTTTTTAATTTATCACTAACAGAGAGACAGACGCGGCGGAGCATAATATCATGATCATGATATATTTGCCGAAAACTCAAAATAATATTGTATAATAAACAACCCATAAGGTTAGTTGAACTTCTCCATGTATTCATGCGTTCAAGTATCTTCAAATTTCATTGTCAATCTCGAATTTCACAGCTATTCTCCTTGTTGAAAAAGCTAATAAGCTTTTAAACAAACAATGAAGTACGGTTCTTACTCGAAACTTCGAAAATGATCTATCGAAACTCAATATAGTGAACTTCATCGAAGAGGCGACAAGGACGGCGAAAACTCGAGCACTCTTAACGTCGTCACGTAAAACAAATCACGTACCAAAGCTCTTTTCTTCTTTCTCTTCTTCTAAATAAAGGCTCTGATGCTGACTGCCAGTCGTCGAAGATGCAATGAATATTTCATTAGCAGTTTTTGGCGGTTTCCAGGGCGAACACAAAAGCATTCCATCGACGTTGTGTTGTAAACAGGCATGAAAAGGACTATTCTGAGGGAAAAGGAATGAAACTGCCGCGATAAATGAGAGACTTTTCCTATCCGCCGTTACCAGTGAGTAATGTTGAGGATGATGGTGTTGAATAGATTCGAAACGTGCCTTGCGAATCGTTAAAGTTGTTTATGATTCGAGGATCTGATAAGGTAGGAATTAGATGGCAACGGCTTCTTTTTAGGGTTTTTTTGCGTAATGTATTATCGGTTTTCTATTAGATAGACTGTGGAAGATGCCAATTATGGGAAAAAGCGTATTCGTAAAGTAAAGGAGGCGGTTAAGGAATGGAACTTCAAAAAAACTAATAATAATGTAATATATCACTGTGAAAAATCTTAGTATTAATGACAGTTGAGATATTTCAGATGAGCGGAAAGGCTCAGGAGGATTTTGTGGAAAAAGAATTACCTCCGGTAGTGTGAGAAACATTTCGCTACGCCAAGATTTATGTCAGTCGTAGTTGGTGAATGTTTGAAAATTTCTACTGAAAGCAGATTTTTGTGAGATCAGTTTCATTAATTCCACTTTTCCTTTTCAATTCTGAAGTGTAATGATTATATAGAGGCAAGTTAGCTTGAGAATATATGTGTGGTAGCAATGTTCACTATTATTTGCATCATTTGAAATTTAGCTATAAATATGGTGTGCTAAGCCGACTGTTTCATCTTGAATGGACTTTTACAAACGAGAAGGTTATCAATTCGTCTGCATCCTTTTTTATGTATGCTCATAGATTATTAAAAAACGGCTTATGCAATTTTTTTTAATACAATGTAGTTTAACTGCATGAAACTTCAGTGATTCTTCTAAATGGCTTCATCAATTTGAGTATTTTATACTGTATTCTACACAAAGTTATATTCCTGCTTGATTTCCTACATTTTTCTGTACCGTAAAATTTACAGTTTTTCAGTAATTCAGAAAAATATGCCCAAAAGACAGTAAATCTCAAGACAAATATCCAAGTTAAATGTTAAGATTTGTCATAAATGTATATTGATCATACAGGGATTCTGAAAAGTTTTCATTTTGCTTTATTTAAAGTCAGGTCCATTTTAAACGAAGTTATTTTACTGAGATTGCACTAGAGTGAAATGACTGAAAGAAATCTGTTAGTATTTCCAAAGGAAAATTATTATGCCTCTCCCGGGCGACCTAAAATATTTATATACAGTATATGATTCTAAGTGTGTTTGCATACTAGTATCGAGATTCGAGCATGAAGCATTGTGCGCATTAGCAATATAGAGCGGAGTAAAATTACAGTTATACGGGTGGGTTCAAAAAATCTTAAAAGTACAATGGTATATTCGGTGGACCTTGAGCAGTATAAAATAAAGTATTGTTGAAACATAAGGTGGAATAGAGTTATAGTTAACTTCGTGGTTCAAAAAATGTTATTTTGGTTACCACATATGACGTTGCATATACAAGATTGAAATAAGAGTAGGTAGAAATATAGTTATATAGCTGGGATCAAAAAATGTTATAAAAAGTTCATTAGATCAACATAAGCAGTTAGGATGTATTTTAATTATAGGGCGGATTATAATTGTAGTTATACAGATGAGTTCAAAAAATGTTAGAGGCTGTTGCTCATACAGGGTGATAGAAATAAAGGCTAGAGAAAATTATTGTTATACATAGTGGTTCAAATTTTGGAAAATTTTGGTATATAGGGTAGACCATGCGCAGTGACATATACGGAAAACTTTAAATATGCGGAGAAATAAAATAATGAACTAATTTAAAATTATAATTATCCAATCTTACGAAAAGTCACTCGGGTGGGAAATAATTATACTTATACAAGGTGGTTTAAGCAATATCAAGATCATTGCAATAACTTGTAAAGTGGAATTATTTTTATAGATGGTGGTTCAGAAAATGATAAACAAATATAGGGCGAATTAGAGTAATATTTATACAAGGTAGTCCGAATAATAACAAACTCTCGAAAAAATAAAAGAAAGAAATTAAAAAAAAGCTGAAAAAATAGAAATAAAATAAAAAAAAATCAAATTAGAGAATCTGTGCGTGTATGTGTGAGAGGGAGTGAGGGAGAGAGAGAGAGAGAGCGAGAGGGAGGAAGATAAAGAGGGAGTCTGTTTTTTTTTTAAATAAATTATAAATTTTAATATACTAAGGTAGTTCAGAGGTGATTTCGTACATTCTTCTAAAACGTAAAACATATATATTTAGGCAAATAAAGGTAAATGCCGTAAATATCAAAGTAAATATCACATAAATAACTTTCTACATTAAATGTCAAAATATGTCTGAATACTTTTAGTGATTGCACTTGGTGTTTAAACTGTTTTCATTTTGAGTTAGTTATAGTTATAGGGTAATGCGTAGTATGAGTTGGACTTAAGGGTCGCCCTTAATTTTGATGTTTTTAATCATTAACGAATTCACGAGATTGCAATGATTATTATTCATCTCGGCAACTATGGATGTATTTAGCTGAACAACTTTAAAACTGGTGGTTATAATTTAAGGAACCAATCGATCCCTACAACACTCGTTAAAGACGATATTCCATGGACGCAGACCGTGGGTGGCTTTGAACTGAGCACCTACTGTTGATGGCAATTACACATACTCACACTATTAGTTGGGGAAGTGTTATCTCCGCATGTCTGGATGTTATCGTGACCACGTTTACCTTCTCCCCCGCATGACGTTACCAACAGATCGCTGGATCAAAATACATTTAGTAAATGTATAAATAAACTGTGGAATATTTTAGATTTTTTTTAAAGCCAAATATATGTTTCGATATGACCAAGTAATTAAATACAAATACATATGAAGCTTGTTATTATAATTTTTATAAAATAAATACCTACTCACAGTAAGTACAGATATAATCTGAAATAGAATTATTAAAAAATATATATTAATTAAATAGTCTCGTTATGATTAAATAATAAGAAATAAAATAAAGTAAATGAGTAATTTTTTTTTAAATACAGTTAATACAAAATAATTAATATTTGAAAAAGAACTGATTTCAATGAAACAAAACGCCGTATGCAATCAATAGTTATATTCTGACATGTCTTGATGTTTAAATTTGTAAATTTGTATAGCAAATTTATGCGGCAATTACGAAATTTTGCTCTTATTTTCCTGACTTACTGTAAACAAGCATGCGTCATCCATAAATGAATGGACGTCACCTTAATATATAATAATTTATTTTTTTAAAAGAATGGTTGCAAATAAATCAAAATGAAAACTACTACAAACACCCTGAACAATCAATATTATTTTATGACAAATCGTTCAAATCACGATAATGTGTTAAGTTATTTATGACCCCTATCTTTATTTGCATGTGATCATACGATTTCAACTATATTGTTAATCATTATTACTATACCATTCATTAATTTTAAATAACTGCTTTTTTACTGTACTCATTAAGTCGGTATTTTCAATCGACTTCAAAAAAGGAAGAGGTTCTCAATTCGGTTATTTTTTTTAGAGTTTGTTACCTCAGTACTTCGGCAACTATGTACCGATTTCGATCATTCTGTTTTCATTTGATAGAACCTTCCAGCTTGGACCCATGTTTTTTAAAAAAAAATTTCAATGACCTGGAATGGTCCATTTTGCCAAAAAACTTCTTAATGCATCATAATATATAGTGAATGCCCTGGTATTAAAAGATGTTAGTTATTGTTATACGAAATATAGGATAAAATTAATTTAAAATAGATTGGAATTTCATCATCAGGGACATGGAATAGTACATTTTGCAAAAAAATCGCTGGTATAAAAACATTTTAGTTATTATTCTTCGGGATCTACAATGAAATTCAATGAAAATAGTTTGGAAGTTCATCAAAATATTTCCAGATGAATCTTTTCAATTTGTTTGCATATATATATATATATATATATATATATATATATATATATATATATATATAGTGTGCACATAAATTAGAATTGTGTGAAACTGGTTATGAATTAAAGTTAATTAACGTTTTCAAAGAAGAAAAGTTGCCGATTTTAAGATGGGTGAAAGCTTACGAGTGACATGTTAAATTGAGGCACACATGAAGGTGTGTTCTCTGTGTCGCTATCATTTCCTGCCATTACATTATACAAGATGATTAAAAAATGTTATATGTAGCTAATAAGTAGTTTTATATGCTTACATAAATTCGTTGAAATATAGGGCGTTTTAGAATTACAATTATACAGCATGGTTAAAATACGTTAGAAACTAAATGTAAAGGTGGCATATAAGCAATTGCATATACAGGGGAGTTAGAATATAGAGGGGAGTGAAGAGAAATTGTAGTTATACAGATTGGTCAGAAAAATATTATATCGTGAAACCCAGAAGCAGTTGATTAAATATGGTAGCTGAAAGATAGGGTCGAGTAGAACATATTTATGTTATACAAGTTTTAAAAAAAGGTAAAAGAATGTTATACCTGTAAAGTAGCCCCTTAGCAGTAACAAATAAAAAATTGTTGGAGTATATGGTAGAGTGGAATTATAGTTTAACAGGGTGGTTCAAAAAATGTTAAATTGAGTGGCTATTGGTAGATGCATATACAGGGTGGTAACGTATAAGCTGGAGTATAAGTATAGTCATGCAGCTTGATTTAAAAAATGTTAGGACAAAAGTGCTATATTTGGTTGCTATATAGGCTGGAGAAGAATTGTAGCTATACAGGGTGATTATAAATTTTTAGAAAAAGGAATATTTTATTCGGTACCCTACAAGGTGTTGTATGTATGCGAGGATTGAAATATAGGGTGGAATAGAAATAAATTTATAGTAGCTGGTTAAAAAAAAATCAAAAAAAGTGTTTATTATAGTGTGGTCCATTGGCCGTCGCATATACAGAATGATTGGAAGATAAAGTGTTATTGTTATACAGGATGGTTGGAAATATAAAGTGTTATAGTTATATAGGGTGGTTCACAAAATTCGGTCTATAAGATTATACAGAGAGTTTGAAGTATATTAGAAGTAACAATATTATAAAAAGTGTCTCAATAAAAGTTATTAGAGAACTGGAATTATACTGATTCATTTAGTCTCAGGATAAATTTGTGTACATGCCATATTTACATATACATATCCACATTTTGTTCGAAACTTTATATTTGCGAGGGTAGTTCTGTTACTTAAATATTAACACATTAATACTTAAAAATATATATTTATCCAGTTTACATACAATGATCTGCGTGATCAGGAACCTATAATAAAATCGTCACATGTCAGTTTTTTCAGTTTTAGACGATATTAGACAAAAAATTTGAATTTTATCTAATACTAAATTATCTCTGTTTTGTCTATAAGAAAATTATTATCAAACAAACTTAGTAACAATTGAAACATGCATCCAGTTACGCCATTATATCACTAAAAAGCACAAAATAAATAGCTTTTTTTAAAAAATCACCGACTTCAATACATAGTAACAATATTGGCACTAAAAAGTAAAAAATAATTTAATTGGATATTTGAAACGAAAGATATTATATGTTCTATAAGACTGCGTTTGAAATTGATGCCAAGCATGATAAATATGTGTGTAACATGGTGTATAAATTGCTTTATAAATTAATTACAGTTTCATTTATAAAGCTGTTTATAATCCTACATAAAATATATGCATTTTTTAGACTTGGCACCAACTTCAATCGCGGTCTTATAGAACATATAATATCTTTCGTTTTAAATATCCAATTGAATTATTTTTTACTTTTTAGTGTCATTATTGTTACTATGCACTGAAATCAATTATTATTATTTAAAAAGCTATTTATTCGGTTTGGATTCGATATGGCTCAACTTACACCTATATATGCTGTTACTACTAAACATAAAGAAACATGTTATGTTATTAAAGAAATCTTCTCACAGCAAATGTACAACATTTCAAAATGAACACGCGAGTAAAAAAATAATTTACGGGCGATCTGAGGTCGGAAAGTGGAAGGAGCTGAGTTTTTACATGAAAAAAACAGTTTATCTTGATTTCCGGCAAAACTACAAGCCCTATGGCAAAATGTTAAATGGCAAAGTTATAGGTTAAAAAAGATCTACAACTTCTGTATTTACTTTTAATTTCAAAATGTATGCAAAAATTCAAAAAAACAAATTATTGTTTTTTTTATTATTAGCTTTGACAAAATAAAAATAGCAATAAATAAGCATCTACACATAAAATTTAAAGAAAATTCTATATATTTTTCACGATATTGTAGATATATTATTAAATATTAACTTTATTAACTTATTTGGTGCTTAATTATAGTAGTATATTTTGACTTGCAATTGTTTTGTTTATCAATGTAAGATGAAATCTTACGTTTTTCGAGTAATTAAAGTAAAAATTTTAATGAATAGCTCAAAATTGTACACAATGAAAAAAAAAATCAGATTCGTTTTTCTTGTTTTTCGCCAATTTAACTGTTTTCATAGGACTTGTAGTGTTTCCGGAAATCGAGATAAACCGTTTTTACCCTTAAAAACTCACCCGTTCCACTTCCCGACCACCATTATTATCAAACATACGAAATATTCCAAGAAAGAGACTGGGATATCTTCAAAAATTAAATTTCGTATATTATAAGAAATTATGATATTCAACTTTGATATTTAAGTAGGAAATCGTGCCTTGTGTCATAACATATATAAGAATCTGTTATAAATAAATTCTATTGATAAGCAAACTGTTTAATTTCACTGAAAGTCAGATAAATAATTATTTGCCTCTTACTAAATATAAAACAAGAGATTAATAAGCAAAATATTTAAGAAAATTTTGAAAACTGAGTTGTTCAAATGTCAATAAAAATATTATATTGTTAAACGTTATTAGTATTGGTTATTACTTATAGGAACGTTAATTAGATTACAAATAAATCAATAAATTCCGTATGTCCGTACCCATTTCCAAAAAGGATCTATATTTTAAATTTACAATTATGAAGTTATTTTAAATACGTCAACAGTGTGTCAAGATTTCAAATCTTTGTAGAAAATGCCAAAGCCGCTGCAGACGATTTCCTCATTAAAAAGATTATGAAAATTTTGAGTATCTAATACACAACTAATGATCATCCTAACATATATCAACAGGCAGGCCATTAAAGGCAGGAGAACCTGTGCCTATGCCTCGTAGTCTACGAACCCTGGTTCGTAAGTACCCCGGTAATTTTCAACGATTTACGACAACAACAAGTGCTTGCAGAGGGCCAGAGAGGCTTTCGCCAAACTGGAAGAGCACCCAAACCTTCACCTACGACATCTAATCGACCATGACCCCAGATTTATTGACAGATACCAGCTCTGCCTAAGCGAAGGAGAAGCTGATGAAAAAGTCCAGACGTAGAAGCCAGGTGAGTATAAAATGTTCATAATATTCTATTTTCAAGAGATAACAAGGGCACCCGGGGGGAACCAACCGTACCAAGCAAGGAGAAGACGAGAAGAACGTATACCCACCAAAAATCGAAGACAACGTAGGGCAGAATACGCTATATATATAATAGCAAAGAATGAGCCACGAACCACAAATAGGACAGTTTTTGTACTGCCAATAAGGTAAAGCACCGGAAGCAAACCAAAGCCAACAAGATGTAGATAGCGATTATGTAGAACGAAAACTCCGTTAGAGTGAGGCCCTGAGTTAACTCTCCAGGGTGGATGGCAAGGGAGCAGGAAGTGTCTTCAGTAATTTTCTGAAGGGCAAATGCACATCTTGGGCTCGCGCAAAGGGTGTGTGAGTGCCAGAAACTTTGTAACTACTCAGAATTTAAACTTATTCTTATAACATTTCATTTTGAGCTGCCAAAATAAGAAACATTCATCGTCCTAAATATAAACAATACTATGAAAACCAGTCAAGGAACTACCGAAAATATGATGATAGTGAAAAAAACGAGTTCGAATTCATTTTGGAATCAGAAATTATAGATGGCTGTGAAGATATTAAAAAAGTAAAAATACAGCATGGGGTAATTGAGGTGTTAGCACCGAGCGATCATCTGTTCGGTATTAGTCAATATTGTGGACTTAAATAAGTCGCACGTATTATGATTTAATTTGGTCAAATAAAGACGTTAATTTTGAGTTTAAAAGTTTAAATTATAAGAATCTTAGAATTTATAAGAGTTTTTAACAAAACTGAAATACTATACTTTCGCATTAAAATAATACATTTGCAAAAGTTTTTGTGGAAAGTATATGGAAGAACTCAATTCACCTTAACAGATTTTACATTACTGCTTAAAGACAAAGAAATGTACAGATTTGTTTCAACATATCCTAAAGATTTTTTCTCAGTATACTCTTTCCAACTATATATTTGTTTGAAAATAAGCGAAACGATTGTAATAATAATAAGCTGTCACAGGGAACCAATCTAACCGCTCTCCCAATTCCTTTACTGACAAACAACATTATTCTTAAAAGTTGTTTTGAGAAGGGTCAACGTTATAAAAAGTTTTTAAAGTGTAATAAGAATGGTTTTGTGGACCCTCCAGAGAGTTTTGAAGTGTAAATTCTGAGAGTTTGGATATTATGTAAAGCACCACAGCCTGCTGCTATAGTAAAAAAATGAATTAAATGAACTTAAAAGTTCAGAAAAATTATTGAGTTATAAAAAAAGGTAAATTCAAAACATTAGATTTGAGATAATTAGGATAGCTTTCGGCAATATACGAAATAATTTGTGGTGAGTGTTTTGTTATCACAATTCTTGTGAGTGTTTTGTTATCACACTTTCTATAGTTATTCCAAACAAATGTCGTAACGTTACTTTGTAAAAAATCTTTAGCGAATTCCAATATGATAGGATGAGTAAGATTAGGAATTTAAAAAACAAAGTTCAATTGCTTTAACTTGTTATTCGACTCAGTTCAGATTATGCAGAAAAGTGATGAGCTTTGGTTTGCTTAACATTAATGATGAATACTTTTTACGGGGTGAGTTAAATTTGCAAACGTGACAAAGGAATATCAATTATTGGGATTTCTAGTGATGACATTCTTCACACAAGTGGACGCAGACAAAGAATGAGTTTAATGAAAAACCCACCTAAAAAGGCTTTTTCAATTACCTCTACTGCTAGAAATGTATAAAATTGTAATTAATTATCACTAATAGTGTTTTAAATTATTATGCGATTATTTTTTAAAAGGCGAAGGAGGCGACGATACCAGTTGGCAAAATAATGACAAAGTGTGCGACATTAATGCAGCTAACTATTATATAGAGTGTAAGTAGTTTTAGTGAATATATTTTATGTAGTGAAAGTACACAGCAAATCAAAGAAAATACTTTTTTACTAATATGCTAGGAGAGACTACCTAACAACTGTGTTTATTATTTAATAATAATAATAAAGAACAACTGATAATTGATTCCGTTGTCTGCAGTCAAGCCCACCTCAAACGACGAAATCTCTAAATGGCATATGTGGACTACAAATAGGCCTTTGATTCAGTTCCACATGATTGGTTCATTAAGGTGCTAAAACTAAATAAAGGGAATAATTGTATTATTAACTTTTTAGAATATGCCATGTCCACCTGGCAAACCAAAATCTCACTGAATGAAGCCAACTGTTCGATACAAACTGACCCCATTCCAATCATAAGGGGTATATTCCAGGGAGACTCTCTTACCACGCTGTGGTTCTGCCTTGCCATGAACCCTCTCTCAAACAAACTGAACTCGACTAATTTTGGGTTTAGTCTCAAACACAACAACGTACAAGCAATGACACCAGAATCGGAATAAAACGACGAATTTAAATCAATAAATATAAAGCCATTGACAACGAAGTCAAAATAGACTTTGAAACGTATGGTTTTCCATCAATATACGCCGTGTTATACCCAGTGTGGTGTTATTGCCCCAAAAACATAAAAATAATCAAGAATATGCCACAAACAACGTGTAGAAGACAACGTACAAGCATTAAAGATAAACCATTTGTTATACATGGACGACTTAAAGTTGATGGCAGCCACGAAACAACAGCTGCATGATATGCTTAAAATAGTAGAAGGGTTCTCTAGTGACATCCATATGAAATTTGGCTTAGACAAATGCCGAATTATTAATATAGTTAAAGGCAAAATACAGCAGGGGCACTTCGAAATGGGAGATGTCACCTCAATTGAATCTATGGGGGAAGGTCATACTTATAAATACCTTGGAATAAAGCAAGGCTCAACGAATTGATCACTTGACTATGAAAAATTAGGTCCTTTTTCAGAGTTTTATTCAAGGGTAAGACGACTGTTGAAAACCAAACTAAACAGTAAAAATCTGTTTCAGGCTACTAACACCTATGCGTGTTCAGTGCTCAGTTACTCTTTCGGTATAGTTAATTGGTGCAAGATTGACATCGAACAATTACAACGAAAAGTTCGAGTTTTAATAACAAGAGCTCAAAATCACCACCCAAAGAGCCCTGTCGAACGTACAACTTTGCCACGGTATGAAGGAGGAAGAGGATTGACAGATCTAAGCAAACTATTTGATCAACAAATTTCTATTTTGCGGAATCATTTCCAGAAACTCACAGAATTTTCTGATCTACACAGAGTCATATGCCAGCTCGATGACTCAACACCACTGCGACTGACATAACAACACGTCCAATTACACCACCAGACCACTGATCAGAAACTGCTGAAGTGGAAAGAAAAACCCCTTCATGGAAGACATATAAATGACGTCAACCAAGATTATGTCGACAGTGCAGCGTCAAACTACTGGTTGATCTCTGGTCATATGTTTCCTGAAACGGAAGGCTTTGTATTGGCAATCCAAGATAAAGTAATTCCAACTAAGAACTACATAAAGTACATCGTTAAAGACCTTTGTATTAACAACGACAGATGCAGGTACGGTTGCCAAACATCTGAATCAATCCAGCATATCACAGGATGTTGTCAAGCGTTCGCTGCAACAGAATACAAAGAACGACACGATGATGTGGCAAAAATACTTCACCAGGAACTAGCTCCGAAACTTGAATTACCACAGTCGGTAAGATTACCATACTATAATTACAAACCAGAATATGTCTTAGAAAATAAAAACTACAAGCTGTACTGGGACCGCACGATACTGACCGATCGGACTGTTACTCACAATAGACCAGATGTAGTTTTGGTAAAAAAGTAAAGACTCAGTGGGACATGAACAACACACGAACTGTAGCAATTGTTATTTCAACGACAAGACTAGTCCCAAAACATCTATTAAACAATTTAAAATACCTCGGTCTAGACGAACATCTTTACAAACAAATGCAAAAAGCCGTCCTGTTAGGAACAGCCCGGGCGGTCAGGAAATTCATTGGAAACTGCCGCCACGACTCCAACAACGGCCTGAAAACCTGGCAAGGGCTCCCACAGAGCTAAACCCTTTTGATATTTAGTATATCTGCGGGTTTAGTGAATTTTCCCCTAAAGGCACTCATCGCGTGCATTAGAGGTAGTGTGAGGTCATAATACATTGTATGGTCAAGTCGGGATTGTTTAGTTAGGAATAAGATTTGTTTCGGTAAATAAATAATTTTGAAACTTCCTAGAAATAAATTTCGGTCTTAGATACCTATTAATTTTTAGAAAAAAAATTAGAGGAATTGAGTTAAAGATCAGAAGAATAATAAATTCTTCAACTAGTTTAAAATAAAAACAATTTAGTAACCATGTGCAATCCATTAACTATTTTCTGACATACTCCTTTTTCACCTGATTTAAGGTACAATTCTATTGATTATTTTAGTATGTTCTTATCTCTTCCTCTCTCTCTAATTTGTATTTTTCCTATATTATCCACATATTTCTTAGCTTTTTTATTTGTTTTATTATTTGTACCACTATAAGTATAACTCTCATTCAACCTATATTGCAACCACACTGTATATGTTTCTGTGTATTGGTCACCCAATATAAACTATTTGTCTATCATGTTCTGAACCACCCTCTACAACTATAATTCAACTCCACACGATGTTGCAACCGCTCTGTACAAGCATTAATCCTCTCCAACCTGTTGATTGTTTCCATTTATCTGTTGTTTAAACCACCCTGTATACCTATAATTTTATGTCAAGTATAAGCAACTACTCACATTAAATTACAGTTTTTTAATCACCCTGTATAACTATAACTCCACTCAACCTTATTTTTTAATCATTCTGTATATGTAACTGCTTGTAACATTTTTTGAACCCTTCGCCCTATAACCCGAATATATTACTTCATATGCTTATTTAACCATTTTTAAAATGTTTTTTACCCATTGTATAACTATAGTTTGACTTCACTCTTATTTCAAACACCTTGTATACGCAACTACTTATGTGCCACTAAATACAACATTTTTTGAACCACCCTGTATAACTTTTATTCTATTTCACCTTATATTTCAACCATTATTTGTAAGAGTTTTTGAACCTACCAGTCTAACTGTAATTTTTCTTCGCCTTATATTTCAACTCCGCACATTGCTTTCTGTTTGAGTTTATATGCACGCGCACACACACACACCCTATCACCCTATACCGTACAGAAAAGAAAACATCACTCAACTAACAATTTTTCTTTTCGATATACGAATGAAATATTTTGGGCCATTTCACTCGACTACAATCCATATAAAACGACCTTTACAATTACCCTGGAAGATATACTTTCATATCTTGACATTCCAAAAATGAGAAGGTTGTCAATTCGTTCGGCATGTTTTTAGGGTTCCGTATATACAGTATTCGGATACCATTATAATATCACTCAGGATTTCTGCATCTGTCACATCACAGCAATTTTCTCCTAAACTACTGGACGGAAGAGGTTGAAATTTGGTATCAATGTATAGTTTGGTGACTTGATTTGGAGCACATATCGCAAAAGAAGAAATTTTGATTTAAGGGGTACTTCTGGGGGGAAAACTAAAAAAGTCGACCGTCCCCCCCCCTGATCTCCGAAACTACTGAACCTAAAATTTTTAAAAAAATAGAAAATATAGAACGTTGCCCGAACTTTAAAGGAAAAATAAGGAGAAACCATTAATATCAATTTTGGGGAGCAAATTATAGAATTAAATAAAAATTTAAAAATAAAAAAAATTCAAACTCATCATGTAATATATCAAATGAAAGGTCTCATTCTGAGGAACACAAATATATTTTTTTCATATATAAATAAAAATTAATTAAAAAGATATTAAAGAAAATATACCAAAATTTACCCATTCCCCCCACCTTATCTCCGAAACTATAAAACGTAAAGTTTTGAAAAAAAAATACTTTTTCTTCTTCTGACCTGAAGTTTACTGGAAAAATAACGAGAAACATCTACTTTTCATTTTGGGGGGCAAATTACAGAATTAAATGGAAAATATAAAATTAAAATTATTTCTAACCCATCATGTTATATATCAAATAAAAGGGCTCAATATGACGAAAACAAATATGTTTTTTTCATATTTTTAAAATAAATTAATTAAAAGTTATTAACAAAAATATAAAAAAAATTACCCATTCCCCCCCTTATCTCCGAAACCATAAGCTGTAAAATTTTGAAAAAAAATAGGTATAGCGCCTCACCTGAACTTTACTGGAAAAATAAGGAGAAACCCCTAATATTTAATTTGGGGGGCAAATTATAGAATTAAATGGAAAATATAAAATTAAAATTATTTCTAACCCATCATGTTATATATCAAATAAAAGGGCTCATTATGACGAAAACAAATATATTTTTTTCATATTTTTAAAATAAATTAATTAAAAGTAATTAACAAAAATATAAAAAAATTTACCCATCCCCCCCTTATCTCCGAAACCATAAGCTGTAAAATTTTGAAAAAAAAATAGGTATAGCGCCTCACCTGAACTTTACTGGAAAAATAAGGAGAAACCGCTAATATTCAGTTTGGGGGGCAAATTAGAGAATTAAATGGAAAATAAAAATTAAAATTATTTCTAACCCATCATGTTATATATCAAATAAAAGGGCTCATTATGACGAAAACAAATATATTTTTTTCATATTTTTAAAATAAATTAATTAAAAGTAATTAACAAAAATATAAAAAAATTTACCCATCCCCCCCCTTATCTCCGAAACCATAAGCTGTAAAATTTTGAAAAAAAAATAGGTATAGCGCCTCACCTGAACTTTACTGGAAAAATAAGGAGAAACCCCTAATATTCAGTTTGGGGGGCAAATTAGAGAATTAAATGGAAAATAAAAAATTAAACTTGTTTCTAACGTATCATGTAATATATCAAATCACAGGGCTCATTATGACTAATACAAATATATTTTTTATTTTTTTTTTTAAATAAATATTTTAAAATATATTTAAAAAAATATTTAAAAAATACCCATTCCCCCCTTTATTCCCCAAACTATAAGACCTAATTTTTTTTATTTACAGGAAAAATACGAAGAAATCTTTAATATTAATAATGGGGAGCAATTTATAGAAATAAACGGAAAATAAAAAATATTTTTTAACGTGTCATGCAATATATCAAATGAAGGGGCTCATTATGAGAAATACAAATATATATTTTTAAAATTAATTGTTTACAAGATATTAACATAAAGATATAAAAATTTCTCATTTCTCGCTTTATTTCCGAAACCATACTACCTAAAATTTTGAAAATAATTAGGGGTACTGGGACTCACTTGAAATTAATAAGAAAAATTATTAGAAAACCTCCATGGTAATTTTAGGGACAAATTATACAATTAAATGGAAAATAAAAATTCAATTTTCAAACGAATCATGTAATATATCAAATAAAAGACTCATTATGTGAATTACAAATATATCATATTTTTAAATCATTTGTTTAGCAAAGATATTAAACATCGACTTAATTCCCATTTTAGAAACTATACTATTTAAATTTTGAAAAATATATTTTATTTGTATTTTTAAATAATTTGAATAACAGATTTAATAATTTATAATTTAAAACTTGACCTATTGTGCCCTTTATCTTCCAATCTATAGAGCCTCAAAATTCAGACAATAGATTATAAAAGGCTTCCCTGAAAGCTTATTAGTAAAATAAAACTCTAATGTTAAATTTTGGGGGCCAAATTAGAAAACTAAATACAGCGAATCTTGAAGGTGGTACGGAACCCTTACAATGCGAGTCCAACTCGCACTTGACCAAATTATTTTTTTTCTGTATGCCCAGTGATTATTGAAAAACTGTTTGGGAAATTTTGATGATTTAAACGGCATTCTATTAAGGGACCAGAAAATCAGACAAAAACAGTAATTAAGGGAGTACATTTCAGTGAATTTCAATGAATCTTCACTGTTTACTCTAAAAGGGCTCAAGCAATTTGAATATTTAAAATTTAAATTGTATTCTACAAAGATATGTTCCAGCTTGATTCCGTATATTATTCTATAAGGTACAACTTACCATTTTTCTGAAAATCGTAAAAGTATGTGCAAAAAAAAAACATAGATACAGACGAATTGAAAACCTCCTTCTTTTTAAGGTCGGTTAAAAAGCGGTAAATATCAATGGAATTGTCAAATTTTTATTATATATATATAGCTCAAACGTCAAGATATGCCATGAAAGTATATCGTACAGGGTGTTTGTAACAGTTTTCATTTTACTGGGCTTACAGTCGAGTGAAATGGCAAAAAATAAAAAATGTTAGTTGAGATATCTTTTATATACGGTATAAGGTGGTCGATGTGTTTGTGTGTATGCATCGAAATTCAAGAAGCAATACGCGAAGCTGAAATATTGGGCGAAGTAAAATAACAGATATACAAGTGGGTTCAAAAATTTTTACTAATAAATGTGATAAGGGTGGTACATAAGCAGTTGCTTATATGGAATGGTTGAAATAAAAGGTGGAATGGAATTAAAATTATACAGGGTGGTCCAAAAAATGTATTGGGTGGCACATAAGTAGTTGGGTATACAAGGTGTTTGATATAAGAGTGAAGTAAAACTATAATTATACAGAGTGGATTAAAAATTGTTAAATAAGCACATGCAGCAGGAATATTTGAGTTATAGGACGGATAGTTAAAAAATGTTAGAAGCAGTTGCATATAAAGGATGGTGGGAATTCAAGGTGGAGTGGCATTATAGTTATATAGGGTGGTTAAAAAAATGTAATATAGTGTTGAACATAAGTAGTTGCTTATAACTTACATATGGGGCGAGGTAAAATTATAGATATACATGGTGATTTAAACAATAAAACAATAGAAACAGTCAATAGGGTGGAGAGAATTAATATTTATACAGGGCGGTTGCAACATTGTGTGGAGTTGAATTATAGTTGTACAGGATGGTTAAAAAATGACAAACAAATAATTTATATTAGGTTACTAATACACAGAAACATTATATAGGGTGATTGCAATATAGCGGAATTAGAGTTGCACTTATAGAGAGTGGTCCAAATAGTAAAACAAATAAGAATAAAAATATGTGGAAAATAAAAAAAATACAAATTAAAATAATCAATAGAATTGTAACTTAAATTATAAAAAAGAATATATGTCAGAAACTAGTAATTGACTGCACACGGTTTCTAAACAGTTTTTATTTTAAGGCACTTGAGGTCGGTTCTTTTTTAAAAATAAATTATTTCAGTCAATATTCGGCGTTCGTAAGATTTAATAATATGTGTGCTTTAGAGGGTGTGTGCTGCCATACACTGTATAGTCAAGTTGGGAGGATAGTTTTTTATTGCATTATTTTGCTAATTTGGTTAGTGAAGCCACATAGTCTGTTTAGTATTTACAAGTGAAACTTCACAAGCGTTTCGACTGCAACATTTTCTGTTGGAGATTGTAAAAATCCCGCGTATCAATATGTATTAACGGAAATAATTCATGTTGTTGATACAAAACGGAATAACTAGAACCGCACTATCAACTACAGTTTTAGTTATTGATCTTATAAATATATATATATATATAAGATCAATAACTAACAGAGTTATGGTTGTTTGTTACTTCAAGAATCATGTAATTGCTGAGCTGTTTTATGGAAAATTTTTTTTAGAAAAGACCTGAAGCTACACCGGTATTTATTTCATCTCCCTATAATGACGGAAACTGGTGGAGTACCGAAAAAAATCAACACTGTTAAATAACATAACGAGTTTTTTAATATCTAGCGCTCACACCAAATATATATTCATGCGTTAAAATTTGTACAAAATTGGGATTAATACCGACCAATGCTACATGTTATAATTAAAAAATAATTAAGTTATATATAAATCGCATTGTCAAAGAAGTCAGTCGGGTTGCATATAAAATAATTTTTGAGAAACTTCAAAAACGGGGGTGCTTCTCAATTATTTACACGATACAGGTGAAGTATATAAAGTCGTATACAGGCTCAAAGCAGAGGAAACTTATTATATAGAGTATACGAATAGAGGATGCTCGAACATATCGAATAAGCAAGCTTCTGAAGTAATATACACAGTAGGTCTACGTACACAACATGTTGTATGTATATAAAATTAGAAGAGAATATATATCTAAATTTTGAAGAATAATAATAAAAACGTTACAGATGAAATAATTAAAATCATAAAATTTATTAGTAACAACTTGCCTTGGAGAATTTCTGCAAAATATATGATCAACTAAAGAAGGTTTTATATTTTCATATTCAAGGAATTAATCAATTAAAGAATGACACCTCGAAGAGAGTAAGGAATGAAATTAGCACTACAAAATGTTTGTGATATTCTCGTCTTTGTGTGCTTATCACAATACTTTTATTTAAATTAGAATAACAATGAATGCTCTAAAATATATTTTTGTATGCATATAGTTTATTCTTTGTATCAATTCAAACTAACCCTCAATTTTGTGAAAACTCTTCGTACACGAATGGATTCGCAAAACATAATATAATTTTCCATATTGACAGGCAATAAAAAAGTTGATAGCGAGACCTACCAACAATATTTTCAAATGAAAATGGCAGTGAATGAAAAGTTTTAATAGCTTCATATAGTATTTGTCATATTCGTTTTTAACGAGTTAACTATTTACAGATTGCCAATATACTACTTGATGTATGGCACTTTAGCGAATATGAAATAGCTCGAAATTTTTATATACGAAAATCACACATATAAATTGAACGTATGAAATAGAAATTTTATGTACTAATAAAATGAGTGCAGAATATAAAGTGACACCTGGCTTTCATATAAACCATAAAGTTGCAATTTAGTTTGTCTAGCGGTTTATAGTGTTGATATGAATCGAATGAATTTATATTTCATAAATTACATGAGTTAATTGCCATATATGTGATTTTAATAATTTAGGATAATAATTAGAAATATGTATAAATTATTCGTTACTATGATATGTGTGGAATTTTTCTATAATACATCACCAGATTGTTGCAAAATACCGAACATTCAGTTTTACTAGTTTGCAATGAAATCACATTGCACAGGTCTCGCCACTTTATAAACCTGTAGTAACAAATCATCATATAGCGAAACAAAACGAAAATAAACAATACGGCAGTATAATAATTAGTTAGATCAAAATGTACAGTCCGTAGGAGGACAAACGAAAATCTAAGAAGTACATCACATCATTGCCTCAGTTCTAAATGTAGTATTAAGTTGCACTACGCTTAGTGAGTGATAACATCGACTATACAGAAGAAGATGAGTGAGATCTCATCGAGACGTCTATTCTAAGACAAATAAACACACACGAGAATCCCAAGAACCTTGAATAGCATTTCATAGTCATAAGAATATCCGAAGTAACATATATACATATACATACATACTTGTGTAGATAATTTGATATTTACTTTGACGGTTGTCTCTTAAACATATTTTACCGATTTTCTCAAAAATTGCAAATTGAACCTGATTGAGCCGTTATAGAGAAATTAGTGAAGGTTCTTTGAACTGCAGTTCCTTAATAACAGGTTTTCCGATTTTTGCAGAAAATCGGAAAAACTGTTATCGGTAAATCTCACGTTATAGAAATTTATATGCCACCTTGCAGTAATATTTGTTAATACAAGGCAGTTTAAGTAATCAAAATTGTTTACGCGGATTTTGTGTAATCGCTGAACATATATAAAAAATCAGATGCCGATAAAACTATAACCTTCGCCTTTTTAGAATACGGTTAAAAATGCAAATTGTAAATATTGTTTTCGAAGAAGACCTTTTCCTCTATTAATATTGCATTTCCCCACGCAAGTGTGATGCAACTTTGACATTTGAATTGGGAAAACAATTTTCCTATTTTAAATTCGGTACAAATAATACATCTTTCATCGACTCACCAGGCTAAGAGGATTGCCAACCCAGCCAAGTATCTCGAAGATATCCGAATTGTGATCAGAACTCAAAGTCATCTTGGTATAAATCTCCATTACGTGGTGTAAGTTTTTGACCATGAAGAATAAATAGTACAGAAGGAAGTAGAGCATCAAAGTATGTGAAATCAAGCATGTTCCTTGAAATACAATAGATCGAGGCGAGTAGTGTTTGAGATCTATCAAGAAGAGTAATCTCGACGGCTGTGATCTCAGTATTGATGGAGTTGCATAGCGGAGTTTTTCGTGTGTTCGATGTTACGCCTCACAAGAATCACAACAACGCCACCAGCGGCATTCGTCCTATCCGTCCTATAAGAAAGTTCAGGATCGAGAACCGGACGCAAGGTTTCGACCAAGTTTCGTTCCAAAGAACTACGTCTAGCTTCTGATCCGAAAGGAAATCAATGAGTACCTCTCGTTTGGGAATATTGCCCTGTGCATTCCAAGGTCACGATCTTTATGCTTTCAGGATGAATCAGTTCGTAGACAAAACACTAGTGTCGCCAATCAACCCCTAAAGAAGGCTAGTCCAGGAGTGAATAGCCTGAGATTTTAGCTCAAACTTAGTAGGTTGTCCTGTAACTGACATTATTGGGAGGAGATTTGCTAACTACGTTAGCGTAGCGCGCTAACGGCTTGAACATACCAGCCGATGATTGTCTGGGTTTTGAAACGGGGGCGGGCTTTTTAATAGAGGGCTTGGGTTTAGCGTGGTTGTCAACAAGGGCTTTGACATAGTTCTCACAGCAACGGTAGCTGACTGGATCGTCTCCAAAATTGGCAAAATTGGCCACTGTCATTGGGTCATTTCCAAATGAGCCATAGATAGTTTTGGCCACAATTAACACAACGCGAAGGTTTTCTGCAGCCGAACTAAGTGTGGGGCTCTACTTTTACACGAAGGAGGTCTTTAGACTGAATACTAAAGATAGTCTTGGAATGACTATCAATAGGGAGTTTAACGAGGACCAGCGGGATGGGTATGCGGTTGCCCTGTTTGTCCTTATTGTACATGAATGAATTTCCAGAGGCCGGCAAGTCATCGCTTGAAGGTTGGAAGAGAGTTTCTGCCTGGACAGAAATTCAAAGGTGCCTCGGAGAGCGACTCTGAGGCATTTTTCATCTGTCAGTTTGCAGGTATAGTATGGTTGCTTATGTTTGCGCATAAGCAACGTTAATTTAGTACGATCTTCAACAGATTCCGCAAATAATTGTATATAGTGCATTTTGTTGTTAATGTGGTTGACGCTGATCTTCTCTCGTCTGATCGGCTCAAGCACTTCATTCAGTCCCACTTTATGTGTAGAGTAGATAGGTGGAATACGAAGTGTATCCTCCTTTTTGTCAGTGTGTTTAGGCAAAGTATTGGATGATTTTGCGACAGCTTTACGCTTATTAGGGTACGAACCAGGACAGATGGTGAAGGCAGTCGGGGAAAGTTGATGTTGTTGGCTAAGGCTTCAACATGGTCAGTGGCCGTACTAACGTCGACATCCTCAGCTGCAACAGCAGACATTTGGGTCGTTTCTAGCAACTTCGTCATCAGAGGACGATGACGAAGGGGAGTTGGAGGCTGATTACGAGTCCTTTTTTGTTTTGGGTAGCTTTTGTGGAGACATCCTTGAACAACTCCTACACCAGGTGTTTTATGTTGTCCTGGCCAAAGGTGTTCCTAAAAGATGTAATAACCTCGTTTACATCAGTAATGGGAGAACTGGGTGCAACAATTTGCACTTGAAAACTCATTAGAATGTTTACGATACGATATTCGAAACGAAAATGTTCCTGTTGTTGTCGTCGACGTGAGGGTTGCTGTGTTCATGCTCTGTATTTACATTGCTTTATGGGAGATCGTAGCGCCGCTGATTGATTTTAGTTGGTTGGTTGGAGTATATGTTGTTTTGCAATATTTGATTATTGTTTTCCAAGTACTGGAGAGGTGTTTCGGTTTAGTTGCCCGGCTTTTTCGTTTTCAGTTGCCTCGCATACAATCCTTGTTTTATAATTTGTTGTTTTAGCTAGTTGTTTGTAGCTGTCAAAATTTCTTTAATGGCCCGTCTGTAGTTGATATTGAAATAGAGCAGACATTATTTGCTTATTTGGCCGACGTACA
This sequence comes from Octodonta nipae, assembly GCA_034190945.1. Taxonomy (NCBI): domain Eukaryota; kingdom Metazoa; phylum Arthropoda; class Insecta; order Coleoptera; family Chrysomelidae; genus Octodonta; species Octodonta nipae. Next base: position 80,374,913 of record CM067221.1, on the reverse strand, counting down.
TTTTGTCACAAGTTTCAGACGCAGAGCTGTATACACGCTGATTTTCAAATTGGATTTTAGGATTTGGATTTTATAAGAATCGTTTTTTTACATGACCATAATAAAGCATTTTCCAATGATTTTTATCCATCACTTGAAAAGTGTTTAAATTTACATTCATAATTCCGCATAAATTTGTTGATTATATTTAAAATTTTGTTACAAATTTTTGCATTCCTTATAAATGACCAAGAAAGTAATGGTCTCCTTAGATTTTTAATAAAAAAATCCCTCCAAACTTGGACAATTTTGTTAAAAATTTGATCTAGCAGGCTTGTGTAGTGAGATTTAAACATTGCATTATCTGTACGAGATGATCTGTATATGCCTCATAATATAAAAAATTAAATATCTAAATCAGGAAACAGATAAAAATTTTAAAACTGTGTCACCAGTTGACATGACTCACACTTTATTAAACGACAGTTCGAAGTTTTCGATCTTTCTCGAAACTGTTGTAAATTTATAGGTTTCAAAAATGTAGGAAAGTATGTGGTCTAATTACTCTGAAAGAATTTATAGAGAGTTACCCTATGCACTAAAGATCTAGTTTATTTTCTTTCTGATCATTTCGGTATAAGCACACTACTGACCAGCTTAAATACATCTTATAAATACATATGTATTTTTTGTCTTCCAATGGCTCTCATTAATGGTAACTGAACAAGTACATTGATATTGTTTCATACAAAAGTCATTTAAAACCTACCCAGCTTACATGTTTCAAAGTGTCCACTGAATATTTCATAAGTGGAAATAACTCACCGATATAATGAAAATTCTTGTGGCATCCGCCTATTTCGTACGTACCTGAAACAAAATATTAATTTATTTATTGCAAATTAATTAAGGGAATATGAATTTGTTTGTTTTGAATACATCAACTTCATTAAATCTGATTTGGAGTTTAAACAAACATTAAATTGTCAGTATTAACTTTAATGTAAAATTCATGGAATATTGCGACACTATGATATATCCGAAAATATTTTATGGTTTAATTTGATTTTGTCAATATATAAAAATTAATTTATTCAAGTGGATTAAAACAGTAATTTTATTGACAATGAATGAATTTGCAGAACATCATATACACGAAAAACACAATTTAAGGGTAAAATACTATAATAAAACGTGCACTTCACTTTGCTATTTCCAATATACACTTATGATTAATAAAGAGCAATCGATAATGAGGTTCTTTCTAATAACAGAAGAAAATTTATTACCTTATGTTCGCAGCTTAAATATTATGATATTGACCGGTTTGAATTTAATTTGGTAACATGTTATGGCGTGATCAGCAAACGTTATAAACAAATAAAGATCCTAAAAAACAGTGTTCGTTTTTTCGTTTATAGTTCGCAAACTGTTAATATATTTGAATTTTGAAAAAAAAATCCTTAAAGAGCAGGAAATATACTAAAAAAAGTTCCGACTCCCGAAACTATATCTACATTATTTATAATTTTAATTTAAGGCTGAAAATAGCCCTCCGCACGCCATTGTTAGGTTGCACGCACGGCCTCGAAAGCGTGTAGGTCCTTAATAAAATCTTTTTAAGCTACTTGTAGTAAATTTAAAAAAATAAAAAAATGTGGTATAATCTAAACACATTAAAGAATTGAGTCCCGTTGAAATTCTTTATTTAAGTACATTTTTCAATAAATTAGACAATTGTTAATTAACAAAATTTTCTCAAACTTCCTTTACCGTTCTTAACTAAAAAAAATGTTTTAATAATTTCCGTAAAATTTTTTTGCTTCGTGGAGCCCTTCTTATATACATACAAAACAAGACTGCGTCATAAAAGCATTAAATAATTTTAATACTTTGTTTATAATAACTTTTGTAATTTAAAAAAAATAAAAAACCCAATAATATTGTAAAAAAAATGATTTTATTTATTATAGTGTTATCGTTAATATGTCAATTAAATACACTTATTAACTAAAAAAATATTTATTTCTCTCCATTTGTTTGTAAATTCTTTATTAACAAATGGATTATATTAATATTTAGAATAAAAGTTTTTTAAAGTTTTGCAAATTATGAATTTTGAACAATTTTTTTTTCTTAATAGTAATTTTGAATTGTTCATAATCGTTTTTTTATATATCTATAGTTTAAATTATTAGTTAAGAAATTTTCTCTTTCTTTTTAAATCATAATTGACTTTTCTCTACAAAAATTAGGAAAAAAATGTATTAACAAATTCATTGTTTATTAACTATTATTATTATTATTTGTTATTAACAAATTCTCATCTGTGTTTTAGTTTTTTCCTGAAAGTATTAAAAATTACGAAACCGACCTCGTGCAGTAACATACCGAAAAAAAAAAAATTCTATTTCATATGAATTTTTAGAAATATACGTGCTACAAAAGTTGCAGCACCTGATCCATTTGTTAACTTTAAAGCTAATATAACTTATAAACTATTAGAGATACAACAATATACATTCAATGCCCTCGTTGATATATTATTTACATATTGTTAATTTGTTGTTTTGAGCATTCGTTTATAAACATTGAACAATTTTTGGGGTTTTCCAAACTTGTGCAGCTTCTAGCTCAGTAACAATGCGAATTCGGTTATTCAACTTCAAGGCAATTTTGTTAAGCTATACATTATGTTACAGTAGCAGTTGTTTACTTATTTTTGTTTGATTTTTTTATCAGCTATTACTATTTTTCACTAAATTTAGGAAATTATTCTATTTTTAAGTAATTACTTACTACTCTCCAGTTGTAATCCAGTTTCTATCATAAAAAATGATTTTTCGGCAATAAAACATGCAGGAATTTTATAAGACAATAAAATGATAAGAGGTTGGACTAATATTGCTGAGTTGACCAAATATTTCAATGACCGGAAACAGTTTATTTCTAAAAATACAAAAATTTTAATGGTTATATTAATATTAAATAATAATATTAGTCAATTTATTTAATTAAGTTCGTTGTCTCCTTAGTTTTGAAGGTTTTGAAGTACTTGGTTTATTTTGATCTGAAAGTTAATGAGCCCTTCTTTTTCTTTTGGTACATGGTGAGATTTTGGTTTTGCCCATCATCATCAACTTTTCTTTCTTCTTATGCTTCTTCTTGATCTCTGGATTCTTCCATTTCTTTTTCTCCTATTCCTGTCTCATCTGGCTCAGTGTTTCCATCAGAAGCGAAGTCTGAATCTGACCCGAAGATTCCCTGAATAATTTTGTAAGCTGGCTTCTTTGCATTTTGTTGATCGATGGCCATGCCGTACTCGAAATTACCATCTACATCATCATCACAGTCGTTGGTTTGGTTTTCATGGTGATCATTTATATTCTCAAGAATATCTGATGCATTTGTGCACTTTTCGCATTTGCACCCTTTGCATGCTAGCATTCATTTCATCCCAGCTTTCCTGCAGCTGTTAAAAAAATCAAATAAAAAATAAATAAACAACTGCAACTCTCATAATTTATAGCTTAACAAAATTGCATTAAAGTTCAATAACCGAATTCGCATTATTTACTGAGCTATAAGCCGCAAAAGTTCGTATCTCTAAGGCTCTGTCACACATAAATGCGATATGCGGGGTGCGGGCGGTGCTATACGTAAAACCGACAGCCGCAAACTATCAAGCACATAAAAAGAATTTATAATGTCCTTACTAGAAAATAAATTATTGCGATTGTAGCCATATTGTGTTGTTGCATCCTACAGTTGGTTTGTTTTAGCCTTTAGTTGAAGTACATATTTATCACATTGACGTATCGCACCGCTAGTACTGGGAATATCGCGTTTACGTGGGACACATCCTTATAGTTTATAAGTTATATTAGCTTTGTAGTTAACAAATGGATCTGCTGCTGCAACTTTTGTAGCACGTATATTTTCAAAAAAATCATAAAAAACGAATAATTTTTTTCGGTATTTTAGTGAACGAGGTCGTTTTTGTAATTTTTTAATACTTTCAGGGAAAAATAAAACAAATTTGAAAAATTGTTTGTAACAAATTGTTAACTTAATAAACAACGAATTTGTTAATAATTTTTTTTCGTAATATTTGTAGAGAAAAGTCAATTATGATTTAAAAAGAAAAAGAAAATTTCTTACAAATAATTAAAATGCTAGGTAAATAAAAAACGATTATGAACAATTAAAAACTATTATTAAGAAAAAATTTTTTTCTCCATTCATAATTTGCAGTTCTCTACAAAATTGTAGAAAAAATTTTATTTTAAACATTAAAATAATCCATTTGTTTATAAACAATTTATAAACAAATGGAGAGAAAAAATATTTTTTTAGTTAATAAATGTATTTCGTTGACATTAAAGATAACATAATAATAAATATAAACATTTTTTTTACAATATAAATGTTTTTTTTACAAAAATTATTATAAACAAAGTACTAAAATTTTTAAAACTTTTATGAGGCAGTCTTGTTTTGTATGTATATAAGAAGCGCTCCAGGAAGCGAAAAAATATTACGGCAATTATTTAAACATTTTTTTTAGTTAAGATCCATAAAGGAAGTTTGAGAAAATTTGGTTAATTAACAAATGTTTAATGTATTGAAAAATTTACTTGAATGAAAAAATTCAACGGGACTCAATTCCTTAATATGTTTAGATTATACCATATTTTTTTTATATTTTTAAATTTACTATAAGTAGCTTAAACATTTTTTCGTACTCGCTTTTGAGGCCGTGCGCGCAACCTAACAATGACGTGCGGAAGGCTATTTTCAGCCTTAAATTAAAATTATAAATAATAGAGATACAGTTTCGGGAAACTTTTTTAGTAAATTTCCGGTTCTTTAATGATCTTTTTTTCAAAATTCAGAAATATTAAAAGTTTACGAACTATAAACGTAAAACCAAACAATATTTTTTAGGATCTTTAATTGTTTATAATTTTTGGAATTTTTATGTGCTAATTTAATTTTTTATCACAATTATCTAGACATCATTCTGGATCGAATGAGCCAATCCACATATTTTTAGTGATAGTATGTTGTATTAACACCATTCTGAACTTGTAGGCTAGACTATCACCGCTAAAAGTTAACAAATACTTACAATCCGGGCTTGTTGTATTTGCAAAAATTTGAAAAGGGTTTTCTTCACAATGTGGCGCTTCTACGTGCGACTTTGGTACAAAATAGTGCACTTGCCAAAATTGCGTTCCAAGAATTCTGTTGATCCAGTGATCCCATTAAATTCATATAAGAAAACCCAAAGAAAACCTTTAGAACTATCCCGGTATTTGGTAGTTCACAAGGACATGCCCATTAATAATTTCTTCCTTTATTTTGGGCAACCAGGAACGACTGAGTCTAGGGAGGTACTAGCCCAGCATTCGTCTTCATTTAACAAAATTGCAGAAAACTCTAAGATTTCTTTTCGTTCAGTGGAGTTCTTTATGTAGTAATATAAATAAATTTTGACATTACATTTTATGACTAAAGGTCCTAGGCAAGTTCACAAATTTTGAATTTTTTAAACTGTCGTATTATAATAAATTTTCGTGTCTCGTGAACATTTTGAATTGATTTTAGTGAATTTCTTGTTTTAAATGTTTTAATATTAAATCTATTACTTTCTCTTTTTGGCATTTCTGAATGACCCTGTATGCATGATATTGTAATTGTAGTAATATGGTTATCTCAGGAGTCACTATTGCTTGGTGGAGTTTTGTTAGCGGTTGGTATCCGATTTTAACTCTTTATTATTAAAATTTTCTGGGTTATTATTGACAGAATGCGCATTTTTATAAACGCTTTTTCTCATCAAATTTATTGATGACGGTCCAATTAGTTTTAGCTTTGTCGTAACGAGATTTAAAAATACCCCTTTTTACTCAATTTGGATAATTAAGAGTTAAATTTGGATATCTGTAAGTGTGCTTGGTGGTTTATGTCATTTAGTAATTCCTTTAGGTCTTCACGATTGTGTTCCTAAATAACGAATAAGTCGTCAACATAACGCCACCAAACACAGGGCTTAATCAATTTGAGAAACTTGGTCCTCAAATTGTTCCATAAAAATGTCGCTTAAATCAAGAGACAGACAGTATTTAGTAAAGAATCATGCTCTAATTGTTCTTTTACTATAGGAAATTTTTTGGTGATAGGAACATTATTGTATCGATTTACAAAGTCAAAACCTCTTAGCGTGCAAGAATATTTTTATTATATTACGTAAAGATGTCATCATTCTAGAAACAATCCTAGTTTAGAAGGTAATTCAATAACATTTACAAACTTTATGTGACAAAATTTAGTATGAGTACTTGACACCGTTAAGCAAGAGCTAAATTACGATAAGGAATAAATTTTCAACTATGTTTAATGATAGTATATATATATATATATATATATATATATATATATATATATATATATATATGGTGAGTTTTTTTTGATGATCAGTATGGGGATCTCGGAAACTAGCGGAGATAGAGCAATGGTTAAATTGGGAAAGATTTGCAGTTTTACTGGCCCAATTTAATGACACTCTCGGATTTTTGTAAAAAGGCATGGCTTACTAGATATTTTGAAAAAACGAAATTCTGTCGATTTAGTCAAATCGCTCTAGCTCCTTTTTTTGATTTTATAAAAAAGGGTAAAATCTAAATTGAAGGGAATTGTAGCCCGATTATGATTGTCATGTCCTCGTTTGCGTGACAGCTCTCGTTTTCGAGATATGACACAAACTTACCTTTTTTTGACTGCAAACCATAGTTGGCTATGACCTCAAAAAATCGGACATTTTTAGAGCTTTTCAACGATATAATACTCGATATAGTTACTCATAAAAATAACGGAGTTATGGATGCTTCTCTCTTATTTTCACTTTTAACGTAGTTAGCCATGATATAGATTGATTAATCACTATTAGTAAAAACATTGAACGATTTTTCTATTAGGTATATCAGATATAACGAAAAAACTAAATAAGTAGGTACTTACTAAAAACATAAGAAATTAAAGTACATAATAATGGTTACAATTTATGTTAGAAAAGTTCACCATTGTTATTTAGACAAAAATTGCATCTTTTTAAGATTGACATTACCGCTTTCTTCACAGACCGCCTATCAGTTTCTTCAATTGCTTGTAATACCGCCTCCCTTAGATCTCCAACTGTCTCCTACTTTCTTTTATATACTTTGTTTTTTAGGGTACCCCACAAATAGTAGTCTATAACTGCCAAATTGGGAGACCGGGGTGGCCATTCGCTTGAGCCATTTCTTCCTATCCAAGAATTTGAATAGAAATTATCTAAGTGTTGTCTTATTAATAACGAGTTATGAGCAGGTGGAACCACTCAATTTCTAAACTAGTTCTCAAATTCAAATTATACAACATGGCTTGAAAAGTGTATTGCAAGAAATGCAAGTAGCACTCCCCAATAAGTGATTCGTCACAGATAAAAGGCCCCAGAATAGTAGACCCTATGATACCACACCAAACATTAAAACCAAATTTTATCTCTTCTTTGTTCTACATGGAAAGGGTTTTCCTTAGCCCAGATACGCTCATTGTGTCTATTGAAACTGTGGATTGTCAAGACACATGTCTGTAAACCATGTACAAAACAAAATACGTCGATGTTCGTCACCAGCATGCAAAGTTTGAGAAACTGAAAGTTTGTACGGGTGGAACTTGTGCGCTTTCAGTATTTTAACTAAAGTTCGTTGAGATGTACCAGCTTCTGCCGCAATCTCACGAGTTGATGTAGATGGATTTTGATTTACCATTGCCAAAACATTTATTTGTGCTGCTTCGTTAATTTGATTGCGTTCCTTTGGTGGTTTAGTAAAAGATCCATATCTGCGTAAACTATCGTAAAATCTCTTAAATGTACATAGAGCAGGTTGACGACGATTAAAGTATCTATGAAAGCATTCCTCAGCTGCACGAGACTGAATTTTTTTGGTATATGATATATTCATTTTTTCTTCGTTAGAATATTCCATTATATCACGAAAACTTGTCAATATCGACTGTCAGTTCAGCACTACTAATGGAATTACTTTTAAATGAGGGAACGTCAAAGTGAAAACAATCTTTTTCATGGCTACTTACGTTAAAAGTGAAAATAAGAGAGAAAAGCATCCATAACTCCGTTATTTTTTGAATAATAATATTATATCGTTGAAAAGCCCTAAAATGTCCAATTTTTTGAGGTCATAGCCAATTATGGTTTCCATTCAAAAAAAGATAAGTTTGTGTCATATCTCGAAAACGAGAGCTGTCACGCAAACGAGGACATGACTATCATATTTGGGATATTCCCTTCAATTTTGATATTTACACTTTTTTTATAAAATCAAAAACAAAGGAGCTAGAGGGATCTGACTAAATCGACAGAATTTCGTTTTTTCAAAATATCTAGTAAGCCATGACTTTTTACAAAAATCCGAAGGTGTCATTAAATTGGGTCAGTAAAACTGCAAATCTTTCCCAATTTAACCATTGCTCTATCTCCGCTAGTTTCCGTGATCCCCATACTGATCATCAAAAAAAACTCACCCTGTAAATATGTGTGTTTGTGTGTTTGTGCGTGTGTATGTGGGTGTGTGTATTGTCTCACGGAAGAAAATATCTGGTTGATTGTTCACTCTGGTGTACTTCCTAACAATCACATTTGACCATTGAAAATGTCAAATCTTAATATTGGAATGAAACTAATTAAGTATGTATATTATAATTTACATTAAATTATAAGATATCTCAGAGATGGTAAAAAAACCTTAAACTCACACTTAACCTTATAGTTTTGTTTTATGTTACTCTTAATTTATTATATTCAATTCCACCAACTTGGAGACTTTACTACGAATTGCAATTTTTATATTAAGTTTATTACTAAACTGTTATCTGGAATATAAGAATCTGCTAATACATGTAGAATTAACTTTAGTCGCCGGTGAAAGTAAATAAATCATGTATTTAGGCAAGACATCGTTCAACCATTAACTTTTAGACAATTATATGTTGGACAGTGATGATTTTCAGGAAAACAAGTATTCATATAGAAGCTCCAATTCCGTAGCCATTCTATATCATCGCAAAAACGAGAAAAAAAAGATATTAAAATGAAGCTCTAAACTCAGAAAAGGTTTAAGAGTTTGCATTTGAGCTAAGTCTGTAAATTTATTGCAAAGGAAAAATATCATTTATTTATGTAGATATATATTCTTCAACTAGAAATTGATGATTACTGTTATGAAGGCTAGAATTCATATTTCATCTATTACTTAGTTTAGTTTGAAATATTTTCAGCAGATTGCATGCCAGTAATGTATCCATTATTACTGAAAAGTTCTTGGAGAATTTCCATCACATTATTAATAACCATAGATTGATTAATATCGAATCTTTCGAAATTCATACAAACTTCAAGGCTAGTGCCCGAAACACATAAACGGCAAATTACTTTAAACTCGCTCCTTTATAAGAAGCGAATTTTCGACAAAATAGTTTAGAAGTTTTTATCCGTCAGCGAGTTCTATGATAGATAGCTTCTCATAGTTTAGCCAGAGGCAATTTGGATCAAACCCAGATCGTCGAATTATCGATTTTATATCAAAATATATATGCAGTGTTACTTTTTGACGAGGAAAGGTCGGAAAAAGTTATGAATGATTTTGAGAGAGTATTTTCTACATCACTGAATTTAGCAAGTCATCGTGATTTGAATGGAGGATGGGAATAAGATTTCATGCTTCCTCGAGTAACTCCAGTGAATCATTAATTTTTCAGTCCGATGTCAAAATGGTACGAATTTTTAACGATAACTAAAATTTGATTCGTTATGCTGATGTTTATAAGTAATTCAATTTAACACGTACAGTCGTAACTGGCTGTGTGTTTGATTATATTAAGGGAACTGGGAGACGTCAAATTATACATATGCATTTTGCATTCATTTTGAGTTTTATATAACTAGAGCCTTTCTTGACAATTAGATATGTAGAAGAGTATTCTTAAAATTACTAATTCAGTCAAGTTATCAACACAGCAAGCCTTAATTGCAGATTACAATTTTTACTACTTACTTAAAACTACATGTGAATTGAAAAAAACGAAAAGAATCATTCACAACTAGCCCATATAAAATGAAATAAGCATATAAAAGAAATCTAAAAACTAGAACATTCTGTAGAAAATGTGTTTGCTTAACATTTACTTCACTTGATAACGAAAAATACAAACTAACTAAAAATTACAATAATCAAAAATAATCTAAAATATTTCTATAACTTACCTGTAAAAACTATCGGACACTTCCGCCTACAAATCCGTATCCCAAAACTCACAAAAGCCATAAAAATCTTTCATGGGGAACTTTCGCAAATTAGTCCGCGCTGTTGCAACAAAAGCACTTTATGATTTCTACTAAAATAGTGTGGTACCAGCGAAGAGATTTTACCAAGAAGTTCAGAGCAGCCCATATCGTTTCTTAGTAACCACTGTAATTTTCCTTCTACTTTCCAGTTAATTAAATTTAAATATTAAAAAGGAATATAGTAAATTAATTATATATTTCAGAAAAAATTGTAATATGTAATCCTAAAAAATAGATATTTCAATTTGATTTTTGTGACCCTTATAAATCCGTTACTGTTAAAAAGTCTTATTAGCGTGTTTATTCCATTAAAGTTACAGGAGCTACGAATTATGAACAGTAGCATTTTATATGCTTTTTTGACGATATAATTTACAGTATCACATTTCCCATAATAAACTGATAATCTAGTAAGTATGTTTTTCCTGAAAGAGGACGCAAAATATTTGCTCAACTTAAATGAAAATATATTTCTTATAGATAAACTCATATCTGAACTGACTTTAACTAGATCACTAATACAAGAAAGATATAGTAGCGGGCCCAAATTCAATCACTGAAGGATGTGTTGAATATTTTTATCAGATATACCCATCCTCTCTAACTTTTGCTGTAATACTAAATGTTGAACTTAGTCCGTATATATGACATCACATGCTCCAGCGTTTCCTACAACCTCGAAAGCGCTTTGTGCAATTATTACAGTTGATAGTTTTTTCATAAATCCATGCGGTTGTTCCGGAACAATTGGTGCTACATGAGAGTTGACTTTCTCATATGGTGTTATTTCAAATATCTTACAAGGTGTATACAATATCGCTATTGGTTTCTAGTCATTCATTTCCCCGCTTTTAAAATTTCGGACAACTCTAGTGACACTACAGACAACTGGGAATATACACCTTTTTATTATACAGTTATATACTAATCGTAATGATTGCATTAATAAATAAATGCAGTATCAGTGATTCGCGGCCACAGTCGAACAGCCAGCGACAAAACTTCATCGAAGCCACTAAACGAGATGCCCTGAACCTCATGAATAGCGTACTCAACAAACTGATCGACACCTGCGCACCCCACTACTATGACGAAATGCGAAAACAATTCGACGGTTTCACGAAGTTATTTCACAGCAAATTGGTGGTGGTGAAACTCGGAACTTCGATGGGATGTCACGGGCCGAAATCTGTTATCACAGTTCTTGAATCTGACGGTTCAGCAGCTAGAGCATCTCAACAAAACGTACAAAGTCAACATTCTTGTCCTGATGAATTCTTTCAACACCGACGAAGACACAGAGGAAATAATTAGAAAATATAAGAACTTGCAACTCGAAATCCACACTTTCAATCAGTCGTGCTATCCGAGAATAAGCCGAGACTCTTTGCCTATAGCGAAAAGTGGGAAACTAGAAGAAAACCTGGAACATTGGTATCCAACTGGTCACGGTGATTTTTACGAAAGTTTCAAAAATTGCGGTTTCCTAAATAAATTCTTGAAAGAAGGCCGACAATATTGTTTCCTCTCGAACGTTGATAATTTAGGGCCCACAGTGGATTTGAATATATTGAGTATGTTGATGAATCCAACTCAAGGGGGTACATAAACCGAATTCATTATGGAGGTTACTGATAAGACCAGAGCTGATGTAAAAGGTAGTACTCTTATTCAATATTTCGCATATATATATATATATATATATATATATATATATATATATATATATATATATATATATATATATATATATATATATATATATATATATATATATATTAGATGGTTTCCGGGAATTCATCCGCGTAGTTGATAACTGATCCCTGCCGGGATCGATAGTAAAATAACGACGTTTCGGCAGAGTCACATCTGCCCTCTTCAGGTCGGTTCGCATAATTCTCGTAGCCTTCTGCTTTAGCTTCTAGTTACTCGAATACTCGTCCCATCGTGTCCTGGGTGCCCCTCTCGTTTTGAGTGATAATATCGGTTCGATGTCTGGATCAGCCATTTGGTCCTGGCTGCACTGTTCCGTTGTCCAGTCTTCATCGGCCTGCAGTCGGATCTGTCTGTTGGAGATACCCTCTCGCTGCTCCGTCTTCAGACAATGTCCGTATTCTGCTCTACAGGGTCTTCTGGATAGGGCATCGGCATTATTGTGCAAACGACCGGCACGGTGTTCCACCTTGAAATCGTATTGCTGTAATTTCTCCATCCACCTGGCCAGTTGTCCTTCCGGTGTCTTCATGTCCAGCAGCCATTTGAGGGTGGCATGATCTGTTCGGATTAAGAAATGACGCCTATAGAGGTATTTGTGGAAATGGTACCCAGCTCTTATTATTGCAGGAAGTTCTTTTCTGGTGACGCAATAATTCCTTTCCGGTTTCGAGAATCCACGGCTGTAATACTCGATCACCCTCACTTCACCTTCTTGCACCTGGGATAGGACGGCCCCAAACTGGTGTTGCTGGCGTCGGTGTCTAAAATGAACTTGCCGGGTTGTGTAGGAAAGGCTAGGATTGGGCTGAAACATAGTGCTGCCTTCAGTCGTCTGAATGATGTCTCGCAATCCTGATTCAGATCCTCTTTCTCAGTGGTCTGCCGAGAGAGGCGTGGCAATGGTGGCAAATCCCTCAACAAATCGCCTGTAGTAGGAACAGAGGCCGAAGAAGCTTCGGAGTTCATGCTTGTCTCTTGGGACTGGCCAATCACGGAGGGCTTTTATTTTGTCCTCGCTGGTGCGGATTCCTGACTCGGAAACAACGTGGCCCAAAAACTCTACTTCTTTTTGGAACAAGAACATTTCTTCGGGTTGAGTCTCAGGTTGGCGCTATTAAATCAGGTCCTTCAGATGGTCGGCCTCAACGTTAACCAGCTCAGGACATACTCCATTAGCTTCTCGAATGTTGCGGGGGCATTACCTAATTCAAAGGCCATGACCGTGAACTGAAACAGCTCTTTACTGGTGGAGAACGCTGTCTTCTCTCAGTCGTTCTCGTGTAGACCAACCCGCCAATATCCACTCTTTAGGTCTAGTGTGGAGAACCAACGGGAGCCTGCTAGTGTGGTCAAAGTGTCATCGATTTGGGGTAGTGGATAGCTGTCTTTCTTCAAGACGTCATTCAGCTTTCTGTAATCCACGCAAAATCGGGTGGTTCCACCCATCTTTTTAACTAGTACGACGGGAGCAGACCATGGGCTGCTGGATGGCTCAATAACTCCATTTTGTAACATGGACGCTACTGCCTGTTGTTGCCCCAATGGTAGTCGTTTAGGCGGTGTTTTGTTGGGTTGAGTCCTTCCGATATCTATTCGGTGGAATGATGTTGGTGCGACCGGTGGTTCCATCTTGACTGTTAAAAATTTGCCAGTGCTTTGTGATATATTGCTTGGCTTTCTTCTGTTTCTCTGGTGTAAGGTGTGTCAAGTGGTCAGCAAACTGTTGTAGGATTTCTTTACTGGGCCCTGTCTCCTTCACCGAGGTCTGGTATCCTTCTTCGCAATTGATGATTGGTTCAACTGGCTCGAAACAAGCTGGCTCTTGACCATTAGCAATTCTGAGGTCGTTGTTCGGTTTTAACTATAGCCCGTCCAACTAAGTAGTCATGAACTGAGTGAACTGGCTCCACCATTCTAACGCAGCACCCAGGATTGCTTTCTAGCTGCCCATGAATAAACTGTTCCGTTCGACCGAGAATTCTGGCTGAGGATTTTGCCACAATTTTGTATGTCGATGGCTGAACTGTTGATGGGCTGTGTCAATGCAAATTCCTCATTTAGGAACCGAAGAACATCGTATCTCGGGTCGAACTTAAATCAATGTTGGCTGATTAGCTCCATGCAAAGTATAAAATTTTCCTCAATATCCACTACCAGGACCCAATGCCGGATTCTGTTGTCCCCCATCTACAGTACTATATCTATCTCACCGTGTGTTGACATGGACCAGTGACTGTCCTGAGCTGGACGTTGTTGGCAACAGGCCGGATTTCCGGATCTCCGATGCGCTCATTACTCTAGACTTGGCAATGGACACAGCGGCGCCCGTGTCGATGGTGAGGATAATTACTCGGCCATTGATGGTGCCCCTGATGACCAGGCTGCTGTTATCTAGGCAAAAATCCCTGATGGATAATGTTTTTCGGGATGGTGGAGGGTTAGTCAGCATTCGGCCCCTTATGCTGACTGTCTGACAGTGTCTGGACATGGCTGTTCTGTTGGTTATCGCTGGTCGCTGATCGTTCAGGTAGTCTGACTATGCAGTCGCGTTGGAAATGCCTGCCCGTCCAAAACGGTAACATGCTCTTCTGGTATCAGTTCTCTGTGACTGTTTTAATAGTTTGTTCATACCAGACAACAGTGCTTGAAATGGTGACTCTGGCTTCTTCCTGGTTGAAGGAAACTGCTCGGATCCTCGCCTTGGACATGTTCATGACGGCCTCTACTTCCAAAGCCCAAAGTAGAGCTTAATTACTCTTCTTGATGCCACGAAGTCTTAGATTTCTTTGGACTTCCACATCTGTGATACCGTTTATGAAACTCTGTGTGGCCAACTGGCCTTTCGTTTCCTCTGGCAGATCTGGGTAGGACAAGTGTACTTACCTTCTAATATCTGCTTCGAATTCTTGGAGGCTTTTACCGGATTTTTGCTTTTATCTAGTGAGTTGGACTTGGTATACCTGGCTCAAGGATAGATTGTCGTATCTCTTGTCCAGAATGGCGATGATTTGGTCGAAATTGCCTTTTTCATCGACTGGAATGCTTTGGAGAAGTTCTAAGGCCAGACCTCTTAAGGAAATTACAGACGTAGGTTTTTCTTGGTTATCCGATCCATTATATGTAGCTACGCCTTAATATGCCGTTTATACATGGACCAAGATGAGCTGCCATCAAATGTGGGTGGTTTGCTAACGGAACCTTTGGTATTCATGGTGTTCTGGTATTTTCCTAGATGTAAGTCCTGTTGCATTTTTCTTATTTCTGTTTTTACCCTGTTTTGGATAGCACAGATTTAATCTTGAAATGAGTTTTGAATAAAAATGATTACGAGTACTAGTACATTTTGTTCGTAAAGTTTTACCTGTCAATTTAAATTAGAAAGTATCATTGTGTAATGTTGAGGCTTTCGATGTTACCTGGTTCTGTCTATTAAGGTTATACATACAAAATAAAAAAAAAAGAATGAAAACTACCTGATTTCAAAAATACTAAAAAGTTGAAAATAAAACATTTTTTAAAAAAATATAACCGACTTCTACCTACAACTAAAAAGCTAGAAATAATTATAACAAAATACAACTCTAGCAAATAAATAACACATTCAATGGTGTTAGGTACCTACCCAGGAAGTAAAAAATGTAAACATTAAAAGGTGCTCATTCTGTACAAATTAATTACCTACCAATCTAGTATATTTTTGAAGTCTGTGCCAAGCAACAATCAAGTTTGATGAATTAGTAGATAAGTACGCAATGAAGGATTTTAGACTTGCTTGGCACCGACTTCAAAATATACTGGATTGGTAGGTACAGAATGAGCACCTTTTAATTTTTATATATTTTTTTCCTGGGTAGATACCTAACAACATTGAATGTGTTATTTATTTGCTAGAGTTGTATTTTGTTGTGATTATTTTTAGCTTTTTAGTTATAGGTAGAAGACGGTTATATTTTTTTTAAATGTTTTATGCCTGACTCAACTGTTTGCATTCTTTCATTAACTGATTCATTAACTTGTGCTACTATTTGCATTAATTGTTCAAATTGCAGTTGTCTTTTTTCTTCCCTTTTGCCTTGTTTTTCCTCAAATATTTTAAAATCATTTTGTCTGTGTTCATCTAATAATTTAAATTCATTTTGTCATTTTAATTGAATTTGATATGGTCTTTGTTCAAATTTCGAAAATAATTCTTCAATTAAATTCTGTTGTTCACTTTTCATCGTGAAAACAAGATTCTCTAATTCTATTTTTCGTTTTTCATCATAAGTTTTCACTAACCTTTGTTGAATTTCCTCTTGATACTGTTTGTCTCTTTTGTCACGTTTTTCCAGGATCTGGACTATTTTTTCGTCTAGTCCCACCGTAACCTGATTATTTTTTTGGTAGTTTCGTCCGTTATTTCCATGCTTCGGGTTTCCATAAATCAAATTACGATTTTAACTTCACCTAATCCTACTTCTGACACCAAATTTGTTATAAACTCCGCGGTTCAATTCATTACAATTTAAAAAACTAATATTCACTCTCACTTTCTAGAAACTTTTATTTACATCAAATATACACAACAGCTGATACGAATATCACAATAATAACGCAACATAAGCTCTTCGCCACCTAACTAACTAACTCCTGCGATGATGGGCCCCTCCTTTTAAAATCAACATCGAATTCTCCCGTACAATCGAGTATCAATTTTACAGAAGTCGAGTTATTTCGAGATAAGTTTTTTTTCAACCGAAGGTTCTAGCTCTTTTTCCCAGCGATCGATGCCTCAACGGAATAAAACCAGGGACGAATTTTATAGATTTTTATAACAATATGCACCTCTGATTTAATTTTTAGTTATGTTTCTAGATAATATTTAGACATGTTTCGGGAAAAAAACGAGATCTTACCTAACACGTTTTTGCGATTTCCTGTTACAAAATTAATGAATCTACAGACATTTTTACATTATGGCTATTGTTGTTCTGTTGGTGGTAATATTTTTTACTTCCTACCCTAAATTATACATAACTATTCAATATAAAAGAAATAATCTAGTTTGATGTTGATTTTAATTTTCTTACGACGTCAGGGCTTTTTACAAATGTGCTCTTTAACAACCAGGCGATTCAATTCAAGAGTTGAAAAGTTCCAAATATACAAGAATATATATATATATATATATATATATATATATATATATATATATATATTTCTTTTGCAATGACAAATCGTTGACCAACTCGGATATAATTCGTTAGAGTTGAAAACTATTAACACTATTTAATAAAAAATTAATAATTAAAAATTATCTCCCTTATTCATACTGTACTTCTCCATCAAAAAATCCCCAGAAAGATAATTTGGTGTCAGGACTATTTCAAAAAATGATCACAATTGAAATAATTTACTTATATAAAATCATTGACTTCAATTAAATCAAAATTTAATCTGTTACAAACATTTTGTGCAATATTTGAAAATATTTTCTGATGTAACTTGACAATTAAATATAGGGATTTAGAAAGATTATATGACAATTTTTTGGCGTTTTTTCTAAACAAATATGTTATTTTCTTTATTGCACACTGTAGCGAATCATTTCTAAATTTACTTTGATAAAATATATTTTCAATTATTTAGTTCGATTAAGCTGTTTCAGAGAAATCAATGGGATGCATAGAAGGAAAGCCTCCTAATAACTATCCTTCCGTTTTTCTGAAAAATGATAAATCTCATGTTTATATTATCTAACTTGATTTTGTCGTTTCAAATCCATGAGCATATACAAATACATACTAACTTTTCGAGATTTTTCAATCCATTGAACGCAAGACAATATATTGTTTCTAGTAGAGAACCGTCATCAGTTGCGGTGTCCTCAACTGACTGAATTCTCCAGTAATTATTTATGTATATAGTACATGTGACTGAATCCAACATTTTATCGCGAAATGAAACTCCTGGATGTCGGAGTTAATTTCACGAAATAATAACAAATACATACCCTCATCAAAATTGCAACTTTTGTTGAGTTGTCAATAAAATTTTTAATTTCAGCTGACAGTTTTCCAAAACTGTCTTAAAAAAATTAAGGAAATTCAGTCTTGTTCTCTGAATGATATTTGTGGCATATTTTTCAATGTTCAAAGTACTTCTTGGCAAATAACACCACAGTTATGAAAATTGCTGTATATTCCAAACATTTCGGGGTCTAGGTCAGACCCCCTTGTCAAACATTTTAATTTTACATCTTAGAATTGTGGCTTATTTTATTGATAATATCTTAATCATTGACAACGGGCTGTTTATGTAGTTTTGATACGTGACTGTCATTACTCTGAATGCTTATTTGCAATGAACTATATAGTAATATTTACAATTATATAAATTCAGTTTGAGTATACAATTTGGAATGATATATTTTTCCAGTATTATTAAATTTATACAATTAAATGAGCAACCGGTTATGTATAGCACACACTAAACAACATCCTGGATTTTCAATGTTACACAGATGGTGTTAATACCAAACGCCAACGAAGACACATTGAGTAACATAAGGCCAGCTGTGAAATAAACGGAACCTGACACACCGAAAGGTTACCGTGGATGTTATTAGCTAGAAACGTATATTTCCTGTTTGAACTCTAATTAGGCAAAATATGACCGTACGGGATTAAGGGGGTATGACCTTAAATATCTTGCGGTTTCTACTGAATCGTCCAAAGGAATTTACTAACCCATTTGCTCGTATCCTGCTTAAACAACCCTGTCTGAATGATATTCTCTGTGATTGTAAATTTATTTAGGTTACGTAAACATCTTAAATCTATGATGATGAATTATATTCAAAGAGTTACACGGAACTCCGACTTTAATATAAATGTATGCCTGACAAAATAAATTTAAACTTCTTATCCATTTGTCTTGATGTTGACAATAGAATAGAAGATTAATACTAAAAGGCAGCAATCTAAAATTAGTAAAATTCAACAATTGAATATTACCAAAAGAAACAACACAGAACAACAAGAATATCAACCAGATAAGATTAAATCTTAAACTGGCGCCTCTTATCTCACTTCATCACCATTTTTAGGGTTCCGTATATACAATATACGGATACCCTTATAATATCACCCAGGATTTCTGCCTCTGTCACATCACAGCCATTTTCCCCTAAACTACTGGACGGAAGAGGTTGAAATCTGGTATCAATGTATAGTTTGGTGACCCGATCAGGAGTACATATCGTAAAATAAAAAAAATTGATTTTAGGGGTACTTCTGGGAAAAACTAAAAAAACTGAGCCTAAAATTTTGAATAAAATAGGAAATATAGAGCGTTGCCAGAACTTTACAGGAAAATTAAGGAGAAACCATTAATATTAATTTTGGGGAACAAATTATAGAATTAAATAAAAATTTAAAAATAATTTTTTTTTCAAACGCATCATGTAATACATCAAATGAAAGGTCTCATTCTGGGGAAAACAAATATATTATTTTCATATTAGAAAAAATATATTTAAAAAGATATTAACGAAAATATACCAAAATTTACCCATTCCCCCCCCCATCACCGAAACTATAAAACGTAAAGTTTTGAAAAAAATAGATTTATAGGTTCTGACCTGAAGTTTATTGGAAAAATAAGGAGAAACCTATACTTTTAATTTTGGCGGGCCAATTACAGAATTAAATGGAAAATTAAAATTAAAATTGTTTCTAACCGATCATATTATATATCAAATGAAAGGGCTCATTATGACAAAATCAAATATATTTTTGTCATATTTTTAAAATAAATTAATTAAAAGATATTAACAAAAATATAAAAAATTTGACCCATCCCCCCCTATCTCCGAAACCATAAGCTGGAAAATTTTGAAAAAACAATAGCCCCTCTCCTGAAATTTACTGAAAAAATAAGAAGAAACCCCTAATATTCATTTTGGGGGGCAAATTATAGAATTAAATGGAAAATAAAAAATTATAATTGTTTCTAACGGGTCATGTAATATATCAAATCCCAGGGCTCATTATGACGAATAGGTACAAATATATTTTGTTAATTTTTTTAAAATGAATATTTTAAAATATATTAAAAAATATATTTAAAAAAAATACTCATTCTCCCCGTTATTCCCCAAACTCTAAGACCTCTTTTTTTTTGTTTATAGAAAAAATATGAAAAAAAAATCCGTAATTCTATTATTTGGCCTGCAAATAATAGAATTAAACGGAAAATAAATTACTAGAAAACCCCCATAGTAATTTTAGGGACAAATTATACAATTAAATGGAAAATAAAGATTCAATTTTCAAACGCATCATGTAATATATCAGATAAAAGACTCATTATGTGAATTACAAATATATCATATTTTTTAAATCATTTGTATAAAAGATATTAAAAATATTATACATCGACTTAATTCCCACTTTAGAAACTACACTATTTAAAATTTGAAAAATATATTTTATTTATATTTTTAAATAATTTGAATAACAGATTTAAAAATGTATAATTTAAACTTTGACCTATTTTGCCGTTTTTCTTCCAATCTACAGAGCCTCAAAACTCAGACAGTAGATTATAAAAGGCATCTCTGAGAGTTTATTAGTAAAATAAAACTATAATGTTACTTTTTTGGGGGCCAAATTAGAAAATTAAATACATATGTATTGTGATAAAAATCAAGCAAATCCTAAAGCAGGTAAAATAAAAAGTTTATGTGAGGAAAATCAAAGTGTATATTTTTTATAAATTTAAAACGCTTCCTTTAAAAGATATAAGGGTAAGTATAAGAAAATGCACTCATCCCCTGCTTGTCTGAAACTGGAATATTCCAATCTTGAAGGTGGTACGGAACCCTAAGTATGCGAGTTCAACTCGTACTTGACCAAATTATTCTATAGTAGTAGTTGTTAAACATATGTCTCCATTCTTTACCATTTGTCTCCATCTAGTACCTCTCGGTTCCACATCAGCCCAGTAGTGCTTTTCATATTATTGGGCTTTGTCATAGGGGGGGGGGGTGACTGTAACTGTAATGTCTCTCTCGAGCCGTTTGTTCTATGATCTTTGTCTTATTTTTAACATTTAGATCTTAATTGCTTAGTTGATATAATGATTGTTCCTTGAGAGTTTAAGCTTCGTATGTTAGAACTGGTTGGACCGTTAATCTTACTCTAAACGTAGATGTTTGGGTACACTTTTAATCCCCCACTTAAAAAGAGAGATCGTATAACTTTAAGGTGTGGACCTGTGGATCTGCGTGTCTGTCTGTGGCACCGTAGGTCCTAAATCGAGACGGTTCTTAGCTATTGTTTGTGAAAACTTCTTTAGGCGTTTGAGCAATATCAACTCATACCCCACTTGATAAAAGCATCTTAGTAATATTTTTTTTTATGAAATTTTGTGTCTGAGTGTTTGTGGATGGTTAGATTCACAGTTGGACCACTAGGGACAGCAATCGGGTTAAGTATAGACAACAATATTAAATTCCTAAATAGCTGCACCGATTTTGGTAAAATTTTCTGAATATTATTTGTAGCATATTTTTGATTGTATATTTTAAATACATGTTAAAGTCATTGAAAACGTGGTCAGAATAAACCTGGTAACGTTTTTCCTAAATATACAGATTTTTGTTTATGTTGTGTTATTTCCCAAGAACACAAAAAAAAACAAAAACATTTTTTTAGTTTTTTTGACTAGGACCGTGATGTTTTAGATCCACAACTAGAATATGTGGCGCTAATATGGGATTCTAGAACGATATAGTTCGTGAACATCTAAACAGCTGGGACGATTTTGAATAAATTTTTAGTTTTTGTTTGTGTTTGAATGGGTCCGTAGTAGAGGCGCCACCTTAATGCTGGACCCGCTTGAGTGGTACAGGTATGCAAATATTAGACAGAGCTATCAAATTCCAAACATAACAAGGGCGGAATATAAGTATGGACTAGTATCGAAGTCTGAATGTAACAGGTACGATAAAAAGTAAGTAAATCCAACAAGAAATTAGGTTTGAAAACGAGTATGGACTAGTATGAAATTTTGAACGTTAAGGTGCGGTATGGAATATGAAAACTTTTGACTAGTATATGCCTAAACGTAGCATATTCGGACTACGAGTACACTATACTCGGACGGAACTGCAAACGTACCATGTAACTACCCTTGATGGTCTTCGTTTAAGTTAAGTGATCGCAATACAAGTATTTAAACAGATTTTATTATTTACGTATTTAAATAATTAATTTAATATAGAGGTGAAAATGTTTATTTGTTTCTACTTTTCAATTTGCATGTATAAAAATTGATAGATTAACCCGTTCTTAAATAAAAAAATGTATGAATCATAATTTTTAACCCACGATGAGTGGGTCTCTGAATGGTTTGGATTCACAATGGTGTCTAGTAGATGGCGCTACGACCCGATTCTAGGAATGTTTATTTTTTAAACATCCAAACAGGTGGGCCGATTTTGATAATTTTTTAAGGGTGTGTTTGAGTGGGCTCATGGTAGAAGTGGCACCTAAATACTGGACCTGCTCAAGAGAAGCAGGTACACAAATATAAAAACTAGTCTCAGGTATGAAGTTCCAACAAAGTAACAAATTCGGAATATGAGTATTTTTTACTTTTAAAGGTTTTTTGTGTCGGGAGTTATTTAAATATTTAATTTTATAATTTTATAATCTCCTGCCTAACGTGTCAGATTAAGGTCAGGATAATTTTCTTCTACTGTAAATTATATTCTATTATATATCTTAAACAGAGATTATCTTCCACGTCTTTAAGTAGTTGCATCATGTTTGTATTTTCTGTTCTGTGAGTATACTGGTCATTAATTTTCTCAATGTGAGACGCCACAAGTTAATTTGATATATTCTGAGACCTGTTTCTGTAATTCTTGGGGGTGTCTGCCATAAAACGATAAAAACCATATCGTCAACAATTCTGACGTTATTAAGTGTTTTCCGTTTATTAGAGGGCTCATATATTGCCAATATAATATTTTGAATGCAAACTCTAGGGCATCGTTTTATGTGAATAGGTGTCGTGTTTCCATGTATGGTGAATGTAGCGTTCTTATGTAGGAGGTTAATATGCTGTCATACGTCATCTAAAGATAAAAGGCTTATCGGAAGATAATTCTCAAGGCTAGTTTGATTCCCCGTCTTGTGTAGTGATATCATATTTACGTTATTTATATATCTCGTTCCCACTACCATTCGTTATAAAAATTGCTTATTTTGGTTAAAACTTTCCCGACTTCTTCCTTTACCATTTATATTAATAATTCAGAATTTCATGGTGGTCTACTATTTTTCATTTCGTCCACGTTGAGTGTTTTAATGTCCGTGAAAGAGAATTGAAATTGCGATATGATGTTCAGATTTCGCATACTAACTCATAGATTTCTCTATTGTCTCTTATAATTTCGTTTAAGGCTCTTATCTCTGTCCCAATTTCGCCATTTGTGTAGGAATATGTTGCTTTCCATTTTGTCTAAAAATGTGTATTATCTTGTTTACCTATTTTAACATTTGCAAGTCAGTATTGTACCAGCTTTGATAATCTTGTCTTAATATATTTCTAGTTTTTTTAGCTATTTGACTATTGAACATATATAGTGTTATAAGATACATATTAAGCCGCAAGTAAGAAAAGGACACCTTCTAAATTAATCGTTCCGACAAAAACAACAAGTAGCATTTTAAAAGGGCTGAAACGAGAGAAACACCAAGGGTATCTAGAAGTTTTGATAGATGTAAAAAGCGACTTTCGACAATTTTGTAAACAAAGTGAATTAGTTGTAAATAAAAATGTTTAAAAGTGAGTGTATAAATGACCCTGTCATATCCTTATAGAAAGTGACTTTCAGTCAAATTAGCTAAATCTATAGCATGTTGTTGTTTATGATGTGTAGATCAAAAGTTTTCATGAGCAGCAAGTTCAAACTTCTTTCGTTCTTAAAATGTTGTTATCCAACTAACTCTTAATAATATGTATACGCTGCCCCAACACTGAAAAGAAACAAATATCGATGCAAATTAATTAAGGTTTTGCAAAAATATGTAGATTAATTAAACATCCACTGGCTGGATCTATAGTAAGGCATAAAACTCATTTTCGGATCCCTCAGACAGGTTCGCTATTTGGGACGAATTGTCTGTTTTTTTACTTTGTTCATTTGCCATTGATAAATGTAACAGAATAACGATACATTACTCCTAGAATAGCGAACAGACGAATATAACGATTCAACTAAATCATTTTATTAGTACAATTTTGAAAAAAAAACTGCATTTCTGGAAAATATTCACCATGCTAGTAATAGACGGTGACGAAAAGACCCAAAGATTGGGGTTAACACAAATGTAACCATCTGTGCATTTGCTCCATAAGTGGAGTCACAGAAGTCCGAACTTGTATGTCACATTACAGCCGCGAACATCTGTTTCTTTAATAATTAGGTCTCGTGACATGATTTAGATGAATTGCTGCCAGTCAGTTCATAATTCCCGGAGTGATGCATCGTTTTTGCTACGTTACTTATGCCTTTTATCAATCGTAAGTTAACCAAGCCAAAAAATAAGAGCATACGGTCCCGAACCCATCCGATCGGCCATAAAATGAGTTTTGTGTCCTATCGTAGATCCAACTAGTTTATGTTTAATTATTCTATATATTTTTACACAACTTCAACACATTTTCATCGATATATGTTTTTTTCAGTGTTGGGGTAGAGTTAACGTATTATCAAAAGTAAATTAGACAGCAACACTTTGGCCTCTCATATCTTAAGAACGAAGCGATTTTGGACTTTATGTCCATGAGAATTTCTGATCTACATATCAGAAACAACATCATAGCTATCTGAATCTATACTATGTAGATTCAGCTAACTTGAGTGAAAGCCACTTTCCATAAGTGTATGGCGGGCTCCTTTGTGAATTAAACACACGGAATCTATTGCAATACCTTCTATAAATACATATTCCCCGTTTGGAGTTGTATGTCTCTGATCACATCTGCTAGATCAGACGATATGACGGAAATACAATAACACCAGCGGACCAAAACAGACTAAAGGAAAACACATAACTAATTCTGGTGCTCCAAGTCAGCAGGTAGTCAGCCGCAAAGTACATTGAAGGTTGAAAATCCTATAACTAGACTTTGAAATAAGAATGGCTTTAGGGAAATACGACGACGGCAATGAAATCTGTCTTCTATGGGCTGGATGTGGAACATACAAGGAATCAGCACAATATAGGAGATATCGTACACAAAACAATGAGACGTAAACTACATTTTCTTGCCTTCTCTGAAATAACGAAAAAATACAATGTGGGGCATAATATCGAATTATACGGACAGATACATAATGGAGTCAAACTCAAAGAACACTCAAAAGAGGTGTGAAAGCTGCTCGAACAAAAAATATACTCACTGACAAAGAATTCGCAGCACCCAGAAGGAGATGTGTAAATTTAATATTGTTTTGGTAAAAAATTCTCTAGTAAAGAGTACATGATAAAAATTTGAATAAAAAATACCAAGGAGGTTAATTTTTTTATTATTAAGTTCGATTATAATGTTTTTGACCACCCCGGTTATCCATACACTTACCAAGATGTCTTGACATTGATTTGTTTGTTTGTAATCATTTTCCCTCAGGTTTTTTTTTTAATTAAAGCCTAGAGAAATTTTACATTCAACTATAGCTTTTATTGAGTTTCAACGATTATTCGTCGTATTCAAGTGCCCTGTCAAAGAATGTCTGAAAAATCAGAAATCATATTCTAAGAGGTTTAAAAATGAGCCAACAGATGCCATAACCTCAAAAAAATTAAATTGATGAACCTTTAATGGAAGTTCACGATAGCCTGCCTGTTGAATTTCCATTCAAAAACGGATGTTACCTTGTTTTACGATCAAGTCAAAGATGTTAAAATATTTTTGCTACTGTTGTTATTGTGATTTTTCTTTAATATCTTCGCCTCTATCATCAGTTTCAACATCGTGAATAAATGATTCTAGTATTTCTTCTTTTGTTAACATTCACACGGTGGCAACACAGAATGAAATATTTGAAAATTATTTTTCACCGAAATATTTCTGAAATATCCCTGACATGTTTGTTTAATCGTGATTTTAAGCTATAGATGACCCAAGTTAGATGTATTTCATGTTTTAGAACCTCCAAAGTCCTTGGGCGTCTGGGTAAATTGCGGAGCTTTCTACTCATCATATTCCAAACGTTGCTCTGTTGCCTCGAACAAAGACAAAAGATTACCTACTTTCATGTCCAATAGCACCCCATATCATAACTCCTGTCGCTCAACATCAAATTGAGGATGACGTCTTTCTCCTCGACGTCTCGACGTCGCCTAACGTCTCCTAACCACTCATCAATCAAACGCTGAATTGTCGAAAATCGGTCTCTAAAGGCCATAAGTCTTGGACGTAGATCTTAAACTTCATTTGGGCCCCTTGTGGGTATTATCAAACCATCCTTGACAAGATCTTATAACAGTAGTTGGATATCTGTTCTTGAGGTTAGCGATTTTCCGAAATAAAAAGCCCAGCTCTCGTAAACCAATAATACGACTTCTTTCAAATTCACTGAGCTGGCGGTACTTTCAGAGTATATCTACTCTAGGCATTTTAATATTACTAATTATCGATTTTGAATACCATCAAAATATGTGTTTTTTGGTAAATTTAAAAAATGCAAAAACGACTACAATATAAAATGATCAAAAAAAAACACTTATGAAACTTTACCAAATTATTAATTATTTACTATTTTCTATACCATCTATGTTTTACCAAAACAATACTAAATTTAAGCATCTCCTTCTGTATGTTGCGACTTCTTTTTCAGTGAGTAAAAAGTAAAAAGAACATATCTATAAAACGAGCAGAAGAAGAGGAAAGATTCCATAAAGTACCAAATAGGTCAAAATAGAGATCTGAATAAAGAGAGGTACACAAATACACTGACCCAAAATACGAGAAACCTGAAATCAGTAATTTAGTACCTAATTATGAACCAAGAATTTAAAATTAGTTTAAAGGATGTCAGAGTATTCAGATCTGCAGAGTATGTTAATGACCACAAATAATGCTTAAAACCGGAAACACACAAAACAAACAGTTTGAATGCAGAAAATCCGGAGAAACACGGAGATTCGTAAAAATCTTACCTTAGGAAAAAAGGTAGAAACAGAAAATTGGCGTGCCCTTGGTCCTAAAGAGATCTCTGCAGAACTGATAAAGAATGGAATTAAAGGATAGAAGTCAAAGATACATAAGAAAGGTTGTAACAATTAGAGAGCCATAAGAGTACTAAGCACAATTAGTGTGTTGTAAATGTGAACCCAAACAATTTTAGAGAAGGCCGTTGATAGTATATTTTGTCTGCCTCAAATTGTCGAAAAAAATACCTTAAGGGTACAAGGAGTGTTCCTATTATTGAAATTTCAACAAAAGAACAATATGAATTTAATACTAATAGAAGGGATACAACTCTCTATAACCTGCACTATGCCCATGACCAAGTAGTAATTGCATAGGAGGAAGAGGACCTAAAATATATGAAAACATAAAGAAATATCGCAAGTGGTGGTTAAAAGTTAGCTTCAAAAAGAGGCGATACATATCCTTGAGGGCATAAAACCTACATGAAGACTAGAAGGAGCAGAAAAACCGTAAAAATGTGTATATCTATCCGTAAAATTAACATCAATAGGACGAAGTGAATGTAGAAGTGATTTATCGCAATCCGACCAACTGTTCATTTGACTATCAAAAAAATTGTTAATATTTTTATTGTCTATGATAGCCACTATTAATAATTAATTGTTTACCCGCAGGAGCAATTGAACTCGTTGAGGACAGAAATTACATATTCAGTTATAAAGTATTTAAATAAGGATTATCTTCGAATGTTGTTGTTAAGTTGGGATTTATTGTATTTTAAAAGTACTAGCTGTCGCCCAGTGGTCGAAATTCGACCAATTGTGTCCATATCTCTGGCAGGTTAAGTAATCTGAAAATTTTATCGTGACATTCTATCCTAGGACTTTACGAAGAACGTCAATTACACGGAACGGATCCAGATTGGGAACCTCTGTGTGATAGTTTCCTCCCAAATCCTAGATATCGGTCTTACATCTCGCTTCTACAAATAAGTAACGAAATTCAAGTTTTTTTTCAGATATAATTTATAAGACTTTATTTGTGTTCAAATTCGTAATTCTTAATTTAATATGACAACAATTCAACCGCTAATGGGCTACTCTACAAATTTAATTTTTCTAACCTCCCTGTATAGCTATAATTGCATTCAATTCTCTAACACTTATTAAAATCCTTATTATAATAATTCCATTTCATTATATATTTCCACCACCCTGATATGCAACTGCTCATGGACCACGAATAATATTTTTTTACATTTTTGAACCACCCGGTATACCATTCTCTATATGAACTGCCTATAAGCCACCGTATTTCCTCTTTTTGTTTATGAAATTTGTAACTATCTTCTGTAACTATAATTCTACTCCGACCTATATTTCAATCATAATATATATGGAACTCTTCTTGGGCAACTCTATAAATCATTTCGTTTTCCAACATTTTTTAACATCATCCTGTATATCTATAATTCCTCTCATCCTATGTTTCATCTTCCCTACATATACAACTGCTTATGGGTTACGAAATGTTGCATTTCCATTTCCGCCACCCTGTATATGCGTCTCTGTATAATATTTTTTGCACCACCCTGTATTACTGTAATTCTACTGCACCTTCTGTTCCAAGAATCCTGTAAATTCAACCGCTAATGGGCTTCCCTATATAATTATGTTATTAGTTATAATTACACTATACTCTATATTTTAAACACCCTATATATGCAACTGCTTATGTGCCACCCACGAAAAAAATGATTTCTAACATATCTGGAAACGCCCTGTATAATTATAATATACAACGATTACTCTACCACTAAACAATAACAACGCTTGCATGCCACTTCCTGAAGTACATGCTCTAAGTATATAACAGCATTGATCCGTCTATATATAATTACTCAATGTTTTGAGTCTGGCGGCGGCAGCACATTCAGTTGGGCGTTGACATTATGGACATAAATAATGATTTTTTATTATATTTTATTTAATGAATGAACCAATATTATAAATTAATATTAGCATTCTGCACTAAAGGTCGTCAGTAGCTACTAAACAAAACAAAAATGAAGAAAATCGGTTGAGAGACAGAGAATAAAATGGTACCTAATCGTTTTGTCTTTGACTATTTATATATAGATTTCTTATGCAGATATATTGATATTAAATTATTCGATATCAGTTTAATTAACGCATTCACAAACATTAAATTATTACAATAAAGGAATTATCCTTCGATTAAATTAAATTAAATGCAATGTCAAAATAACAATGTAACAAAGTAAGTTACTATTTAAAAGTAACTAATATTTATTAGAATATCTAAGGAAAACTTATATTTCTCAAATAACCGACATTCCTAATGATGCAAAATTGTTATTGTGACCTTTTTAGTTTTTATCAGAATAACAACCCAACAATCTTTCTAGGTAACAGGGGAATATAATTGCTTTCTTTCAATTTCCGACAATATTTCAAGCTGTCATGCTACGCTTATCTGTATTCTGTAGGATACTTTATATTCCTCAATTTTTACATTTTTGCTCTTTTTGATTCTAAGCAATGATTAATTAAAATATCTTCCAACAGAATCTGTGTACAAAGAAAGGTGAACAGAAAATTTCATTATTAATAAATTAGAAGCGAAACAAACTTGTTCTGTTGGAAGTCATTAGTGTGATTTGCTATAGATCTTGATTGTACATATTATGTTTTCACGAAATGTTATCCTGACTCTTTATATAATTCCCTTTGTCGTTTTTATAGAAGCTAACGGACACTGGCATCTTTTTAGAAAACTGAATTTTTCTCGCTAGTTTTACAGTTTGAGAATACAGGTGAGATTAGTAGTATTCTGGTATAGAGCAAATGAGAGGTTACTCGAATATACCTAAACGACATAATACGAGGACTGCCTTTTATATTTCGGGATTGGACACCCCAGTGTTGCAATCTGACAACTGACAGCTCTATCGTAAAGTTTGACATTTTTGAGGTTATACGTAGTCAGAACGTTTTGACATACGAGCGGTATGTGTTGTCTACAGTAACTTAAACAATTCATCTCGGCCAAAAAATAGAATTAAATCGTGAACATTTTCGTGCGATTATTTTTTACAACTTTTGACGTGGATTAAGTCAGCAAGAGTGCATGGATGAACTTAATTTAATTTTTGGCGATGAAACTCTATCAAGAACCACTGTTTATCGATGGTTTGGTAAATTCAATCGAGGTCTTAGTTCACTCCAAGACGAATTTCGTGAAGGGCGTCCAAAAACAGTTGTTGTTCCGGAAACCACTGATGCTGTGCGCGAACTGGTATTGCAAGATCGTCATGTGACCTATCGTGAGATTGAGTCAACCCTTACACATTAGTGGGACCAGCATACATTCAATATTGCATAAACATTTGTCAAAAAAAATTGTTCGCGTTGGATCCCACACAATTTGTCAATCGTTCAAAAAAAGGCTCGTATTGATTGGTCGAAAGAAAAGCTCAAAAAATACGATCGCGGTGCTTCAAAAAACGTTTATGACATAGTGACAGGTGGATCTACGTGTATGAGCCCGAAAGTAAACAGCAGTCGATTGTATAGGTGTTTCAAGATGAGCCGAAATTGTTCGCGCACGAAGCACTTCCAAGCAAATGATCGCCTGTTTTTTCGGAAAAACTGGACATGTCGCAACCGTACCACTAGAGCAACGTAGACCAGTCAATTCTGAGTGGTACACAACCATTTGTTTGCCAGTTGTCTTCCAAGAAATGAGGAAAACCAACAGCCAAAGACGGATCACTCTTCACCACGACAATGCGAGCTCTCACACATCGGCTCAAACAACTGCATTTTTGACCACTCAAAACATCGATTTGATGAGTCATCCGCCGTATAGTCCTGACTTGTCACCACTTATTCCCGTATGTAAAAAACAAACTGAGAGGTCAACGATTTTCGACATCTGAAGAAGCGGTTGCTGCGTTCAGAATGCATGTTTTGGAGATACCTCAATCAGAGTGGAAAAAGTACTTCGACAATTAGTTCAACCGCATGCAAAAGTGTATAGATCTTCATGGGGAATATTTTGAAAAACAATAAAGCGATTTTCGATTATTAATATTTGTTTTCCTTCTCTAATCCCGAAATATGAAAGGCAGCCCTCGTATAGTCTAGAATATAGCGCGTCAAAAATTAGTGACCTACTAATTTTTTCCGTGTGGTAAATAAGTTTTTAGTCGATTTGGAGCATTTTCTTACATATCGTATTTGTACAATCGAGTGGGGAAGTTTGAGGACGAGAAGAAAAAAGTGGACAATAACATTTTCGAGTGAACGTTAACTTGAGGTATCGATTTTTTATATACCGAAAAGGGGGGAATATCGGAAGACAAAAATCAAGTGCGATTTTAGAATAAAAGTGGATCTTAACAGGACCTAGCAAAGTGCAAACAGACTAACAATTTTTCTGAGGTTTTACATCAAATATTCGAAAGACTACTATCGATTATCTTCGGGATTTCCTGTGCTAAAATGTTTATAAAACAAAAAAATTTTCTTATTAAGTGAAGTAAAATTCTCAAGACGATGAAGAATTCAATCCTAAGTTTTTAAATTTGTATTAAAAATTTTATTAATTGATAAAGACATTAGGTAAGACTTTGAAACTTTTGAATTTTTTTGATATACATATCTTTTTCTGAAGTTAGTTGTTATTTCCGCAAGAAGCCATAAAAAGGGACTCACTAATATCTAAAAATTGGTAATACCTGCAGTTTTTTTGAAATTATCTACAGCATAATAATATTACAACAGTTAAAATGTGGCTCTTCATACTTATTTATACAATGTTTATAAAATGATTGATTTCAAAGATTTTAGGAGGTATCTTTTCAAACAAAAATGATTGGATGTTTCATGTTTCTTTGAGAGAAAAATATGTGTTTTATATATGTATGGATAAATTTAGGAGAATGAAATTTGGCATATGACTGTTGTTAATATAATCCACAAAATCAACGCTATCATATCTTGCATAACAAATTTCTAATCCGTCCCTATTTTCGTATTCAGAACCTTCCAAAATATTTAAGAGATACGTTTTTTCACTGTCTTGTATCAACATTTAAGGTTAAATAATTCGTCAAAAACTGCCATTTTATTAGTGTCAGTATCTGCCAGAATTGATTCTTCTAAATTTTCACAATATGGAGTCACATAAAAATAGCTTTTAAGGGCTGTCACTTGGAATGAAAGAGCATGTATGTTTTGCTATTTCATCTCTCTATTTTTCTTTGTCTTCGCATACTAGCACTCAAAAAAATTGGAAATGGAATAAATTCGATAACGAAGAAAGCAGGACATGTTGAGAAAGACGCTTGGCCATATCGATTTGTATTTTTAAATGAGCATTTTTTCAACAAAAAAAAATTATATAGGGTGTGTCATGTGACACTGACCAATACCAACTTACTTGTTTTAACTTGCGTATTATTTATTTATTGGGTTCTTCTGAAAATGCTAGACATAACTCATGTGCAATGTCCTATACCAATCTTCAACTGTTTCGGAAATATTAAGTGTTTTCAGATTTATTAAAAAAATTAACATTAAAAAAAGAAAATTATTTTATTTTACAAATTCGCTACATTACACTAAAAACCTAATAAGAAATACAGATTATTTCCTTATAATATAAAAAAAACATTAATGTCAATGTAGGAAATGTTCAAAATGCTCGCCGCGAACGTCTTGGCAACATGCTAATCTGGTATAGAAATATCTTCTAACGTTAGTCAACATCTCAGGCGTGAGCGATCTAACTGCAAGCGTGATTCGTCTTATTAAGTCATCTAAGATGAGGGGTTTTCTTATGTATACAGTTTACATGACATATCTCCACAAATCCTAGTCCAATGGCGTCAAATAAGGAGATCGTGCTGGCCATTCTATCGATCCGCGCCTCCCAAACCACCGATTTGGAAAAATTTGGTTCAGGTACTGCAGGAGACTGATTTCGTAATGGGGCGGTGCTCCATCTTGCTGAAACCATATTGTATTGGCGCTACTTGTGGGTTTAGTGGATCAGAATAAAACTTTGTTAACGTTGGCACGATATTTATTTCCATTCAAGTTGCCATCAATGAAAAAGGGACCTACGATATGATTTCCAACAATTCCTGCCCAATCATTAACTTTTTCAGGATATTGCGTATGTTTCTCTATCATCCAGTGAAGTGAAGAAGTGCTCTCATCAGAAAACAAAACATCTTCTAATTGGATCACATTGTTTTCCATGAGCCCCTGAATCGACATCATTTTATAGGGATGCATTTCACTTTCCTTTAATACTCGAAAAATTGATGTGTGGCTAACGTTAATGAGTGGAGTTGCTTTTCGAGCAGTTTTCTTGAAACTCAAGCATAATATCCAATTTCGTATTATAACTTACAGCATTGGCAGTTATTTTTTCTCTTCTTTATATGACCAATCTCGCAAAACTGCTTTTCTATTTTGGTAATTATTCCTTGGGATACAGGTTTGTTAAGTTTTCGTAAAATAAGCGAGAACCTTACGCTTGTGTCCGTATGTTATCTCCATAACCAATCATTTGAAAAATGGTTATTTAGTGCATTTCTGTTAAATTGAGTTTTGACCAAAGTAACAAAACTGTTTTTAGTTTCAAATCAGAAAAAAGGAACTCAGGAATGGTGCTTACTATCTCAATATCAAGAGCTAAATGACGATTAAGTATTGAGTGTGATGTAGCGAATTTGTGAAATAAAATAATTTTCTTTTTCTAATCTTAGTTTTTGAAATAAATATGAAAACACTTAATATTTCTGAAATAGTTGAAGATAGGTGTAAGATATTGTTCATGAATTATGTGCAGAATTTTCTGAAAAATATAAACAATATTCAGGGGTTTGCATTTAAAATAAGAAAGTTGGTTTTGGCCACAGTCACATGATACACTACTAAGAGTTTTTCCCAACACGCCCTGCTTTACTCGTTATCGAAATTATTCCATTTGGCTGTTCCATACTGTACACATTAAAAATGTGTTCAAATTCAATAGCTCTAGCAAACCTTCATGCTTGTTCGTTGGGCTAACAGCTGTGTAATATAGCTATTTGAGTACCCTTTCAAAAAACCAAGACGGTCGGGTTATCTTTGGTGCGAGATATGAAATGTGCTTGGCAGTATTCTTTTGTATACTTCAACTTTATTGAACAAATTCTGTTCACTTCGTACTTAGGAATTTCCTGTCCTCTATATGAATCTTGACAATTCGATGAAACTGGTCGATTTTAAATGGGAATAAATGGAAGTTCTCGTGAAGTAAATAAATATGATCAACATTATTAATTAGAGAATATATTTCATTTTTAGATGGAGAATGTGGAATTATCATTAGGTAAATATATAACCTGAAATGAAATAAACATGTTAATTTGTATATAGACTACATTCATTAAAAGAATAGATTTGTGCGATAAAAATTTACAAAAATTCAACTTTTCAAATTGTTCAGTAGATAGGGGAGCAAGGTCATAAACATTTGCAAAATTACTTTTACAAATTTCTAAAAACAAAAACCTTAGAATAGTCAGCACTTATATCAGGAATGTCAGATTTTAATTTATTAACATTAAATAAACAACCGATTTGTCTTGCTGTATTCTACTTACCTTATTCTCGTGTTTAACGATAAATGGGCCAATTTTTTATGTTGTTCAGAAGACTTCCAGAAATATAACTTATGCTTGAAATTAATGAGGAGTATAATAAAATCAAACGCCAAGAACATAGTAGAAGGCGTAAGCGAAAGAAAAATAAATGGGAACAGGTAATTAATGCTCCCAAAAAGGTGCTTTTAGGGCTTACGTAGGCTGAAGTAGAAAAATGTAACCAATTAGAGGTTCAACAAAAACACTGTAGAGGACCTTATTGTTAGTTCCAGTTTGAGAGTGCTAAACAAAGAAACGTGTTTACTTCGTATACCTTTAGCGAATTTATTTTGCAAACAAGGAAATTTCAACTTCCGAATTCAAAAAGAGGACAACTTAATCCAGATTCTATAAATAGAGGCATTCATTTTGCTCTATCGAAATTTTATTGGTAGTAACTAAACATTAAAAATGTATTATTTAACGTTCGCTCAAATGGAGTGTCCGACCTAAAGATCAAGCAGACAATAAAGAAATGTTTTTCAAATTTGGAGTATATATAATAGGCCGTGATGTCTGATTAACTTGAACCACCTTTTATAATAAAATGTAGTCAAGATCGTATATTATTGCGTTCCATGTCAGAGCATTTAAGACTAATTGAAGATTATGCATTTTTGGAGAACACTGAAATCTTCTATAGTTAACTTCGTACTTTTATTTTGTCTAAGCTAAATTTTGGTAAGGTATCTCCATGTATGTGCTATTACCTCGAAGTTGTTAATAAAGCCTAAGCTGACAAATTGCTGTCTTTTAGCTAACATATTAAGAAGCAACACCGATATATTTAGAAACAGTTCTAATTGTTGGTGCATCAATGAAAGATGCATAGTTCTGCTTCTATACTTATAATTTGCGTCTTTTCTTATAAGGTTTTCCTGTTATATTTTATGATATATATCTTATGATTGGGCGTTATACCTGGTATGTATTCTATCCCTCTCTGCAATGATGGCAATTGGGTATACATATGTTTTATCAAACAAGTGCAACCAATACGGTAAGCTCCTATTCCAATAATGATACATGCTGAGTGGAAAAAAATATTATAATTAGTCATGGTGAAAATATGGATGAAAATCTCAAGGGCGATATTTTAGCTTGAATAAATCTTAGATGACAATTTTAAAATATATTTAACAGTACTTGATGTCCATAATTGTAAACGTGAGTTTTAAAGTTAACCGTCGTAATTTTATTTTACTGAAGCTAAATTTTAATAAAATACATCACTGGTTGGCTATACCAATGTATAGCATTGGCTAATAGTGTCTAGCCAGAGAAATTGATTTTGTCTTTTAGCTGAAATTGTAGCGGACAACACAGTATTTCACTAATTCATTTCTCTATATCATATACAGCGAAATAACTAAAATCTAAATTGAGAAGTGGGTTTTGTAGTAAGGTACTAAACAACTAGTACTTATTTAATCTAAATACGAGGAAAGAAGCCGAATATATTAGAGTACCCATAGCTAGCTTTAATAAAATTATTTAAAAACTTTAAGTTTTCTGCTAGGGCTGATATTTGAGGCTCTTAATATGCAGAAATTTTTCGTGTTAATTTATGCAACGCCTTCCGGTGATAAATACCTAATATTAATACACAATAAATTCTAACAAGAATAAATTCTCTCAAAAATCCTAGATGTCGGTTTTACATCTCGCATCTTCAAGAATAAATTCATTCAGATTCATATTTTTAACTGGCTTTCAATTCGTGTGCTCAGCCATTATTTTAAACTGGCTCACCGAATTTGGATCCTTGAAACGGGATCCTGTTAAGTAATTAAATGAAAATCATACTGGAATTAAAAAATAAAAATGTTACTTAAACAACTTAAAGTTGAAGATTCACAATTCGTCAGTAGATACAGTATGTGTACATAAGTCGGTCTCAACGGAAGAAAAAGTTATTCTTCATAAAAATGATCTACATACGAGGTATGTCAAAATATCTGAGTTTTGCTTAAAAGTGAAAACTACCTTTATTACTGATAATTGCTAATGTTGTTATCAAATAAAATGAATTATAATGGAAAAATTAAAAAAATATATTTATAAAATTTCCTGGAGAAGAGACTATTAAATTCAAATGAACTCAATAATATAAATGATAATAGAGAAAGGATCTAACAGTGTTGATGAAATTTACCCACTTCAGGTTTTGGTGTTTTGAAATCGATCGAGTCAGATATTTAAAATCTTATATATCTTCGATTATAGTATACAGTGGAGTTATATTTATAGGTGGTTAAAGAAATCTACCCCCTGTATCCCTAGAGGGTGGTTGAAATATAAGTGAAGTTGAATAATAGTTAGTATGCCAAGCAGTTTGAGTTTGGTTTACTCCGTGAAGATCACACCTTAGATTTGTTGAAACGGCCTTCAGTATTTTAGGGAACAAAACTGTGTTTTTATACATTTGTGACAGACCAAAGTTTCCAAGGATTTCCAATAAAACTGGGTTAAACCATAAGTTTCTTGATATTCACATGACCTAGATAATTATTTTCGTAAAACTTTTATCTTCTTGGCATTTTAGTAAGATAGTTTTGCAAATTTATTACAATATATTAGGTATCCTGTGTAGGAAGATTCTGTATTTTCACGAATTATAAGGATGCACTTTGAGATTAATTTTTTTTTTGACTGATCAGTGACTGTGATCAAGAGTTTAAAAAAAAATTGCACGGAATATTAATTCCCCTTAATTTTTTGTTACCTGACCAGTTAGATAACATAGAAAATGACAAATAGGACTTTGGAGAAACGTCAAAACGGTATTTTTCAGAAATCAACTGACGAACGGATGTACACCGGAATAAAAAATCAAACATATATATATATATATATATATATATATATATATATATATATATAATTTAGTTGTAGTACAAAGTGAGGGCCTACTGTAGAGCACATGATGTGAGAACCGGCAGAAGGAATAGAAATTAAGGGAATTTTTTTATCCAGCAAATATTAATTCTAAAATAGCCTCAATTTTCTCACTAATATACGCACAAAAAATGTAAGATAAAATTTTTTTGTTCCCTAAATATATTAAAACGAAGTGAGAACCTTATAAGCTACTATTCAACTCAGGCCAAACAATAATTTTAATGTACTACTAACATTCTGAGGACAGTATATAACTTGGACCTACCAAAGCGACAGCTACGCATAGTTGCAACATTTAAGTAGTTATGTATATTGTGGCGAAAACGTCCTATAAATCTACGCATGAAGTGAGGTCCATAGATTTTTATTCCGGCAAATTCACAATTGTTTTGACTAGTCGTTATATGTTTACGTTTTTTTATATTGTGGCGATTCAGGGTCAGACGTTCTGACTCAGAACGGTGCGTTTGAAATAAATTCATTTAAACATAAGATGTTTTTGCTCAATTAATATCTCATTAAAGTAATAATTTCTTGGACATGCTTCATACAATATACAGTTTGAGCCATAAATATAGCTAGAGAAGATATATATTGTTTTTTTCCCATTAATGAGTCACCCTATATGAACCATTCGTACTGCAATTTTAATAAGACAATAAACAGATATATGATCCGTCTCTTGAGATTCAATAGGATGTTAAACTCATTGCAAAAAGTATACATATTGAAAAAAAGTAGTTTTTTATACTATCTTGTAATTTTAAATTCTCTCCGTCAACTTTGTATGTTATAACATTGCTACGTTAACAAATGATCAGTGTTATTATATTGTTACAATTGTATGACAAGTTTTCGAGATATAGGGTGTTAAACATCGGAAATGTTTCCATTTTCTTATCAGATTTCTCATAGCAGACATGTATTATTTCCGTACATTGCGGGAAAGATAATTTTCGCATTATTTGACAAAAATATTAAATAAAACAATTCCCATTAATTATCTTTGATTACAGTGTGTTTCCAATATATGTAACATGTTTTTCAGAAAACCCATTTTTTATTACAACGATGAATACATAAGATGTAATCGCACAATTAATAAGAAGTGAGTTCTTGGATGTGTTCATATATTATACAGTGTAAGTCGTAAATATGGCTATAGTGGGGATATAGCATTTTTTACCATTAATGAGTAACCCTGTATAAACTACAATACTTTAATTTGTACAATTTTTGCAAACCTGTAGAATTTAGTGTGACGAGTCATTGATTTCTATCATTTAATATAAAAATTCCAGGACGCATGGTTTATACAGGGTTACCTATTAATGGAATAAATAATAAGCTAAAGCTAATAAGCTAAAGGGGGCATCTTTAGCAATATTTACAACTTACACTGTATAATGTATGAATACGTCCAAAAATTAATATCTTTGACACTATATTAACTGAGCAATTAGATCTTCTTATGTATTCAACATTATAATAAAAAAAAGTTTTCTAAAAAACATGTTACGTATATGAGAAACACCCCGTAATAAAAAATAATTAATAATATTTTTTTGTGGAAATCTGATGAGATAAAGGTGACATTTCTGAAGTTTAACACTCTATATCTCGAAAACTAGTCATACAATTTTAATAATATTCTGCTCAGTAAAACACTGAACATTTGTTTACGTAAAAATGTAATAACATTCAAAGTTGACGGAGAGAATTTAAAACTACGGGGTAGTATAAAAAAATACATTTTCTCAGTATGTATAGTTTTTGCATTCAACTAAACATCCCGTTGAGTATAAAGAGACGGATAATATATCTATTTAATGTCTTATTAAAATTTCAGAACGAATGGTATGGACAGGGTGTCATTAATAGGAAAAAATAATATATGCATTCTCTAGCTATATTTATGGCTCACACTGTATATTATATGAAGCACTTCCAAGAAATTATTAATTTAACGAGATATTAATTGTGCAATAAAAAAAATATTTTTTCAAAAATCACATGTTACGTATTTTTTAAATACCCTGTAATCCACCAAAACTTATGACAATTGTTTTGTGAAATATTTATGCCCAATAATGTACAAATCACAATTTCTCCAATAACCGGAAATAAAGTCATAGAATCTGTTTGAGCGCACGGGCTCTTTTTATCAGAACGTGAACTTCTACAACACACCAAAATTGCAAACAATTTGACGGAAGTCCATTTTTCCATA
The DNA here is from genome assembly GCA_034190945.1 of Octodonta nipae. NCBI lineage: Eukaryota > Metazoa > Arthropoda > Insecta > Coleoptera > Chrysomelidae > Octodonta > Octodonta nipae. The sequence continues at coordinate 80,334,743 of CM067221.1, read as the reverse complement.
AGAAAGGTGTCTTCTGGTCCTTTAAAGAAGCCACTTCCAGACCATATAATAGTGATTTCTATAGTTGAACAGATTTGAAAAAAGGAGAAACAACCTCAAAAAGAAATCGAGCAAAGGTTAGTGAAATCTTTTGATGAAAAACGTAAAATAGAATTAGAAAACCTTTTAACTAATATTGATAAACAATTAATGCAAATAGTAACACAAGTTAATGAAACAGTTAATGAAAGAATGCAAATAGTTGAGTCAGACATAAAAGAGATAAATGATGACATTAAGACCATAAAAAATACCATGGATACTCTTGAAACCAAAGTAGATGACCTCGATTTCATCCAAAGCCAAGTAATATTTGAAATCAGTTCAATTCAAGACCAAGTCAGTTCCCTTAAAAAAACAGTACAGTGAAGTACAATATAAAATCAGTGTCAGCCAAAACAAGGTAGAAACAGAAATTAAAAAAAGTCAACAGGACTTACAGCGAGGTTCCGTTAGCAAACCACTCACATTTGATGGCAGTTCATCTTGGCCCATGTATAAACGGCAATTTGAAGCCGTGGCTACAGCTAATGGATGGGATAACCAAGAAAAATCTACCTCCCTTGTAATTTCCTTAAAAGGTCCGGCCTTAGAAATCCTCCAAAGCATTCCAGTCAAGGCAATTTCGACAAGATTATCGCCATCCTGGACAAAAGATACGATATCAATCCCTGAGCAAAGTATACCAGGTGCAACTAAGTGAAAAAACGCAAAAATCCGGAGAGAGCTATCAAGAATTCGAAGCAAAGATCAGACGGTTAGTACACTTGTATTACCCAGACCTACCCGAGGAAACGAAAGACCAATTGGTCACACAGAGTTTCATAAACGGTATCAGGGATGTGGAAGTACAAAGAACTATAAGACTTAGTGGCATCAAGAAAAGTAATGAAGATTTACTTCGGGCCTTGGAAGTAGAGGCAGTCATGAATATGTCCAAACCGAAGGTGCGAGCAGTTTCCTTCATCCAGGACGAACAAGAACCATCCTTCCAGGCAGTGTTGTTCGGAATCCATAAACTCTAGAACGATCACAAAGAACTGACCACAGAGGAGCATGCTTCCGGTGTGGACGGACAGGGCACATTCAACGTGACAGAAGTAGCCAAAACAACAACTTCACCAACCAGGGAAACTCCAATCAGTCAGTATAAGGGGGCGTATGCTGACTAACCCTCCACCAGCCCCCAGAACATTATCCATCGGGGTTTTGCCGATATAGCAGCAACCTACTCATCAGGGGCACCATCAATGGCCGAGCAATTACCATCACCATCGACACCGGCGCCGCTGTGTCCATTGCCAAGACCGGAGTTTTAAGGGCATCAGAAATCCGGCCAGTTACCAACAACATCCAGCTCAGAACAGTCACCGGTGAGTCCATGTCAATACAGGGTGAGGCAGATGTAGTACTATAATTAGGGGACAACCGAATCCGGCATAGGGTCCAAGTAGCGAATATTGAGGACGATTTCATACTGGTATTGACACTGCCCGTCAACAGTTCAGCCACCTCCATAAAAATTGAGGCAAAATCCTCAACCAGAATTCCCGGTCGAACGGAACAGATAATTGATTGGCAGCTAGAAAGCAATCCTGAGAGCTGCATTGGAATGGTGGAGCCCGTACACTCGGCTCATGACTACTTAGTTGGACGGGCTATAGATAAAACCGGACGAAATATATCAATTAGAGTCCTGAATTTGCCCAACAATGACATTAGAATTGCTAGTAGAGACCATCATCAATGGCAAAGAAGTGTACCAGACATCAGTGAAGAAGACAGGTCCCAGTAAAGAGTTCCTACAACAGTTTGCTGACAATTTGACACACCTCACACCAGAGGAACAGAAGAAAGTAAAGCAATTTATCGCAAAGTACTGGCAAATTTTCAACAGGTAAGATAGAACCACCGGTCGCACCAAGATCATTCAGCACCGAATAGAAACCGGAAAGGCTCAACCCATCAGAATACCACCTAGACGACTACCATTAGGGCAACAACAAACAGTCGAGGAAAACATCGAGTCCATTTTACAAAACGGAGTTATTGAGCCATACATAACCCCATGGTCTGCTCCCGTCGTGCTAGTTAAAAAGAAGGATGGAACCACCCTATTTTGCGTGGATTACAGCAAGCTGAATAACGTCACGAAGAAAGAGATAGCTACCCACTACCCCGAATTGATGACACTCTGACCACACTAGCAGGCTCCCGTTGGCTCTCCACACTAGACCTAAAGAGTGGATATTGGCTGGTTGGTCTACACGAAAACGACAGAGAGAAGACAGTGTTCTCCACTAGTAAAGAGCTGTTTCAGTTCACGGTCATGCCCTTTGGGTTATGTAATGCTCCCCCAACATTCGAGAGGCTAATGGAGTATGTCCTGAACGGGTTAACATGGAGAACGTGCTTATTATACCTCGACGTGGTCATGGGTAAAACCAGAACTCCAGATATTAACTCCAACCTGAGACTCAACCCGAAGAAGTGTTCCATGTTCCAAAAAAGTAGAGTTTTTGGGCGCAGTTCTTTCCGAGTCAGGAATCCGCACCAACGAGGACAAGATAGAAGCCATCCGTGATTGGCCAGTCCCAAGAGAAAAGCATGAACTCCGAAGCTTCTTGGGCCTATGTTCCTACTTCAGGCGATTTGTTGAGGGATTTGGCATCACTGCCGCGCCTCTACATTGGCAGACCACTGAGAAAGAGACCTTCCGTTGGAATTATGATTGCGAAATATCATTCAGAGACTGAAGGCAGCACTATGTTCCAGCCCAATCCTAGCCTTTCCTACAAATTCCGGCAAGTTCATTTTAGACACCGACGCTAGAAACAGAGCTTTGGGGGCGGTCTTACCCCAGGTGCAAGATGGTGATCGAGTGCTACAGCCGTGAATTCTCGAAACCGGAAAGAAATTATTGCGTCACCACAAAAGAACTGCTTGCAATAATAAGGGCTGTAGATCATTTCCATAAATACCTCTATGGTCATCATTTCTTAATCCGGACAGATCATGCCGCCCTCAAATGGCTACTGGACATGAAGACACCGGAAGAACAACTGGTAATACGATTTCAAGGTAGAACATCGTGCCGGACGTTTGCACAATAATGCCGATGCCCTATCAAGAAGACCCTGTAGAGTAGAATTGTCTGAAGACCGAACAGCGAGAAGGTATCTCCATCAGACAGATCTTAGTGCAGGCCAATGAAGACTGGACAACGGAACAGTACATCCTGTCGCTCAAAAAGAGAGGGGCAGCTTGACCACGATGGGATGAAGTAGCTAGATACTCGGGCGTCCTGAAATCGTTATGGGCCCAATGGGACTCTCTAAAAGTAAAGAATGGTAAGCTCAACCGAATTTGGGAAAGCACTAACGGTCGAGAAACCAAGTCCCAGCTGGTAGTTCCAAAAAAAGGTACCAGCCATCCTGACCGAAGTACATGATGGGATTATCGGAGGTCATCTGGGTATGAATAAAATCCTAGACAAAGTTCGCCAGCGGTACTACTGGGAAATTACTTCGAACACGTCAGAGATTGGTGCCGGAAATGTGACACCTGTGCAGCCAGTAAGAGCCCGAAGACCCCGACCAAGGACAGAATGCAGCAGTAGAATTTGGGCGTTCCCTTTGAGAGAATTGCAATCGATGTCGCCGGTTCATTTCCCGGGAGTGTGAGGGGGAACAAATACATTTTGGTCGCAAAGGATTACTTCAGTAAATGGCCTGAGGCATAGACGACTCTCCATCAAGAGGCAGCCACGGTAGCGACGGTGCTGGTAGAACAGCTATTCAGAAGGTTTTGCGTCCCGTTGGAACTACATTCAGACCAGGGGCGTAACTTCGAATCGAATGTATCCCAGAAGGTCTGTACGATGTTGGGGATCAGGAAAACGGGAACAACACCATTGCACCCACAGTCAGACGGAATGGTGGAAAGATTCAACAGGACATTGGAACAAGACCTGATTGGAATGAGCATATTCATCTAATCCTGTTGGCATATCGCTCGGCCGTTCATAATAGTACAGGCCTCGCTCCAGCCAGGGTCTTATTCGGAAAAGAGCTGCGATTACCCTGTGATTTGACTTTTCGCTCCCCCGAAGAACCTTCCCAAGCCATCAACGATTATGCTCCGACATAACATGCTGGCAATACACGAATTAGCCCGAACGCAGATGTTGGCCCTCAGTGACCAGATGAAGACATAATATGACCTCAAAGCCAATTCATTCGGGTTGCAAGAGAGGGACAAAGTCTGGCTATACAACCCCCAACGGAGCAAGGGTATATCTCCAAAGCTTACGCCCGCCTAGGATGGTCCATACGAGGTGATCAAGAGGATTAAAGACGTCGTCTACCGTATCCGTCGATACCTCAGGGCTAAGTTGAAAGTGGTCCATTTAGATCGACTCGCTCCTTACCATGGAGAGGATGTTTCTAACCGGGACGATCAGAATTAAAAGGAGGGCAGTGTTATAAATTATCTATTCCGCCCTTGGGGAGTAACGTAAAGCATTTTATTTCAATACATCAATCGCTGAGAGGACAAAAAAATTATCTCGAAATAACTCGATAACTCTAAAATTGACACTCGGTTTTGCTAGAAGAATTCGATGCGGATTTTAATAGGAGCGGCCCAGCATCGAGGAGTTAGTTATTAATTGCAAAGAGATTATTTCGTGTTATTATTGTGATATTCGAATCAGCTCTTGTGAATATTTGATGTAAATAAAAGTTTCTAGAAAGTTATACTTAGTGAATATTAGTTTTTAAGTAATTGAACCCTCGGAGTTTATAATAATATCTAGCCTCAAATATTTTATTCCTGAAGATTGTCAAAGAATAAACGGAAATTAGAATTTTCAGTTTAACTGTAAACATCGAAAAAAGAAATTTACTACTTACTTAAACGTCAATGAAAATAACATGTATATTAATAAATAGAACGTTATACCAACCTACACCCTTAGTGAGGACTGTACATGGTTGCCGATTATATGTCCTCACTTATTGCATAGAATAATATTTGAATAGTCGTAAAAATATACGTCGTGAAAATATACATACGGTGAAGCGCCCTCATTCTAAAATTCGGTGAACTAATAAATTTGCATTTTTCGTCAAAGTGAGGTCCAGTCAAAATAATGCTAAAATTAATAATTACACATTTTGGGACTAATTGAGAGTGATATAAAAAGTGAGGACCGTATACGGTCCTCTCTTTGACTTGGACCTCAATATTACCGGGAATTTCTTTGAGAGGTGGCTCACTTCTTGCTCTGGGCATATTTATATATATATATATATATATATATATATATATATATATTTGTTTTTAAGTTTTCGCCGGCACTAAATGTGTTAGGTGGTTTGGGGAATTCATCCGCGTAGTTGATAACTGATCCCTGCCGGGATCGATGGTAAAATGACGACGTTTTGGGCACAGTCACATCTGCCTCTTCAGGTAGGTTCGCATAATTCTCGTAGCCTTCTGCTCTCGCTTCTAGTAACTAGAATTTTGATTAAATACATCCTTATTTATGAAACAAGTTTTATCGGTAAAAAGAATTGAACTGACAACAGCCAACTTGATAAAATACCTGACTATCACTGATCAAAATCTAGAGTATCTAGAATCAACGACAATCGATAGCCCCTAGTCAATAATGCAAAACTGCCGAGTTTTGTGAAATCTAATTTGCCGGTATGGATATCTCAATATTCTGAAACGTTATTTGTAATTTTTTAACAGGAATCAAATGGTAATAAATTAACTACTGTCTAATTTAACAGACCTTGCATGTCCTATAGTTTCCAAAATCCCCACTGTGGGCGTTCAATTAGTTCTAACCCGGTATATATACTTTAAAGATGTATTAAAATTATTCAAAAACTAAACTTCCTTTAATAGGCTAAACCACATTATTTTTATCTTATTTAAAACCACGTGTCAGAAATTCTTCCATACTTTACTTTTATTATACTAATATAGTAATTGCACCAGGAGATTATTTGCAGGAGCTGACAAGGCAAAATCTCCTGATGATAAATGAATCGGTAATATGGTAACTTCATAGTTTAACGCACTAACAGTCTTAATGTGCATATTTATCTTGTAAATTGCCAGTTTAATAAAGAGTGCCTCATGCAACAGTGATATAATAGACTTTATCTGGAGCGCCATATTTTTCGATGAAATTTTTATAACGACCCTGACAAAAATACGTTTATTAAACATCAGGTGAGTCCCCACTGGTAGATGCTTATCGTAATGGCGCTTTCGTGGATTAAGGAAATTACAACAGATACACGGCAATTCCCCATGAAATAGAGTTTAAGCTTGTGATATCGAGCAATCGAGCGCAACCGAATATATCTCGGCCACACAGGATATCCCATATTATTACCGATGACCAATTTTTCTATTAAGCGTAGTTCGTTATTGAATTCGGACTCTGATAATGGGAAAAATACCAATTTATAAAGTTCTCAGCCAGCAGACAAAGACAAACAATTGTTAATTTAATCTCGTTACGCATATAACCTCCAGCATTTGAATAAACATCGCCGGCAAATATTCTCAACCATGATTTGTATCGAACAATCCCCATAGAAGATGTGAAGAGGAGCCTGAAAAATTAAGTACTGAATAAAAATAAAAATTTATGAAGAAAATAAAAGAAAAAATTAAGAAACATGTATATATATATATATATATATATATATATATATATATATATATATATATATATATATATATATGTATATATGTTTTAGGTGGATTCCGGAAATTCAACCGCGTAGTTGATAACTGATCCCTGCCGGGATCGATGGTAAAATGACGACGTTTCGGCAGAGTCACATCTGCCCTCTTCAGGTCGTTTAGATTATAGTTATTCGAGTAACTAGAAGCGAAAGCAGAAGGCTACGAGACCTGAAGAGGGCAGATGTGACTCTGCCGAAACATCGTCATTTCACGATCGATCCCGGCAGGGATCAGTTATCAACTACGCGGTTAAATTCCCGGAAACCACCGAACATATATATATATATATATATATATATATATATATATATATATATATGGTTGATGATTTATTCCGGTGTACATCCGTTCGTCTGTATTCGTTTGAAAAATCACTTGACGTTTCACCAAAATCATATTTCGCTTTCTCAAAATATACTAAGTAACAGAAGAATTCCTGGTTCTTGATCTCAATTTATACCTGCCCTGTGAGCCCTCATTAGGCACATTGGCGATTTCTTTACAAGTATTAAACTCTATTTTATGCACTGTTTCTTGTTCGTGTCTGAATAAAGTAGAGGTGGTCTGTTTGTTCTTTATGTATAATTTGTGTTCGTCTCGACGGGCGGATATTCGCCTGTTTGTTTGGCCGACGTTTAACTTAGAACAGTCTCCACACGAAATACTGTAAACTTCATGGTTCTCTAATGGCATTTTATCCTTTGGCTTCCCCAGCAATTTTCCGTTTTGTTGTTTGGGGTTTGTATGTAGTTCGAATTTCGTGTTTACCCAGAAATCTCCCTATTCTGTCCGTTGTACCTCTGATGTATGGTAAACTTACATGGGCTACGTAGTCTTGGTCATCATTTTTGTTTCTTTTTCTCATCCTGTTGTTTGTTTATTGCTTTTCTGGTGGTGTGGTTATTGTAGCTATTTTTTCTGAGATTGGTTTTCATGAAAGCTAGTTCTTCTTTTCTAGTTTGCTGGTCTGTGAGACGTACCGATCTTGCTATAAAGGTGTTTGCTACTCCTTGGATCTGTGCTGGATGATGGTGTGAATTGCCTTGTAAATATCTATTGGTGTGTGTTGGTTTTCTGAAGACGGTGTGCTGAAAGCTTAGGTTGTTTCTTGTTAGGAGGACATTTAGGAAAGGAAGTTGTTGGTTGTGTTCTATTTCAACGTAGCGAATCCACAGTTTTGGTTTTAATGCTGCGTTAGCTATGGCCTTTTCTTCTAGATATGCCATAAACAAGATGGCAACAACTGGTGATAGAGCCGATCCCATAAGAGCACCCTGTATTTGTCTATAAAAATGGCCGTCGAAGGAGAAATACGTATTTATGAGGCAGTGGTCGGCTAATTCTATTATGTGGTGAGGTAGGTTTTCGTTCATAGCTATACTGTCCAGTCCTTCGTCGAGTGGTATGCTGGGGTAGAGAACTTCTAAGTTTATATCTTTAATTATTTCTATGAAGTGATTTAAGTTTTTGATGTAAGATTTTGCTGTTTCCACTATTGGTTGCATGAATCAGGCCAGGTATTTCTCTAGTTTTTGCGTTGGTGAGTTTATCGCGCTTACTATGGGTCTGATGGGCACTACTTCTTTGTGGATTTTTGGTAATCAGTAAAGTTTAGGACATCTACTTGATTTTTCCCGTGGGATGATACTTTGTTGAATTCCTGGTTCTATCTCTGATGCCTTGATATTGTTTTTCGTTGTTTTCTCGAGGTAAGTAGTGAGACCTGTTTGTAGTCTGCCCTTTTCAATATTTCTTCCATATTTTTCTTGTATTCTTTTGTGTCCATCACAACGGTAGCGTTTCCTTTGTCAGCTGGTAATATTGTTAATTCTTTGTTCTTTTTAAGGTTTGTTATTGCTATGTGTTCGGATTTTGTCAAATTGGCCTTCGGTGGTTTGGCTTTTTTTAAGATTTTTGTAACTTCAAAAAGAATTTCATCCGCCTTTTGCTCGTCTATCTGGTCTAATGCCGCTTCATCATGTGAGATTATTTCTTCCTTGGGTGTTGTTCTTGGAGCAATTGCGAAGTTGAACCCTTTGCTCAATGCGGCTTTTTCATGTTCAGTCAATGTCTGGGACGAGATGTTATGAACTATTCCTTCGCCGTTAGGTTCCGTGTACTGTTTAGGTGAGCGTTGTTGGAGTGCCTCTATTTTTTTGCCAATTTTTCTTTCTTGTACTCTCTGTCTGTTTCTGAACGCCATAAAGCGACTTTGTCCACAAGGTCCCATAATGTTGGATGTATTTTATTACTAAGGCGAATGTGGAGGTCTAACAGTTTGTTCTCAATTTCGGCTAGTTTTTTCCTTGTTGACGTATGCTTTCTCTCAGAAGGGCTTTGCTCGTTTTGTGCAGGATGCTTGTTGTCTGTCTGTCTGTCTCACAAAGCGTTTATAGTATATATGGAAGAAAAGGCCATAGCTAACGCAGCATTAAAACGAAAACTGTAGGCTCGCTACGTTGATGACATCTTCATTGTATGGCCTCACGGGAAATTAGAACTCAATAATTTTCTTGCCTATATGAATTCCATTCATAACAAGATACAATTTACCCTAGAAACAGAACACAACCAACAATTTCCTTTCCTAGATGTCCTCCTAACAGCACACCGTCTTCAGAAAAGCAACACACATCAATAGATATTTACACGGCAATTCACACCATCATCCAGCACAGATCCAAGGAGTAGCAAACACCCTTATAGCACGATCGGTATGTCTCACAGACCAGCAAACTAGAAAAGAAGAACTAGCTTTAATGAAAACCACTCTCAGAAAAAATGGCTACAATATCCACACCACCAGAAAAGCAATAAACAAACAACAGGATGAGAAAAAAAAACAAAATGATGACCAAGACTACGTAGCCCATGTAAGTTTACCATACATCAGAGGTACAACGGACAGAATAGGGAGGTTTCTGCGTAAACACAAAATTCGAACTACATACAAACCCAAAACAAAAATCGGAAAAGTGCTGGGGAACCCAAAGGATAAAATGCCATTAGAGAACCATGGAGTTTACAGCATTTCGTCTGGAGACTGTTCCAAGTTATACGTCGGCCAAACAAACAGGCGAATATCCGCCCGTCGAGACGAACACAAACTATACATAAAGAACAAACAGACCAGCTCTACTTTATTCAGACACGAACAAGAAACAGGGCATAAAATAGAGTTTAATACTTGTAAAGAAATCGCCAATGTTGAAAACAACAAAATCAGAACAATACGAGAAGCGATTGAAATTGGAACCCGAGATAAAATAAACAAGAGGGACCAAGCTTTAAAATTATTACCATTTTAGAAAGCAGTAATCCTATGTCAAAATAATAATACAACAAAACCAGCAATAAACCCAAATAATCCTATTACCCAAATTACCGACAAAAGCCATAAACACCACAATTGCACTTTAATTGACCTAACCTAACCTAATAAACAAGATAAAGTACCTGTGAGATTAAGTACTAATGAGGTACAAATTGAGGTCAAGAACCATACATTCTTCAGTTACTTAGTATCTTTTGAGAAAGCCAAATATGATTTTGGTGAAACGTCAAGTGATTTTTCAAACGAATACAGACGAACGGATGTACGCCGGAATAAATCATCAGTATACACAAACATATATATATATATATATATATATATATATATATATATATATATATATATATATATAATAGAATGTGATATTTGAATTTTCAAATTCTATAATAATTTATAATTTTTATTACCTCAGGGTCTTTTTCGCTTGGGTTCAAGTTCCAGATATTAAATAAATAAATAAATTTTATACTTATCTTGTAAGTCTCTCTTTCTTCTTGTTACACTACCACTTTTAAAATTTCGAAATTATATTTTTCACTTTATTTTTCTGTTTTAAGATGTTAAATTACTAATAAATAAACTTTCAAATTTCAATTAAGTTACAATTTATTTATAATTGTCCACCATACAATTTTGATATAATCTTGCCTTTAAAACAAAATACATTTCCTGGGTACTAAAATATTATTAAATTTCTATCAACTTGTTACAAAAATATTTCAATCCTTTAAACACAAATATTCATTATACTAAATTTAAAAAAAAACCTTTATTTCTATCACTGATTGATTATTTAGATTTTAATAATCTGTTTATTAAATAATGTTTCAAAAACTCAAAGTTGCCTGGCTTGAATTTCCTTTCTCCTTACTTTTGGTTTTGAATAATACTTCTTGATTTCTGATCTTTGTAATACTAAATTATTCTGCTGTATAATTGACTTTTTGACTGCTGTACCAATACTTATATTCTTCCAACAAAAATTGATTTTATTTCTCCATTCAATGGATTCCAAATAATTCCTTTTATGGAATATTTATTTTATAATTTCAAATTGTTTATCCAAATACTTCAAAAAATTTACTTCAAACTCAATTTCTTGTCAAGCTGACATGGAACACTTATTTCAATGATACCACAGATCATTTATCTTGTTGTCATGGAAACGTAATTTTACAAGAACGAAATTTTGAACTGCTCTGGTCGACGCTTGGAAAACAAAGAGAACCTTTCAATGTCAGATTTTCTATTTATGTAATATATTTTGCCACCTGCTATTTCCATTTCCGCTTTTATTTATTTTATTAATTTCCAAATATGTTCCTTCTAAATCATCTGCAAATATCTAAACAAATTTTAATTTGAATTTCAATACCGTTTACTCTCCTAAATTTTATCTAAATCACTTAATTCATGTTTTCAAAAATTTTGATTTGACACTTGTCACCTGTTGGCCACAGGTCATTTAACAGGTACTTTAAAAAAAATTGGATTTCATTAAAATTAAGACTTAATATCTTTTGAAATATTTAATTTTCATAAACTATGCTCTAAGCTCTTTATAAAGGTATAAATCTCTTTACTGTTCCATCATTCCTTAAAATTTATAACGGTTTTTCCAATTTTGACGTTTCAATTCTCTCTTTATTTAAAACTTAATTTTGATCTAAATGTGTTATATTCAGTGTTCTCATTGCCTAATATGTGATCTATTCTTGTTTTACAAACACTACTGTGATTTTCATAAGTGAATTTAACCTTTTTGCTGTTTGACCTAAATGTGACTCCCTGCATGGATTTCTTATATGTGAGTATTCAAATTCTATTGAAATCTGCATGATAGATTATCTAACTTTATATGCCACCTTTTATCCTTTCAACAGTTTGCTTTTGAAACATTCTTTTTACATGGTTTATATTTTTAGGTTAACTTTATCTTTGATATGATTTCTGCTATTTCATTTCTTTATTAGATATGTATGCATTTTATTTACATTTTCCCAATCATTAAATTTTTTAAATTACCAAACTTTTATATTATCTTATGTCTGTTTAAATCCATTACAATATGTATATATTCATTTAGAAACATTCAAATTTGAAAAAAGCTAAAGAAGGAATGAGAACTAAAGAACTTAGGACAAAAAAAATTGTGTTTGAACTAATAAGAAGATAAATTAGATAACATAGAGTTTAAGAAGAGTAAGAGCGATAAAAAGCAGAGCTGTTCTGAGACGAGATAAAAAATTTCTAAAGAAGAGATATAGTTGACGAAAGAGATTCTGTACATTAAATGTTATACAAGCATGATAAGAAGATTGGGAGAGTACGCAGAAGGAAAAATAGGCGAGTATAAGGCCAGCTTCACATTCAATTACATCTATTTGTGGATTTTAGACAGGCTTTCTACCAAATCAACCGAAAACCGAATTATAACCCGATGAGAGCGCTGAATACCAAGCAAGATAATCAACCTCACGCAAATGAATCTGGAACAGATAATAAATGAGGTTCCATGGAAGGCCAAAAGTGAGATACTTCTGAAGTGGAGCAGGGGACTCAGACAAGGGGACCCCATGTCAACAGCTCTGTTCAACTTGGTACTGGAAACAATTTTAAGAACAAGATTAAGACAGAAGGAACGATATTTAAGAACAAACATTAATGCTTAGACTCTGCGGATGACGTAACTGTAATAGCAAAAAATAAGAGAGAATTAATAAGGGTGATAGGAAGAATAAGACGGAGGCGAAGAAGTTTGGTTTGAAAATGCCAGAGTAACACGAAATTAGAATTAAGGCTAGAAATAGGGGATGGACAAAAATATAGTTTCAAGAGGGTGAGGGATTTTACCTACTTGGGGGGGTCTAAGCCGAAACAAATGGAACAGATGACACGGTAGATTAAAGCGAGGACAGCAAAGGGAAGCAAGAAGTATGGAATGTTAAGGTTTTGATGAAACCTAAATTTGTCTCCAGAAAAAACAAAGACAGAGTATATAGAACAGTATTTAGGTAGACAGTAACATACGGAATTGAAACATCGGTTCTTTATAAAACCGAAGAGAGGAATGAACGATGGGAGAGGAATATGTTAAAACATTTACGTAGGCATAAGAACGGAAAGAGGGTGGAGAAGAAGAAAAATGAAGAGCTGATATTTATTTGGGCTCTCCATATAAATTCATATATGAAGAGAATGCCAAAAATAATCATCAACCGAAAACCTATAGGAGCGACAAGAAAAGGACGACCTCGGAGAAGATGGCTAGACAATGTAGGAGAAGATCTGCGCAAAATGGGCATAGAACAGTGGAAAGCCAGGGCTGCCAATAGAAATAAATGGAGCCGTTTAGTTAAGGAATTATTCTAAAAACTGATTATTTACAGTTTTTAGTAAATATGAAAATTCTTAGACATAATGTAATTACGTTCTAGGCTTTCAGGGCCGGTTGTGAGTCATAAATAAAATAAATAAATAATAAATGTAAGAGGCAAGATGTTAATTGATAATAATACTTACATTACTTGTAGGAGATTAAATGGTTGATAATTTGTGTGGAAGGGTTTAATTAATAATAATAATTAGGTAGATTTTAATTAATTATTTGTAATTTATTTAACCAGTGGCAATACATATAATATATATATATATATATATATATATATATATATATATATATATATATATATATATATATATATATATATATATATATATATATATATATATATGCCAGAGTAAGAAGTGAGCCACCTCTCAAAGAAATTCCCGGTAATAGTGAGGTCCAAGTAGGTAAAATCAAAGATCCCCTATTTCTAGAATTCTAATTTCGGACCATATATAGTCCTCACTTTGTATATCACTCTCAAATAGTCCCAAAATGTGCAATTATTAATTCTAGCATTATTTTGATTTGGTAGAAAGCTGGATGTAATGAATGTGAAGCCTCACTTTGACGAAACATTTAATGTACAGAATCCAAATTTCTTCTTTAGTTTACCGAATTTTAGACTGAGGCCGCTTCACCGTATGTATATTTTCACGACGTATATGTTTATGAATATTCAAATATTATTTATTCTATGCAATAAGTGAGGACATATAATCGGCAACCATGTACAGTCTTCACTAAGAGTGCAGGTTGGTATAGCATTCTATTTATTAATATACATGTTATTTCCATTGACGTTTAAGTAAGTAGTAAATTTCTTTGGTCGATGTTTACGGTTAAACTGAAAATTCTAATTTATGTTTATTCTTTGACAATCTTCAGGACTAATATATTTGAGGCTAGATATTGTTATAAAGTCCGAGGGTTCAATTAATTAAAAACTAATATTCACTAAGTATCACTTTCCAGAAACTTTTATTTACATAAAAAATTCAAAGAGCTGATTCGAATATCAGAATAATAACACAAAATACATAACTAACTCCCCGATGCTGGGCCCCTACTTTTAAAATCCGCATCGACTTCTTCTAGCAAAACCGAGTGTCAATTGGTGCATTCAGGGAATTATAGCATTAAAGCGCTGAAGTGCCACAGCGCTTTGCTTCCGCTGAATGAAAACTTTTGTTTCTAGTTATTTTCACTAATTATGTTTACTTGTTGGCGACACTATTGCGTAATATCAACACAGAATTTTACAGCTGATTTAGTTATAAAGCAGTAAAGCGGAGAATTTATATGCTTTACTGCTCTATTAAAGCGCTGCAGCGCTGTGGGTAAAGCAGACACTCTTTAGTACACCGCTTTAACAAAGCGCTGCATTGGTACAATTTCCTGAATGCACCCAATTTTAGAGTTGTCGAGTTATTTCGAGATTAATTTTTTTGTCCTCCCAGCGATTGATGTATTGAAATGAAATGCTTTACGTTACTCGCCAAGGAGGGAATAGATAATTTATAACACTGCCCTCTTTTTAATTCTGATCGTCCCGGTCAGAAACATCCTGTCCATGGTAAGGAGCAAGTCGATCTAAATGGACCACCTTCAACTTAGCCCTGAGGTATCGACGGATACGGTTGACGAAGTCATTAATCCTCTTTACCACCCCGTATGGACCATCCTAGGCGGGCGTAAGCTTTAGAGATTTACCCTTGCTCCGTTGGGGGTTGTATAGCCAGACTTTGTCCCTCTCTTGCAACCCGACTGAATTGGCTTTGAAGTCATATCATGTCTTCATCTGGTCAATGGTGGCCAACATCTGCGTTCGGGCTAATTCGTGTATTGCCAGCATGTTAAGTCGGAGCTGGTCGGCATAATCGTTGATGGCTTGGGCAGGTTCTTCGGGGGAGCGAAAAGCCAAACACAGGGTAATCGCAGCTCTTTTCCGAATAGAGCCCTGGCCGGAGTCAGGCCTGTACTATTATGGACGACTGAGCGATATGCCAACATGATTAGATGAATATGCTCATCCCTATCAGGTCTTGTCCGAAGATCCTGTTGAATTGTTCCACCATTCCTCTGACTGTAGGTGCAATGGTGTTGTTCCCGTTTTCCTGATCCCCAACATCGTACAGACCTTCTGGAATACATTCGATTCGAAGTTACGTCCCTGGTCTGAATGTAGTTTCAACGGGACGCAAAACCTACTGAATAGCTGTTCTACCACCACCGTCGCTACGGTGGCTGCCTCTTGATTGAGAATCGCATATGCCTCAGGCCATTTAATCCATTGCGACCAAAATGTAGTGGTCCTCCCTCACACTCTCGGGAAATGGACCGGGGACATCGATGGTAATTCTCTCAAAGGGGACGCCCACATTGTACTGCTGCATTCAGACCTTGATCCGGGTCTTCGGGGCCTTACTGGCTGCACAGGTGTCACATGTCCGGCACCAAGCTCTGACGTCTTCGAAGTAATTTACTAGGATTGTCTAGGATTTTATTCATACACAGATGAACCCCGATAATCCAATCATGTACTTCGGTCAGGATGGCTGGTACCTTTTTCTTTGGAACTACCAGCTGGGACTTGGTTTTTCCACCGTCAGTGCTTTCCCAAATTCGCATGAGCTTACCATTCTCTACTCTTAGAGAGTCCCATTGGGTCCATAACGATTTCAGGACGCCCGAGTATCTAGCTACTTCGTCCCATCGTGGTCTGGGTGCCCCTCTCTTTTTGAGCGACAAGATGCACTGTTCCGTTGTCCAGTCTTCATTGGCCTGCACTAAGATCTGTCTGATGGAGATATCTTCTCGCTGTTCGGTCTTCATCGGCATTATTGTGCAAACGGCCGGCACGATGTTCCTCCTTGAAATCGTATTGTTGTAGTTTCTCCATCCACCTGGCCAGTTGTCCTTCCGGTGTCTTCATGTCCAGTAGCGAATTGAGGGCGGCAAGATCTGTTCGGGTTAAGAAATGACGACCATAGAGGTATTTGTGGAAATGGTCTACAGCCCGTATTATTGAAAGAAGTTCTTTTCTGGTGACGCAATAATTTCTTTCCGGTTTCGAGAATTCACGGCTGTACTACTCGATCACCCTCTCTTCATCATCTTGCACCTGGGATAGGACGGCAAACCTGTGTTGCTAGAGTTGGTGTCTAAAATGAACTTGCCGGAGTGTGTAGGAAAGGCTAGGATTGGGCTGGAACTTAGTGCTGCCTTCAGTCTCTGAATGATATTTCGCAATCATGATTCCAACGGAAGGTCTCTTTCTCAGTGGTCTGCCGATGTAGAGGCGCGGCAATGGTGGCAAATCCCTCAACAAATCGCCTGTAGTAGGAGCATAGACCCAAGAAGGTTCGGAGTTCATGCTTGTCTCTTGTCCTCGTTGGTGCGGATTCCTGACTCGGAAAGAACGTGGCCCAAAAACTCTACTTTTTTATGGAACATGGAACACTTCTTCGGGTTGAGTCTCAGGTTGGCGTTATTAATTCTGGAGTTCTGGTTTTACCTATGACCAGAATGTCGTCGAGGTATACTAAGCACGTTATCCATGTTAACCCGCTCAGAACATACTCAATTTGCCTCTCGAATGTCGTTTTCTTGTAGACCAACCGACCAACCTGCCAATATCCAGTCTTTAGGTCTAGTGTGGAGAACCAACGGGAGCCTGCTAGTGTGGACAGATTGTCATCAATTCGGGGTAGTGGATAGTTGTGTTTCTTCGTGACGTCATTCAGCTTGCTGTAATCCACGCACAATCGGGTGGTTCCATCCTTCTTTTTAACTAGCACGACGGGAGCAGACCATGGGGTTATGGGTGGCTCAATAACTCTGTTTGTTGTTGCCCTAATGGTAGTCGTCTAGGTGGTATTCTGATGGGTTGAGCCTTTCCGGTGTCTATTCGATGATGAATGATCTTGGTGCGACCGGTGGTTCTATCTTACCTGTTGAAATTTTGCCAATACTTTGGGATAAATTGCTTGGCTTTCTTCTGTTCCTCTGGTATAAGGTGTGTCAAATGGTCAGCAAATGTTGTAGGAACTCTTTACTGGGACCTGTCTTCTTCACTTATGTCTGGTACACTTCTGTGCCATTGATGATGGTCTCTACTGGCTCGAAACAAGCTATATCTTGACCAATGGCAATTCTAATGTCATTGTTGGGCAAATTCAGGATTCTAATTGGTATATCTCGTCCGGTTTTAACTATAGCCCGTCAAACTAAGTAGTCATGAGCCGAGTGTAAAGGCTCCACCATTCCAACGCAGCTCTCAGGATTGCTTTCTAGCTGCCAATGAATTATCTGTTCCGTTCGACCGGGAATTCTGGCTGAGGATTTTGCCTCAATTTTTATGGAGGTGGCTGAACTGTTGATGGGCCGTGTCAATACAAATTCCTCATTTAGGAACCGAAGAACATCAAATCTCGGGTCGAACATAAATCCATGCTGGCTTATTAGGTCCATACCCAGTATGAAATCGTCCTCAATATTCGCTACCAGGGCCCTATGCCGGATTCGGTTGTCCCCTTACTGTAGCTAGATCTGCCTCACCCTGTATTGACATGGACTCACTGTGTGACTGTTCTGAGCTGGATGTTGTTGGTAACTGGCCGGATTTCTGATGCCCTCAAAACTCCGGACTTGGCAATGAACACAGCGGCGCCGGTGTCGATGGTGATGGTAATTGTTTGGCCATTGATGGTGCCACTGATGAGTAGGCTGCTGCTATCTGGGCAAAAACCCTGGATGGATACTGTGCTGGCGGGCTGGTTCAGGGTTAATCAGCATTCGCCACCTTATGCTGACTGACTGGAGTTTCCCTGGTTGATTAGGTTGTTGTTTTGGCTACTTCTGGTTGGTGATCGTTCAGATAGCCCCACTCTGCAGTCACGTTGAATGTGCCCTGTCCGTCCACACCGGTAGCATGCTCCTCTGTGGTCAGTTCTTTGTGATCGTTCTAGAAGTTTATGGATTCCGAACAACACTGCCGGAAGGATGGTTCTGGTTCGTCCTGACTGAAGGAAATTGCTCGCACTCTCGGTTTAGACATATTCATGACTGCCTCTACTTCCAAGGCCCGAAGTAAATCTCCATTACTTTTCTTGATACCACTAAGTCTTATAGTTCTTTGTACTTCCACATCCCTGATACCGTTTATGAAACTCTGTGTGACCAATTGGTCTTTCGTTTCCTCGGGCAGGTTTGGGTAGGACAAGTGTACTAACCGTCTGATCTCTGCTTCGAATTCTTGATGACTCAACGGGATGTTTAGCTGATTGCAAAAAATATACATACTGAGAAAATGTATTTTTTTATACTACCCCGTAGTTTTTAATTCTCTCTGTCAACTTTGAATGTTATTACATTTTTACGCTAACAAATGTTCAGTGTTTTACTGAGCAGAATATTATTAAAATTGTACTACTAGTTTTCGATATATAGAGTGTTAAACTTTGGAAATGTCACCTTTATAGTATCAGATTTCTCATAATAGATGTGTTTTATTTCCCTTTATTGCAGAAGACGTGGTTTGCACATTGTTTGATATAAATATTGCACAAAAAAATAATATTAATTATTTTTTATTACAGGGTATTTTTCATATACGTAACATGTTTTTTAGAAAACTATTTTTTTTATTATAATGTTGAATACATAAGAAGATCTAATGGCTCAGTTAATATAGTGTTAAAGAAATTAATTAATTATACAGTGTAAGTTGTAAATATTGCTAAAGGGGGCATCTATTATTTATTCCATTAATAGGTAACCCTGTATAAACCATGCATTCTGGAATTTTTATATTAAATTATAGAAATCAGCGACTCGTCACACTAAATTCTACAGGTTTGCAAAAATTGTACAAATTAAAGTATTGTAGTTTATACAGGGTTACTCATTAATGGTAAAAAATGGTATATCCCCACTATAGCCATATTTACGACTTACACTGTATAATATATGAACACGTCCAACAACTCATTTCTTATTAATTGTGGGATTAAATCTTGTGTATTCATCGTTGTAATAAAAAATGGTTTTCTGAAAAACATGTTACATATATTGGAAACACACTGTAATCAAAGATAATTAATGGTAATTGTTTTATTCAATATTTTTGTCAAATAATGCGAAAATTATCTTTCCAGCAATGTACGGAAATAATACACGTCTGTTATGAGAAATCTGATAAGAAAATGGAAACATTTCCGATGTTTAACACCCTATGTCTCGAAAACTAGTTATACAATTTTAACAATATAACATACAAAGTTGACGGAGAGAAGTTAAAACTACAAGGTAGTATAAAAAACTACCTTTTTTCAATATGTATAGTTTTTGCAATGAGTTTAACATCCTATTAAGAATCAAGAGACGGATCATATATCTGTTTATTGTCTTATTAAAATTGCAGTACGAATGGTTCATATAGGGTGACTTATTAGTAGGAAAAAAACAATATATGTCTTCTCTAGGTATATATATGGCTCAAACTGTATATTGTATGAAGCATAGCCAAGATATTATTACTTCAATGAGATATTAATTGAGCAAAAACATCTTATGTTTAAATGAATTTAAACGCACGTCTGACCCTGAATCGCCACAATATAAAAAACGTAAACAAATAACCACTAGTCAAAACAACTGTGAATTTGCCGGAATAAAAATCTATGGACGTCACTTCATGCGTAGATTTATAGAACGTTATCGCCAGAATATACATAACTACTTAAATGTTGCAACTATGCGTAGCTCTCGCTTTGGTAGGTCCAAGTTATAACTGTTTGTATAGGGTGGACTGGACGTTTGGTGGTATAACAATGTTGGAAAAAATATGAAATTAAAATTATATAGGGTGATTAAAAAACTGTTATATGATGT
Source organism: Octodonta nipae (assembly GCA_034190945.1). Lineage (NCBI taxonomy): Eukaryota > Metazoa > Arthropoda > Insecta > Coleoptera > Chrysomelidae > Octodonta > Octodonta nipae. Next base: position 80,314,314 of record CM067221.1, on the reverse strand, counting down.
GGACATAAGCAAATCATATAAAGGATGGTTGAAATATATGCTGAAGTTGAATTATATTTATACAGTGTGATTAAAAAATTGGTTCTTTTAAAGCCCATAAGAAGTTGCATAAAGTGTGGAGAGGAATTAATGTTACACAGGGCGATAATATAAAATGTTGAAAATGAAATAATTTATGGGGTAGCCCACAAGAAGTTATATACTATGGTTAAAATATAGGACGGATTTGACTCCGTAAATATGAGATGGATTCTACTCCGTCCTATAGTTTACAGAAGGCAGCTAACAAATTTATATTTGTGCGTGGGCAGTCGTATGTACAGGATGGTTGGTACATAGGTTGGATTGGAATTATCTATAGTTATACAGGGTTGTCAAAAAAAGTTGAAAAAAGGTTACATGGCGTAGTCCATAAGGCATAAATATATTTTCGGCTTATTAAGTCAACGCATAGTAGTACATTTTGTTCGTAAAGATTTACATGTCAGTTTAAATGAGAAAGTATCATTGTGTAATTTTGAGGCTTTCGATGTTACCTGGTTCTGTCTATTAATGTTATGCATACAAAATAAAAAATAAAAAATGAAAATTAACTGAGTTCAAAAAAACTAAAAATTGAAAATAAACATTTAAAAAAATATATAACCGAGACTTCTACCTATAACTAAAAAGCTAAAAATAATTATAACAAAATACAACTCTAGCAAATAAATAACACATTCAATGTTGTTAGGTACCTACCCAGGCAGTAAAAAATGTAAACATTAAAAGGTGCTCATTCTGTACAAATTAATTACCTACCAATGTAGTATATTTTTGAAGTCGGTGCCAAGCAACAATCAAGTTTGATGAATTAGTAGATAAGTACGCAATGAAGGATTTTAGATTTGCTTGGCACCGGCTTCAAAATATACTAGATTGGTAGGTAATTAATTTGTACAGACTGAGCACCTTTTAATGTTTACATTTTTTACTTCCTGGATAGGTACCTAACAACATTGAATGTGTTATTTATTTGCTACAGTTGTATTTTGTTATAATTATTTTTAGCATTTTAGTTATAGGTAGAACAATTGTTTACTTCCATATAACCTGTACTATACTTCAAATAAATAGTTGTCAAGTGCAATTGTAAAGTTTCAAAGTATGGCGCGTCTAACTGAAAAGCAGCGAATAGAAATTTTGAAGATGGTAGGATATGGCGACAGAACTTCAACACAAGTTGAAGTTTGCGAAGTACCCGGCGCGGCTTATTGCACGATCGGTAGTAAGAAAAATAGAAAAAATATTAAATATTTATATTTTTGAGAATTTTGTAGTAAGAGACAATTACAAAACCAAAAATTTCCAGAAGATACACAATTCGATTTACAAGAAAATCCTCACAAATCCAGTAGACAAATAGCCGCAGAACAATCAATAAGTAAATCTTGTTTTCTAAAATGCTTGCATAGAAACAACTGGCACCCATACAAAATTAATTTAGTTTAGAATGTACTGAAGATGCTTTGGACCGGAGAGTAGAATTTTACTAAATAATGATGGATAAATGCAGTGCCAATCCGCACTTTCCAAGTAAGATAGTTTTTTTTGGCGAAGCAATATTTTGTTTAAATGCTTCTGTAAACTGGCAAAATTTTTTATAGTGGGCATCAGAAAACCCACATTGGATTATGGAAATTCATACACATTTTTCCAAGAAAGTTAACGTATGGGCCGGAATTGTGGTACTTCAATTGTGGGTCCGTTTTTTATTGAAGGAACACTTAACTCGGAAACGTATTTGGACCTATTACAAAATGACATAATACGCTGTTTAACAGAACTTTACCCGAATGGTGAAAACCCCAATATACTGGCAGATTCGGTATGGTTTCAACAGGATAGAACGCCGCCGCACCATTCGCGAACAGTACGAGATTATCTTGACAAAATTTTCCCAAGTAGATGGATCGCAAGGAGAGGTAATATCGAATAGCCAGCTAGGTCTCCAGATCTAAGCCCGTTATATTTTTATCTTTTAGGTTACGTGAAATCGAAAATATACTTCAATAAGCCGAAAAATATGAAGGAATTAAAGAATACAATTAGAGCCGAAATACAAAGAATCCTGCCACAAACGCTAAATGAGGTTAATGGTTAACAATTCGAACATTTAATTTGATATGTTGATGTTTTTTTTTCTTCAATTTTGAAAGAAATGTAATTTTCGGTATAGGACATTGTACAAGAAAAATACTTAGAATTGAATGCAGAATTCAAAAATAAAATAAAAAACAAATGTTACCATTTGAAAAAATGATGTTGATGGTCGCATTTAATCACAAAACGTCAGGTCAAAAAAAAACTACGTCCCAGGGTTTTTCCAAAAAACCAACACCTGAATTTTAAATGAATTTGTTCTAACACACCCGTCCCCACTGTATATTTGGTGAAAAAATTAATATTATAAATATAATTATAAAGAAGGGGTAGATTAAAATTATCCGGTAATGCAATTCTGATAATTTCTAGCCTTACAATTTTACGGCAAACTTGTATATGAGATCGCATATACAGCAATTTATATTGCGTAATAATTACTATTTTTTTTCAAGTCCTTATTATTCCCTGGGAGTCGCTGGTTTGCAATTTTGGATTATAAATTTGTAGTCTGTCAATAAAAATCAAATTTATTTTGCAATTAGCCATATTATTTCTGATTTGTTACTATTCACAATATTGTTTAAATTTATGTTCATTGCGTTTTAACAAACTTCATTTCATACAATGAACTTAAATTGTTTATAATGCGATTATGCAAAACTCAATAATCTGACAGAGTCCACAAGTCCCGTGTTTAAAAAACAGCTCGTAAATCATTTTTTCTGAATAATCTATGCTTCAGCTTGAAAACTGCCTAAGTTATGGATTTTTCAAATATCATTAATGTTAGTGGTTATTCCAGTTTTTCCCTGTGGGTAATGCTCCGATCATGCTTTACAAAAAATAATTTTAAAATTTTTTAATTTTTTTTACAAATATTCTTTTGGAAGCATTGCTATATAGTCAATAATTTACAAATTATAAAGGAAAAAAAGTTTAATATTGTTTGTTTTGCTTTATTGTCGAAAAATGCTAAATGAAATGTATTGGTTGGTACCTGATGCATTTATTATATTATTCAACAAACAATCAATTTAGAAATAGAAAGTATTCCGGCTTTGTAGTTCGAGAGTATCTGTTTGTTTAAACCGAGAACACAAAACTCAAATACAAAATATGAAGAGGGAAGCTGAAACGAAATTTATTAAATACAGATAATTTAATGAATGAGGCAGGTTTAGATAAAAATCAAAAGCGCATTATATCAATAAATTTAGAGAAATAAAATCGAAACAAATTTAATTTAATTTAAAATGCTGAAATATTTTTGAGATATATAAAGAAAGAAGAGTATAAAGAAATGTTGAAGCACACATAAAATATTTGAATGATGTTATGGCAGTTACACACAGTAACTAAACTCCGTACATTTTACAACAATTATTAGAAAAATACGGCCCGAAATTTAGAATTTTATATAATTTATGGTCTGTATCTGAGAGGTCAAATCTACTTATAATTAAATGTGTACAAATAAAGAAAAGTTTACCCAATAATTCTAAATAGAGGACAGACTGTAAATGACATATAGAATTTGTTTTGTGGTTGTAAAAACAAATTGGTTCAAAGGCAGTAAGGGTACTCACCCCCAAAACTACCCCTTAAAGTTCACATATTATTTAGCATCACATTCCTCATTATTTTTTATTTAGTATTTCCGTTTGTTGTAAATTGAGACTCATATCCATCTATTTAAATTCATTTTATGCGCAACCAAAAGAGTAATCTATCTAAACTGGTAATGAGCGACGGGAAGTATATTTCGCAACAAGCTTTCGCTTCCATCGTTCAGTCCCAGTCTTTTTAAAATTAAAAAGTATATCTAAATCTGTGTTTTATTTAGTGGTGTCACGGTTAGGGAGGAAAAAGGGGCCATCTATCAAACTGTACGCCACTGGTTGAATTAATTTAAATTAAAGATGACCCTCTAAATCTGGAATATGAGTGGTGTAAGGATTTATTAAACAAACTCTCAAGGCTGTAGCTAGAAAAATATTTTGGGGAGGGGTGATTACTTTAGCCATTTTTTTAATATTGTGGACTGATTGGAACGGCGAAAGTTAGTTTTCTATTCAGTATACTTCCAGTATATAAGGGATGTATAGAATAAAATAATATATTTTCATAAAGGAACTTGTCAATTCGTTAAAATTGAATCTTCAATCCCCAGATTTCGTTTTGAACCTCGAACCACCCCCCCTGGTTACGGCCTTGTAAAACCATATTTACTTTTGTATTTCCTAATGATCATACCAATTTACCTTTTTTGGGACATGTTGTATTTATATAGCCTGTTATCGCTAAGATCAATTTAAAACTAGCCACCCAAAATTACTTTTAAAACATCCTTAAAATAAAAAGACAAAAAACAAGTTTTTTATATATAGGAGGGCCACATTTTACACATTTTGGCATTATTCATAATGCCTGAGCATTACAAATAATGCCCTCATTAATCACCCCTATCTTCGCGCACGCTAGGCGAGTCAGGTTATTTGACATATTATTCTTGAAAATTTTTTAATATGGTAATACGAGTATTCACACCGCTTAAATTTTTAGATTTTTTTCAAATCCATTATAACATTATCATGCATGGGTGAAAATTATATGGCAACAAATTCTTCTAAAAATACATTATTTTTGGGATTTAATATGATGCGCTAGTTTTCGTTTCAGATTTTTTGACGTTTTATTGCTATTTTTAACATATTTGATGTTTTATGACATTTTTGATATTTTTGAGGTTTTGACAATTTTGACGTTTCATTTATTTCTGGTATTCCTGATATTTTTGTATTTTTTCACATTTTTGTATTTTCACTCATATCTTTATTTTTGGCGTTATTTTAGATTTTTCTCGATTTATGTTTTTGACACAATAACTTTGATAATTTTGTCAAATTTTATATTATTGTGATGTTTTGGTGTATTTAATATTCTTAACGTTTGAAGGTTTATAGATTTTTTCAATTTTTTGGAATTTATTGTTAATTTATAGGTCTTAACTATCATTTGAAAATTTCAACATTTTCTAATTTTTAAAGATATTGCCTGCACTAAATCTGATAGTGACCCCACCCCCTCACTACTGGCATTAAGAACAGATTCAACTTATCACCTTTCATGCAATGAATAAATACTCCACATTCCATTTATCGGCTACGTGATGATCGCTAAGTTATTAATCCATTTCTAGTCAATTCAGGAGAAGTGCATGTATACCAACTTTCGCGCCTGCATCTTTTTTGTTTCTAACAAATTGCGGACACCCATCGTCTTCCTGCAATAACAGAGTTTTCGTATAATGACCCATCAAATTTAAGGCACTAATATTATAATTCTCATATCTGTATTATTTTCGGTTCCCAAAATAGTCATTTTTTATTGAAACATTCACCGCTTGCCCGCTATCGTATAACTGAATGTTCACAATTTGATAAAACTCTGTTGATTTTATAAGAGTATGTATATCAAGATTCACACCAGTATTACTTTCTATTTCGGATATATTAAATTCTTTCTAAAACAATAGTAACCCCCTTTTCATCCATTTTGACAAAATGGCGACTCATGTATTACTTCATTTAAAAAAGGACTCAACCTCTTAATTTCAGTTTCCGGAAAATTGTAAATTTTTGGAAAAAAAACATTTCCCCTCCTGACTCCCATGAGTTAATTAAATTTTTGCAGAATGACGATACTCATAATTATTTGTTTGGAGAGAGAAGTATATACACCAATTTTCACGTCTTGTTTTTCTGGACAAGGACAATCTAATCAACTGGCGACATGAAATGTACTTTACAACCTACTCTCATCCATATCAAACATACAAAAAAAATCATAAAAATAGGTCGAGCTCTTTCGGGGGAGTTCGACCACAAACACCGTGACATGAGATTTTGTGCAAATTTTATTTTTATTTATATTTAAGAATTTATTAAATAATGTTTAAAATTTTGGGGCCATAGATTTTGATGACTCTTTGTTTCTTTCCTCAGGACTTGGGTTCAGGGTTAATGTATCTATTTAATTCAACTATCGATTCACTTATAACATATTATTTGTTATTTTATCAACAACATTTAGTGAAAACTAATTTTGTCAGACTATTAATATGTTATTATTTAATCATTGCCACTGTACTGAACTCATAACTATAATTTATTGTGACATTAGACTTTTTTTTAAAATTATATTTACCAATCTTTTTTTTTCAGGATATGGACATGAAATATTGTCGTTCCTATCAAATATATGTCATATGAGAAGTGCACTAACTTACAATTTACACGTTAAAGTTACCATAGGTGCTTGAACCGTAATTGACTTCACACAAGTATCATATTACAACTTCCTAGAATTCTTACAAATCACGTAGACGCTTTGTTCACATGAAAACTGATGACATAGCGTCAGCATTTTTACGTTATAAATGTAACCGAAACCAATTCTCAGTGTTCATTATATTCATTTAACTTCATACCTATAATATTGTCTTTGTAACTTAAACATTTGATTTTTTTGTAATAAATATTTTTTTTAAAAAAGTGAATTTAGTGAAACCAAATCTAAAAGTGGCGCAGTCAGTAGGATATTCCAGACGTAATTAGAACAAGAAACAGTCTAACTAATTACGGTGGTTTCCAAACCTTCGCGGATACAAAGAACCTACTTGGACACCAACTACCGAGCTCAACAAGGGAACAAGCAGCGGCTAACCAGTGTTCAGTAACGGATAGAACAAGTCCTATGATAGGAATAATCACGTAAGCGTTTAAAAAAAGTTACAATATTTAATAATTGTTGAACAAACAGTTCTATCATTTTTCCTATTTTAAATGAACCATCCTAAATATTTACCCAAGAACGAATTTTGATATTTTATTTTGATAGTTTAAGATATTCTAAATATTTATTTATGTTTATACCTTTATTTAACTTATACTTATTTTAGAACCAGTAACAAAAATTTATTTCTTATATTTCTCTTCATTTTAATTACAATCGCAATTATTTACTTCGCTTTCCCCAAGCTTTGTATTTTCCTAATATTGCACAATCTTGAGTAAAATTATAAAATGCCAGAAACTAGAGCTGTAGCACAAAATGTAGAGCCCTACAAGCTCTCAGAAATTTTCGCCATTATTCCCGAATACGATGGGAACCCAATATTTTTAAACACATTTATCTGTTCTTGCAATACCGCATATAATATGGCATCTGATAATCAACAAGTTCTGTTAATTCTCCACATTAAGAATAAGCTCCGTGGACGAGCGGCTGAACTAGTTAATTCACGTGACCCCAGCCATTTAGCAGATATTCAAAGTCTATTAGAAAACCATTTTGGAGATCCAAGGGATCTCTCCGCCCTTATTCAAGACCTACAAAGAATGAGGCAATTACCCAACGAATCTCCATTGACATTTTCAGCTAGGCTTCAAACACATCAAGCAAAAATGTTATCAGCTGTCAATAAACAAAATTTAACTGTAAAGGAGAAACAGGCCCAGATTGACTTAATTGAGTCAATGGCTCTAACTAGCCTACTTACGGGTCTAGAGCCGAAAATTGGCCAAATTGTGCGAGCCAGTGACCCCAGAGATATTCTGACCGCTATTTCCCGTATTAAAAGAGAATTACAGTTGTTTAATCTAGAAACTCAAAAATTCTCAGTCAACCGAAATGCACCCCAACCGCCTCGTAAACCGAATAATGGTCCACCCCCAAAACAATGTTCGTTTTGCAAAAGAAGAGTACATTTCAGCAGCGAATGCCTCATCAGAATGAGACAATCCCAGACTAACCAAAATTCTCACTTAAATTACTCGGGCCATCGCCCATATTATCCGAATCAGCCCGCTAATCAACCTACGAATTTCAATAATAGGCCTCAGTTTTCTCACCAACAACAACAACCCTCAACAAGTAGACCAACCCCAACTTCTAGTAATTTCAGACCAAATCCGAGTTTTTTCAAACAACAACAGAAAACTCATCACTTAAACAACGAACAATTCGATCCGTATGAACATAACTATGATTTTTCTTACAATGAGCAACAGAACTTTCAAACACCAACTGAATACAAAACCCTATCAGACTATTATTACCCTGATACACAAAAACACGACAAATTCGAATATCATTCCAGCGAAAATGTTTGTAATGATAATTATAACCAACAATATGATGAGTATTACGATAGCGAACAGTTTTCTTCCCGACAAAATTTTCAGACTACCCCGGTAGAAACAAAACCTCCCGATCACCAGATCTCCGATCTCCAAACACAAATTCAAACGATGAACTTGGACGATTTCAATCCAAACCTAAACTTACCCGAACAGAATTTTCTGTAAGGCCACTTCTTTCGGTCAATTCGAAAAACCTTTACTACATCACCGACTCTTCCAATACATACAAACTCCTTATTGACACCGGAGCAGGACTGTCAATATTTAAGCCCGAAACTTGCCAACGATTTAAACAACGATTTCCCGAAAACGTAAGTAGAATAGCTAACGTGGTCCCAGGTCACTTTTCATGTTTTAGTTGAAGATGGCATGAGGGGGGTTACCATGAGATCACATAACTAGATGTGTCAAGTCTGCTGAAGAATCAGCAATAACCAGTAGGTGACAATTATATTTGCGACACTTTGGTTTTTATTAGGTTGCAATATATGTAACACTTTTGATTTTTATTAGGTAGGTGTCATTAGTATGACACTTTTTATTTTTTCAAGTGACACTTTCAATTTTATTAGGTGACATTTGTGAAACTTTTTGATTTGTCAAGACAAGTGTCGCCAAAATTTGTTTTATTGAGACATTTGGTGACAAACTTTAACAATTGGAGACAAGTGTCAGCTAAATGTATCTCTTGATGCAAGTAACACGCAGATCACGCGTGATGTGTATGATATTTAAACACTCAGTTCACTCGTGATGTGAGTGATTTTAATATTATTGTATAACTTATAGACTGGGGATAGCGTGCGTAAATTAATTTTTATTAATACATTTAGTATAAAAGCGAGACAAAGAGTCAACAGTCATAAATAATATAAAATGCCTCCAAAATATATGTATGTTAGATGGGAATTATTAGAACGTGCTAGAGTGAATAATGTGGAAATTGAAAATGGTTATACATCTAGTGAGTCTGAAGAAGAAGAGGAAGAATTACCGCGGCTGCAAGGAGAGAGAGACCAAGTGAATATGTTGAGTGATAGTGATGATACCGATAATGAAATGATTGATAATGACAATGATATAATGGAGAATGATTTAATGAACAATGACAGTGACAGTGACAATGATATGATGGATATAGTGATAGTGACTATGTTACCGATAGTGATGCAACAGAGATAATATCTGATTGGGAATTCCAAGACGACATTAATGATGATTCTGGAGTATGGTTTTAGGTTTTAGGAAAATAAAAATGTTTTTGTCATTTAACTTATTTTTATTATTAAGAATGAATTATAATTGTTGTTTACATATGTTAATAAAATTTTCAATTTCTGTCAACTTTACAAGACCCTCTTCAATTTTATCGAATCGTCTTCCATCCCTAAGGCGATAGTCAACTACCTTTTCCATATGTAATATAGGTAATACGAGTTTGTCCTCATCATATATCTGATAGAATTTAAATTGATTATCAGGTTCATAATAATAGAAACCATCATAGTAATGGCGATGATGAATATGAATTGGTAAAAAATCCTTATGTGTAATAATATTTTCAGTCTTCATTGTAGGTGTAAATATTTTAAAAATGTTTGAACATTTTTTACATTGTGTAGATTCTAAATTGACATCATTATTGAAACACCAAATAAATTTGAATTCTTCTTTACACGTTTGACAATTTACTTTGAGTGTGTACATTGTAACGACTGAACTGCAACTGAAAGTCTCTAAATTAATTCATTTCTTTTATTACATCTAACTTTTTATATTGACAAATTTTACTAAAAAATACCTTATTCGAAAAATAATATAACAATTAAAAACAGCTGCTTTATTATTTCCAATAACAAGGTTGGGAATGCTTGATAATTTACGTCATTAATTCATTATCATGAAAGAAGACTAAACATATGAAATTTTATTTACAAACATCTAATTATTTTTGTTTACAAGTGTGCATCGCTGCATTCATAACATTTTGCAAATTTTAATCATTAATTCATTATCGTGAAACAAGACCAAATTTTATTTACAAACATCTGATTTTTTAGTTTATATATATGTATCGCTGCATTAATAAAATGTTGTAATGTGAAATTCCATTTTGAAATTATGTGATTTTTTCATTTATAACAAGTGCTTTTGATAAAATTTTGCAAACTTAAGATGTTGATACAATTGAAAAAATCTCTAGGAAATAATAATTTACTGACTATAAAAGGCACAGAATTTACAGTGAAAAACAAGTGAGTTTCAGTGTAAAAAGGTGTAAAAATAGTAAAACAACATGTAAGTAAATATATACTATTTATTATTAAAATATTTCTAATTCAATAAGATTTTTTTATTACATCTATTTAATTCTTGTATACAACTTGTATAGTTCCACTGTAATAAAGCAACATAATGATGTGATATATTTTTACTAAAATCATTAGATGAGGTTGTTGTACAGGGTGGAACTCGAAATCTTAGTTCTGCTTACTTGGAGGCCCATATATCACTGTCTGCCTTAAATCCTGCACTGAGTGAAAGACATGCGGCTAAATCTGATCGAACTTCAAGTAGATTTGTTTTAGATTCATTTAGAGAATTTTTTAGAGCAATTAATTCATTTAAAGTAGCCATATGTGTTTCCTCCAACTGTTTTATGGTTGCTTGATACTGTGTTTCAGTTTTCATCATACTAAGGGTCATGTTCTCGTTTTCAATTAATGATTTAGATACTGCAGTTACAAAATTACTACTTTTATTTCTTAATTCTGTTATGTTTCCTTGTCTTGTAGAATATAGCTTAAATTCAGGATACTTTGATAACAGTTTACTGAAACTGATTTGTAAAGAAGTTTGGTTTGCCAACTCATGTGTTATATATAAGCTTCCATTATGTGGTGAGTATTCAGAGAAAAACACTTCATTTCCAATAACAATACCCAGTGAACATAAATTAAGAATAATGTTTATAAACATTTTTATTATTATTTATTCTTCGTTTAATAACCACAACGTGCACTGTTGACAAGTACTACAATATTTATATTTCGATTTTCTTGGCTTATTTTGGGTGAAACTTCTTGTTGTATTTCTTGCACACTGTAAAGTTACAATAGTAAAGAGTACACTTTCAGTGTTTCTAAAACAATTTGTACAAGTATAAGAAATGGATACATTCATACTGTTAATTTAATAGACTGTATTTGATATTTATTTAAGATTCCCCTCCCCTCTTTTAGTCTTAGAAATAGAGTTGCGCTGTTGCAAAAATTGTAATGGCTTAAAACAAACAGTTATTGTTATTGTTCTAAATATTTTTATTTTATTATTACATATTTTACATTGTTCTTACAACATTAGTCAAAGGATTATATTTTACAAGACGATCATGAAGAATGAGACAATATGCAGTAGTTTTTTCCGGTATATTCTTGCTTGTTTCAAATTCTAATCTGACATCAACAGCTCCACCTTTAATGGTATCTATTTGTCGGCTACAGTCAATTACAAATAATGTGATTTGTTTGGAAAAATCTTCTGGTGTTATAGAAACTTGTATGAATTCTCTGTTATAATAAACCGCTTGGAAGTTGGCAAACATTTCATAAAGTGTTGCAAAATTCTTTTGATCAAAATTGAGATTTAAATTATCATATGGGTAAACTTCAGAATTTAAATACAATTTTATATTTGTGATGTTACAGTGATCAAATTCTGACATAGTCTTGTGAATATTATTTTTTCGATCAGTATGGAATGCTACAATAACAAAACGAGGTTTTTCCAGTTGGCTTGTCGTTTTCACTGCCCATGTATGTTTTTGACTTTGCTGTAAAAGTGGATACTCTAATAACTCCCAGGAACGAAAGCCGATAGGCAAGTCTTTTCCACGTTCTATAATATTGTAAAAATTGAATTTTGTGTGCATCAGATAATGACACATGAGGTACTTTCCAAACAACTTTATTTAGGTGAACTTTTGGTTTTTCTGTAGCTACAGAACTAACTGCAGCGTTGGTGTCTGTATTGGCACGTACCAAAATTAAATTTTGACTTGCTGAAATCACTAGACGGCGAAAATCCTCACAAAAGCCAAGTAGTAATTTTAGAGGAATGCATACTGCAAAATTTCCGTTGGCGTCACACATATTTGGAGTGCCTTCAAGATTCCATCCTGCATTATACCATCGAATTATTTCATTTTTTGAATATGATAGATAGGTTTTAATCGTTGATGTGATTCCGGGATTTCTTGTTCGATCGACTACTGTTCCACCAAGTTCATAACGAATTTCTTCAAAGAGGAATGCAAAACCATTATTAATGAATCGTAATGTTGGACTATACTTATTGTCTGAGTTTAAAAGTTTTCCTTCCAGGTACAGAAAACTTTGAGAAGGTAGAGTGTACACGTCTTGAGTTTGCATAGGGATTCTTATCTCATCATTATTAAAAAATGTAGTATTTGCATAAGGTGTGTAGGAATGATATTCAAAATTGGTTATAGCATTATCCACAAGCACATTATCAGCCACTCGTAGTATGTTAAGCGTCATTTTTTTGTTTAAACACACACCGAAACAAACAGAAAAGTTTTTTGAGTCTTACACTTATACTTAATTTTATTCTGCAAATGAATGCTTTGAATTGTCCTCTCTCTATAGTTCTTTTCTTTTTCTTCTTATTTTTTTCTTCTTTATGTTTAGCCGTTGTTAAGTGTGTACCTTAAAACCTAATGATATTAAAAACTGTTTATTGATAGGTGTTAACTGTTTCACTTGTTTCTTGATACTAACGTTTTTATAGTTTGAGTGTGAATATTTTATAGGTTGTTCCTCCTGTTGTGTTAAATAATTAGATGGATTATCATATATGAAAACCATATTAATTAAGTCGTTTTAAATGTAATCTTATCGTAACAACTTCACTTTTAAAATTAACTAAATTTCCATTTAGATCTGTTATTTTAATAATAATCTCATTTATATATCTTGTATTGATTGGTAGATAAATAACGTTGGTGGGGTTTTCAACAATTTTGTAACCAGGTGGAACATTAGGGTAAAACATATGGATTATATGAACGGGCATATCATTGTTGAAAGAATTCTGAATTAAATTGCATTCAATGCAAATAGCATTTACTTTTGAAATTCTGATTGGATAATCTGAATAGTGCCATTTTTTAGGTTTTAATTTTCTATTTTTAAATCCTAATAAAGGACCAATGGTGTTAGATTTCTCAAAATCTATTTCTTTGTTACATTTTATTTCACATTTAAATGTATTATGATTAGCTCTCAATATTAAAACAGGTTTTTCTATTTTTTTATTTTTCTTATTGTCATCTTTTTCCACAGGTTTCACATTTTTCTGTATAGCTTGTGATGGTAATGTGGGTGGTACAGCTGTCTCCTTTTGTTGTTCTTCACGATCAGTTAGCAAAGTGTGAAGCGTTTTTTCAATATCTTGTATTTCATAGGTGCCCACCGGTAATTCTAATTTCATATCGTTAATATAAAACTTGTTGTTGGTTTCATCAATATTTGAGATGGTATTAAAGGTCATAAAATCAATTAACCCCATCACATAAGTAGCATCATCTTCTAGAATAATTGGTGGGTAAATCTTGTTACTGAGTATAGAAGCACGTTCAGAGAACGTAAATGTATATGAAGACATCTTAATCTGTCAATGGTTATTAAATAACTAAAACTATTGATATGGTTTTATTAAATATATTCACTTAAATATTTTTTACTATTTATAATTGAATTAATATGACTAAGTTCCTTTTATTGAGATAAAAAATATAAACATAAGTGTCCACAATTAAAACTGTTATAGTTTTGAAATGTATTATAATTATATAATATTTTACACTGTCCAGTTGAATTAAAATATTTTAAAACTTCTAATGGAGGTTTAAGATTACCAAAACTATCAAAATAGGATATTTGTCTATCATTTTTCTTGTAAGCTGTCCAATGAGTTCCTGGACCTGTATTAGAATCTAAATTGATAATACCTCTTTCAGTTTTATAAATTTTCTTGGGTAATTTATCTCTCATGAATACACCTCGAAAATTTGGAATTTGCCAAATTTTTGCATATTTATCTATATCAATATTTGTTAGCGGACGTTGTGGTATCTTCCTGGAGGGTGTAAAAAAAAAGCCATAACCTTTTTTATATGGTTGCAAATAAAGCCCCTTTCCACCTATTGCAATAGACTCCATTTTTCTATTATGACGTTTCGCCTCCTCTAATTTTTGTTTTGCATTTCTAGCGTCTGTTATCGTCTTGGCTATGGCTGCCGATCCCCCAGCGATACTTCCCAAGGCTGAGAGTCCAGCAAAAATAGGAATAAGAGGTAGCAAACCTCCTGTCTTTGGTATAGGTATGATACGAGGAGTGGTTGACTTCATATGCTTTTTAATTGACTTAGCAGAATTCAAGGCAATTTTTATAGCATTACCTAAGGTGGTGGGTTTCTGTTTCAACACCTGTTTTTTTATATGTCCTACAGATTTTATAAACCCAAAATTTTTTCTCGATGACTTTGACTTTGTAACTCTTTTTTTTCTTAGCCTTCTTGTTTTACACTTTGATTTTGTTTTACACTTTGATTTTGTTTTAACCATACTTCTCCTCTAGTGCTGACAGTATGTGTCTATCTGAGTGTTTTTTGCAAATACTAATACAATTTTAAGATTAACAATTTTTATATCAATGAAATCTTGCTACTTTTTGATTTGGTGAATTATCATTGTCTGAATCACTGTTTTTATCAAGTTTACGTTTTCGATCATGTTCAACAAAATCAAGAGGTTCATCTAAATTAAGTTTTAATTTTTTAGAAGCACTTTCTTCAACTTCATCTATTTGTTGTGGTTTTAGTTTTCGTTTAGCTGCTCGAAATTTACCCCTTTTCCTCGGAGGTGTTAAATGTTCATTTATTTCTCTTTTACGTTTCATATATATTCAACTTCCATATCAATGTCATCATTACCATTAAATGGTGGTTTCAATAGTTCATTCAGTTTATTTCTCATCATTTGAGATCGTGGTAGTCGTGAGGACTTTTTAGTCTTATCCTTTTTTATTCTAGATGTAGGTTTAGGTTTGATAACTTCCATATTACTACCTCGATCATGTTCAACAAACTCAAGAGGTTCATCTAAATTAAGTTTTAATTTTTTAGAAGCACTTCCTTCATCTTCATCTTCATCTTTTTGTTGTGGTTTTAGTTTTCGTTTAGCTACTCGAAATTTACCCCTTTTCCTCGGAGGTGCTAAGTGTTTTTCATAAAGATCATCATCATTTATTTCTCTTTTACGTTTCATATTATATTCAACTTCCATATCAATGTCAATGTCATCGTTACCATTTAGTGGTGGTTTCAATAGTTCATTCTGTTTATTTCTCATCATTTGAGATCGTGGTAGTCGTGAGGGCTTTCTAGTCTTATCATTTTTTATTCCAGATGAAGGTTTAGGTTTGGTAACTTCCATATTACTACCATTCATTAAGTTTATGCTATCCTGTATATTCTTGAGTATACCTTCACTCATAGTTTTAGTTTTCCCCATAAGCTTAAGACATTTTCGAATTGTTTGTTTGTTATTAGGTCTTTTCAAACCCATACCTAATTTTACTTTTGCTTTCATTGCTCCTGCAACCCCAAGTGCTGCTATACGTTCACCTATAGATGAGTCTTTCGAATGAAATCTCTGAAGAGCTTCTTCTGCTAATATTTTATCTGCCTTATGACGTAATTTTGTATCACTTTCTTTTTCATAGAATTTATCATGTTTTAAACAGCTAGCATCTAGCAGATTTGTTGGTAGACTTCCTTGCAACAGACGTTGTTTAAGTTTTGTTCCAGGTCCACAATAATTATAACCTGGTATATGTAGTTCAAATGGTAAATTATTTATAGCTGAATTTAATAAACCTTGACCTGAATATAACTTCATGATGTTATTTCATTAACTATCAACTTAAAACTAACATATATTATTTATTTATGAATATTTATCTCATTTTATAGTAATGTCTCAAAGAATGAGGGTGATAAAACAAAAAACTTCTTTAGCTATTGAAAATGATAATTTTAATAGTATTTCTGATAATAATAAAAAGCATGGTCCATTGTTTCCGTCAACTGTGAGGTGTATTCTGGTGGGACCAAGCAATTGCGGTAAAACCAATGTTATGGTTAATCTAATTGAACACTTGAATGGACTGAGATTTGAGAATGTTTATGTTTATTCAAAGTCCTTATATCAACCTAAATATATTTATTTGGAGAAGTTACTAAAACCATTCAATGCTAGCGAAAATATTCTACATCCCTCAGAAGCAAAAAAAAAATTCAATCTTTATATTTGATGATGTGGCTTGTAACAATCAAGATGTTATACGTCAATATTTCTCTATGGGAAGACACAGTCTAGTGGACTCGTTTTATCTGTCTCAGACGTATGCGAAGGTTCCAAAACATCTCATTCGAGATAATGCAAATTTTTTAGTTCTTTTCAAACAAGATGATTTAAATTTGAAACATGTTTATAATGATCATATTGGTAGTGACATGTCGTTTGAACAGTTGAAAAGCTTATGCGCCATGTGTTGGTATAGACCATATGGATTTTTATGTATCTCTAAAGACAATAACATCAATGATGGACGTTACAGAAGAGGTTTTGATCACTATATATGTTTTGAATAAGGCAATGAATTTCAGTATAATAATTAACATCATAAGTGTAAGAGATATCAGAAACTGATAGAATTAAATCAATAGTGGATAATAGCAGATAAAAGCGGATCAAAAGCGGATTGAAAACAGATAGAAAGCGGATTGAAAACAGATAGAAAGCGGATTAAATGAATCTATCAGAGAAGGAGTTAAAAAAACGTCTTGTACAGAAACGTAGAATTGTAAAAGAAAAATTACAGCTTCTCAAACATGGAGAAATTGTTAAGGAAAAGTTATTTTCCCCCATAACAAAACATCTAAAGGACATTGAAAGTAAACTAAGTCACAAGGAACATAAAATGGATGGAGCTAGTAAGATGGAAGAAGAGAAAACTTTTTTTAAAACTGAGGATCCTAGTCATATTGATGAGGAAAAAGATTATATCTTTAACGATGATCTGTATCCATCAACATTTTCACATCAAGCTGAATCATTATATCAGGAAACACCAAAGATTCCTCGCAAACTGTCAACGAGTTTATCCACACCTACAGGTCAGTTACGATTATTGCAAGATGAAAATGAAGATCCGAGTGAAAATAAAATGACAATTCTTCAAGAAATCACATCTGATGATGAGATAGGATCATTACATTCTCCTGCAACACCTGGACGGTTCACTGATATTGCTGAAAAATCCTATGTTGACTATTTAGACCAGTATGATCCTCTACCAAGAAAATATATAAATGACATGTATTATGACGATGACAATAAGGAATTTGATCATAAGTATGGTGTCAGATTAGATACTAATACTGAGAAACTAATGATTGGTGACTCAAGATTAGATATTGATGGATCTGATATTATTGTTAAGAAGAAACGATATCGAGGTAGTATAGGGTTATATGAACTATTGTTTAAAAAACAACCGAAACACTACTCTAAAGAAGATGAAGATAATTATAAACAAATTGTTGCAAAAACTAATGCTCATAGACGTTACTATAAACCAAATAAGCAAATAAATGGTAGTAAAATGAAAAAATATAAAAAAGTTATTGCTCCTATGGTGGCAGGGAAAGGAATTTCTATGTTGGCGAATAATAATAAAATCGATTACATTCACTGGGATGATCCAAACGAACTCGTTGATAGATTGCGATTACTTCTCGCTTCTCAAACTGCGGGGCATACAGGTCATACAAACGAAATAACATCAATAATAGAGGAACTGAGAGAAGCTCAAATTATTGTTTAAGAAAAATGAATGATGTTAAACGGCAAATTGTAGAAGAAATACATAAACCAGCAAGAATTAATTTTAAAAGACGTAGGGTGATTATTAAATCTCTAAATGATCTCTTTCAAGCTGATTTAGTAGAAATGATTCCATATGCAAAAGAAAACAAAGGTTATAAATATATCCTAGTAGTAATAAATTGTTTCTCAAAATTTGTTTGGGCTTTCCCACTAAAATCTAAAACAGGTTTAGAAGTTAGCAAAGTCATGGAGCAAGTCTTCAAACAGCAAATACCTAAAAATTTACAAACTGATGCTGGTGCTGAATTTTTTAATAATTATTTCAAGAAGCTTATGTTGAAATATAAAATAAATCATTACAATGTATATAGTGAAAAGAAAGCTGCAATAGTTGAAAGAGTAAACAGAACTCTAAAAAATATGATGTGGAAAGAATTTAGTTTCCAAGGACATTATAAGTGGTTACATGTTTTACCAAAAATTGTTACCAAGTATAATAACAAAAAACACCGAACTATTGCAATGGCTCCAATACAGGTTACAAAGAAAGTTGAAAAAGATCTATTAAACACTGTATATAATAACATAAAAATTTCCCATCTAAAGAGAAAATTTAAAGTAGGTGATTACGTACGTATATCGAAAAAGAGGGGAGTTTTTGATAAAAAATATCTTCCTAACTATTCAACAGAAATATTTTCAATAAAAAAAGTTCAGCTTACGAACCCTACAACCTATTTATTACAAGATGAAAATAATCATAACATTCTTGGTGGTTTTTATGAACAACAACTACAGAAGGTCAAATATCCTAATGCATTTTTAGTGGAAAAAATATTAAAAAGAAGGGGGGATAAAGTGTTTGTCAAATGGTTAGGTTTTGAAAACAAACATAACAGTTGGATAAATAAAACTGATATTCTTTAATAGTTTCAGTTATTAAACACACGTTAAAGTGAAAAGACATACTACAAAATGTTTATAGTTGATGTGCAAGGTTTTCAGTATGGTGAAAATAATTTCATCTGTAAAGAAATGGCGATTGTTAATACAGATAATTTATGGTACACTCAACGTTTCATAAAAATATCGAATCCACAGAAACATTTCAGTGAAACAGTACAGCAGCATTTTAAGTGGCTAACAAGAAATTTACATGGATTAGAATGGGAGAATTATGATGATTTGGAGTATGAGCAGATATCCGAATTTTTGAAGAATTCTATACCATTAGATGTGGTGGTGATTGTGAAAGGATCTCTAAAAAAACTGTGGCTGCAGAAATTAATTTCAAACAAAATTGTAGATTTATCTGAGGAAGACTGCCCAACAATTGAGAGCTTAAAATTTTTCATGAAATCTAATCATTGTAAGAAACATTTATTTAATAATGAACTTAGTTGTGCATTAGAAAATGCTCATTATTTAGCTTATTGGTGTGTCTATTGTAATAGAAATAAAACATATGAATAATTTTAATGTATATATTAATAAATTAATAAATTAATATATGAATATTTTAAAATTTTGTTTTTAAACTTCACCTTCCAGACGATCCGAAACCTCCTTCCCCCCGTTGAGTATTAGATGATAAATGCTGAAATAAAAATGTATATTGAAATAAAAATGTATATACATATCTGTATACATACCTCAACTTCCTCCAACTCAGGATAGTAGATTTTCTCACAAATTAGCTGTGCTATCCGATCGCCTGGTTTTACTATGAAGTTCTGGCACCCATGATTAAACAAAAGGACTTTCACCTCCCCTCGATAATCCTCGTCCACAACCCCAGCTGTTGAAAAAGCGAATCAATATTGTTTAATTAATTTATTTTAGTAAAACTTACCCCCGACATCAATAAAATTATGGAGGGCTAATCCCGATCTTGGGGCTATTCTTCCATAGCACCCCTCAGGTAGCTCTATTGTTATACCAGTTTTGATAAGGGCTCTACTTTGGGGTGGTATATTGCACTCTTCCAAGCTTTTTAAATCGAAGCCAGCCGATTTATTGGACGCTCTTGTTGGGGTGAAAGCTTTTGGGTCCAATTTAACGTATTTCAACGTTTTGGTGTTATGCCCTTCATTACAGTGAATATTAAGAAAAACTTGAGATGATTATTATTTTAAAACCCCCTTATTTAAACATTTTTAAAACCCCAAGGTAATGTATCTGTAGAGATATAATTTACAATTCTTTTATCGTCGAACGGAGTTAAAGCAACTTTTCTTTGATTAATAGAATACACCTCATGTTTTTTACTTCTAATAAGTTTCTCATTTACATTGAAATTAGTTTTATTAAACAAGCATTGAAAGTAATCTTCAAATTGTTAATTCTTTTCAAAATACCACATCAGATTCAAACTTGTGTATATTTTAAAACCTTTCAAAATGTTATTCCTTTATCTTTTTTAATAATACCTAAATTATTTAAGTTAGCCCAAGAAAATCTACATCTTTTCAAAGCCCTGTTATTCATAAAATACCTAAATTATTTAAGACTTTTCAAAAGACTTTCATTTTTTCAGCTTCCCTTTCTTCCCTTGTATAAAAAAGTTTTATGGTATACATTTTTGATTTTAACTTAATAAATTCAATCATAATTCTACCATTATTTTCATCTTTCATAAGCCCTAAAACTTTTTTATTTAATTGAGGTATGTTATATTCATTATTTATAGAATAATCTGAAGTATCAAATTTATGGTTATCTTCCTTAATATGCTCATAAATATCATCTACAAAAATGTGATAAATTAATGAATCTGTATCTGTATATAATAATTTTGCTCTATCTCCAAATTTAACTTTTATATAATTATAATGAAAATCATATAAAATTGTTTTTGAAATTTCTAAAATACTGAATCCAACATAAATGGGTTTATTAAACTTAACATTCATTCTTTTCATCTCAATTATTACCATATCATCATCAAAAATGGTTAAACTATGGAAATTTGGTTTTGATATATAATTTTTCACACCATATCTACCATCCCATTTTGTAACTAATTTAACATCCTTATATTTCCGAACGTTTTCCATAGTCTTACCAAAAACTGCGTTATTCATTAGTTTATAAAAATTTTTTTCAAAATCATTTTTACTTTGTTTCCTTAAATTTGTATTTAATTCAATATACGATTTCAACCAAGCAGATTGCTCAAATTTTAAAATTCTATGAACCTTTGTAAGTTTTAAACCTAAACTTAACGCTTGTTTTAAATTTCTATAATGAATAACATAATGTTTTTTATCAAAAAGTGTTTTTAATAATTTGGGGTGTTTTGATGATGACATTGGTGGTTTCATACTTTCGGGGCATAGAGGAAAATCTTTATGAAGATGATGTAGCTCTGAAGGGTATTCTAAATCAACCTCAAGAATATATCCTATATTAGAATTATCTGGGTTATTAAGTATATCTTCTTTATAATAGTCGACATTTTCAATCCATTTAAAATCTCCAACAGGTAAACATTCACACATTGCAGTCCCATATAAATTATTAACATCAAAATACATTAAAAATGAGGTGGGTTGATTTGAATCATATTTATTTCCCATATATTTATTATTTGCCTTTCCATATCTATTACTACATTGGGAAACTCCACCTCTAATTCCCCTGTCTATAAACATAATTATATCAATATCTGTAAGTAATTCTAATGTAACGTTAGAAATCTTTAAACAACTAGCATAAGCTAAGCCTGGAGCTGTATAATATTTCAAACATTCTAAATTATAAGTTTTTAAACAAACTTTTCTAAAATTTTCAAAAACATCAGCAAGCAATAGAACATCAGTTTTCAAATATAACTCCATGTATTCACGTAAATTTTGTATTTTAAAAGTATTCCAAACTTTACGTGCATGTTCATAATCACTTTTTCCAACATTGCAATTTTTAAGAGAACTAAAAAAATCTGTAATAGATGGTAATTTAGAATCTGTTAATTTATCCCAGTTGTCTA
The DNA here is from genome assembly GCA_034190945.1 of Octodonta nipae. Lineage (NCBI taxonomy): Eukaryota > Metazoa > Arthropoda > Insecta > Coleoptera > Chrysomelidae > Octodonta > Octodonta nipae. The sequence goes on along the minus strand of CM067221.1, from coordinate 80,292,004 downwards.
AATAATCATAAGGAAAGATACCTTTCTTAGATAAAAATTTAAATTCCTCATCAGTTTTACAAAAACTTCTAATAATTACTTTTTCAGAATCTTCTATATAGGATCCTAATTTATCTAAACTACTAGCCATAAAACGGAAGGAATCTAAAAATCTAAACTTTAAATTTGTGTTGGAAATATATTTAGTAAATGATATGTATTTCTCCTTATTAACTGGTAGTAAATCTATGGCACCAGGTATATCTTTTACTAATGCTCTAATAATAAAATGACTATCATAACCGGATAAATTATGAAAAACTACAGGTATCATAAAATCATCTTTATAATTTAAATAACAGGAAGAATGAGCAGCCCCTCTATAGTTTCCTGAAAAATGACAGTGATCTTTAACCTTTATATCAGTTTCAGTAAATTTTTTCCCACAAATATGGCAAATTTGAGCTAATGAGAAATCATTTAATTGTGAACTCGTTAATGGAATCATTGGAACTATATTTTGGAATATAGGATTTAAATTCATTGCAATTTGTTGTAGACGTTTAACAAACCAATTAATACAGTCTTTTCCTGTATATAATTCAAATTTGGAAAGAGAATTATCAAAATTACAAACTAAGTAATAGGCAATACTACATGGAACATGTTTTTGATATTTAATAATACTACTACTACAATTAGACTCATTAACCTTCTCTAGTATACATTCTAAATCTGCATATATTACAAAGGGAACTTTCTCTTTATTTTTAAAATCAGAAAATGAAACAAATTTTTCCTGTTCAGTTGGAGTTATAATTTTATTCTTATTCATATGTCTACAAGTTATCATATGTTTATGTAAACTTTCCTGAGAATAAAAATGATTCAAACATCTATGACAATAATATTTTTTATGAGCTAAATCATTGCTTTGTCTATTAAGCAATTTGGATAAATCTTTTATTAATGCAAAATGATAATAATTTTGATGAGAATTTATCCTCTCACTCAAATTCATTTCTATATCATGATCATCATCATCGCCATCATTATAATTTAATGGAAGCATTAGTAAATTTATGGTTCTCAAAGATTCAATTTTACTTAAACAAACAGGGGTAACATCTTTTTTTTCTAGAGTAAATACATTTATAGATAAATTATTCATTTTCTCAAATTTGAAAATATCTTTTAGTGAAATTGGAAACTTGATACCATCATATTTAAGAATGCTACTAAAATGAGCGTAGGATGATGTTCTACAGGGGTGTTTCGAATTTAGATGAGGATGAAGAGCTGCTGTAATAGACCATAGAAAACAGTATTCATCATTATTTTGAATATTAAGAATCGCCCTAGTATTTTGTAAAAATTTAGGTATTTCAATATAAGTTGAGACACCTACATTTATTGGAGTATAATTATTAAAATTTACTTTTAAGTGGAGAATTTCATAAAGACTCCAACCTGAGTCTCTTTCTTGAAATTCTTCTAATTTTGTTAATATTGAACTTTTAATGTAATCATCATAAAATAATTTCAAATTTGTATTAAAATCAATTACTCTATTTTTTGTTTGGAAATGCTTAATATCTGTTTCAACAGTGAATTTTGAAGTTCAGTTTTTACTTTACTTATAAAAGACCTGCGAGCTTTATTGAAAAATTCTAGGGGATCCCTTATACCTAAATTAATGATTGCCCCAGTTCTCACGCGATTATTAAAACACGATTCTAAATCTTGCCAAATTAAATTTTGTTTCTTACTGTTTTTAAAATTCTTTCTTTTTTGATATGAAAATTTTTGTTTGAAATATTTTAATAGTGATAAGTTTGATTCTAATTTTAAAAAGTGTTTTCTATCTAATACAGATATATTACGTTTAAAATATTTTTTTAAAATCAAAATAGTAGAATTTAAATATTTTACCCATTTACAATAATCATCTTTGGTTTTAATTAACTTACCCACTTGTTGAATTTTAGACACAACACCTTCAACTAATGTATTTATTTCACTAGAGGTACTCATATTTTATTTTAATAGCGGAATACAACTGATTGCTATGAAGTATAAACGTTAAATGTATTAAAATTAATTAAAACATTTATCGTTCCATATCATATGACGTAAATCATAAATTTCCAATCTTCAATTAAAAACATTCTTGTTATTCATGCTAAATTACATGTGTACATTCTTTTATCATATGACGCAAATCGTAAATTTTCAATAGTCTAATTAGTAAATTAAAACATCCTTGTTATTCATGTTAGATTGCATGTGCACATTTTTATTATAAACTTACAAACAAATCATTTATCAATGTAATGTAATATTCCCATTACTTTAATTAGTCCAAGCTTATTATTCATGTTAAAGTAGTTTAAGTAAACAACTCAATTAATCTCATTAGATAAATATTACTTGTGTAAATTTTTATTCAACTTTGGTTTGAAATTATGTGATTTACAACATTATTATTTAAATTTCAATATAGCTATAAAAGCAATATTTACTTAATATTCATTCAGTCGTTTTTGAAAATCAAGAAAACATGAATGTGCCTACAACATTTATAATTGAATCTACCAATAAGGAGATCCTATCCACCAATTTATTGGTGGTATTTTTGAAAAATTTATTCATGTAAGTATTCATATTACTATATTTTAATTTTTATGAATATTAAGTTATAATAATTTTTAAATTTAAACTGTTATACTTTAGATTTGGGAGAACTAGCATAAACGTAAATGGAGATAAAATTTACCTATCACTCTCCTACTGCCCTAAGAAAGAAACAATTGACAAAAAACTACGTCAACTCCCCGTCACTTATATGAGGGTCTTCGCTGATAGTGAAGAGGAATTGAAGCTATTATGTAGTGGGTTAGAGAAATTAGGCATAAATTTCTCTCAAGACGAGGAGGATGAACAAATATCACTCCCACCACTACCAGCGAACCAGCCCCAGCCTCGAAAAAGAAAAGTTGAAGTTTTACAAAATCAAATAGTGGTAACGGCATCAACATCGGCAGGCCAAACAAATGAGCCGGAGCGAAAAAGGAGACGGGGGGATGCTACGACAGCAGCGGCAGCAACATACAACACCCCTCCTCCACCACCACCGCCACCACCGGAATACATTTACATACCCCCAATTAACTCTGCGAATGATTGGGGTGAGTTTGAGGAGGGACAAAAGTGGTAGATGAATGTATATAGTATAGTATAGTATAGATAATAAAACCAAAATTAAATATACACACATTTTTATTTTTCCTTGTGTAAAACCTAATAACCAAAAATCAAAATCATTCACATCATGAGTGAACTGAGTGTTTAAAATATCACTCACATCACGCGTGATCTGCGTGTTACTCGCATCAAGAGATACATTTAGCTGACACTTGTCTCCAATTGTTAAAGTTTGTCACCAAATGTCTCAATAAAACAAATTTTGGCGACACTTGTCTTGACAAATCAAAAGTTTCACAAATGTCACCTAATAAAATTGAAAGTGTCACTTGAAAAAATAAAAAGTGTCATACTAATGACACCTACCTAATAAAAATCAAAAGTGTTACATATATTGCAACCTAATAAAAACCAAAGTGTCGCAAATATAATTGTCACCTACTGGTTATTGCTGATTCTTCAGCAGACTTGACACATCTAGTTATGTGATCTCATGGTAACCCCCTCATGCCATCTTCAACTAAAACATGAAAAGTGTCCTGGGACCACGTTAGCTATTCTACTAACGTAGTCATCCAAGGAATCACTGATCAGAAAATCTTAATAAACGAATCCACCCTTGTACCTTTCAACGTCGCCGACCCACACAAGGTATATATTTGCAACATCGACATTGAATTCGACGGATTACTGGGTTCAGATTTCCTTGAACATTATAACTGCGTTATAGACTTTAACAACAAACAACTTGTGACTAATTTTAAAACTTTACCTCTCTACAAAGTTACGGATGATACGGTCATGCGTACTCAGAACCCTTCAACTTTCAATAACTGCATCCCTGTTAATACAATCTCTATAGAACCCCGAACAGAACAAATATGTAAATTAAAATGTAACCTCACTAATACGGAGGCTTTCCTATCATCCGCCGAAATAGAAAAAGTTTATCTTCCCCGTGCCCTTGTTAAAATTAATGAAAAAGGCGAATTTCTTACTTCAGTTTTAAATGCAAATGCTATTCCCAAAACTGTTAATTTCGACAATTTGGAACTCGAACCGATAACCAATTTTTCCGTAAACATTCTTTCCGAAAATTACTCACAAAACTTAACCCAGCCTCATAGACAAACTACAATTATGGAACAACTTCGTTTAGAACATCTGAACGATGAGGAAGCCGAACTTATTTCTCAACTTTGCCTCGAATATTCCGACATATTCTATTTAGAAGGTGACCAACTGACCTTCACAAACGAAATTAAACATTCAATAGACACTAATAACGCGAAACCCTCTTTCACAAAGTCATATCGGTACCCACAAATACACAAACAAGAGGTAAAAAGTTAGATATCGAAGATGCTTGACCAAGGCATTATACATCCGTCTAATTCGCCATGGTCATCCCCAGTTTGGGTAGTTCCCAAAAAACTAGACGCATCTGGTACCCAAAAATGGCGTGTCGTCGTCGATTATCGTAAACTAAATGAACTTACTGTTGACGACAAATACCCCCTACCGAACATCTCGGATTTACTTGACCAACTTGGCAAATGCCAATACTTCACCACTCTCGACTTAGCTTCAGGGTTTCACCAAATCGAAATCGATATAAAAGACATCCAAAAAACAGCATTCACAGTTGATAATGGTCATTTTGAATTCGTTAGAATGCCCTTCGGTATTAAAAACGCTCCATCCACCTTCCAAAGGGTAATGGATAATATTCTTTTAGGTGTTCAAAACGAGAGATGTTTAGTCTATATGGACGACATAATCGTTTATTCTCCGACTATACATGAGCACATAGCCCGACTTTCTGAAGTTTTCAAACGTTTGCAAAAAGCTAATCTAAAGATCCAACCCGACAAATGCGAGTTTCTTCGCAAAGAGGTCGCGTATCTTGGCCACCTTATAACTCCCGAAGGCGTGAAGCCTAACCCCTCAAAGGTAGATTGTATCTTAAATTTTCCCCAACCAAAAAACCCAAAAGATATCAAGTCCTTCTTAGGGTTAGCTGGTTATTACAGGCGATTCATCCCCAATTTCGCCAAGATTTCGAAACCTTTGACAAAATTACTTCAAAAAGACGTACCTTTCCAGTTCGATTCAGAATGCGTCAAATCTTTTGACGAATTAAAAAGAGCCCTTACTTCTACCCCCATACTCATATACCCTAATTTTGAACAGCCATTTATTCTTACAACCGACGCCAGTTCATTTGCTATCGGCGCAGTGCTCTCTCAAGGCCCCGTAGGTAAAGATTTACCCATAGCCTATGCCTCCAGAACTCTCTGCAATGCTGAAACTAAGTATTCAACCATAAAACGAGAACTCCTTGCAATAGTGTGGGCGGTTAAACACTTTCGTCCGATAATTTTTGGCCGTAAGTTTTTACTTCTGACCGATCACCGCCCGTTAACTTGGCTGTTTTCTATAAAGGATCCTGGAAGTAGACTTGCAAGATGGCGCCTTAAGCTCGAGGAGTACGACTATCAAATAATTTACAAACCCGGCAAAGTAAATAAAAATGCCGACGCTCTCTCTCGCATTAAAGTTAACAACTTTAATGAATACATATCATTTCAAGCAAACAATCACCTAACACCATTTACAGTACTCCCAACAAACGAAACTGACGATGACTCACAAGAACCCCAGACAAGAAGTCCCATTAATCTCCAACAAATCTCTGAAGAATTTAGAACTTTTGTCGAGCGATATCAAACCGTCTCGCTCATAGATTACGACAAAATTCAATTTTCTAATTGCCAACTCTTAGACCGAGAAAACAAAAACATCTTAGTATTTCCCCAAGGCTCTCTCATGAAAGATTTTCACCATGACATCATTGAAGACATTTTCGAGGAAAATGCTGATTTCCGTACCCCTAGAGTAAATGTCTTTGCTAGCAAAAGTGTCAGAAAAAGACGTTATTACATCGTCCCTCTCCCTTCTGACCCAGAAGTAGTCAAAGAAATTCTTTTCGCATCTTTGTATAATAGTAGAGATGTGTTCACTGAAAACCAACTATTCTGTGTCGAGAATAACATTGAACTGCCCATTTTGGAAATGCTTTCGTTTATCTTTTCCGAAATCGATATCAAATGGAGAGTTTGCCAAAATATCGTCCAAACGGTTGAGAAAGACCAAATACCTATCATTCTCGACCAATTCCATAACGGCAAAAATAATATACACCGAGGTATCAATGAAACTATCCGCAGAATAAAAGAAAAATACAATTGGCAAGAACTGACTAAGGACGTTGACAATTTTATCAAAAACTGTCAAACTTGCCAGAGAGCAAAAGTTTACCGGAAAAATCTCGACAGCCCACTTGTCATTACTGAAACCCCACGGACACCCTTTGAACGTGTCAACATCGATATCCTAGAAGTCCCAACAAAAAACTACGCATTGACTATCAGGGACGAACTAACAAAATTCTCTCAGGCCTACCCCATAACTGACAAATCCGCAAAAACCGTTGTTAGTACTTTACTACTATATTTCCAACACTTCGGTACCCCATTACGGATACACTGTGATTATGGCAGGGAATTCGACAACGCTCTGATGAGAGATTTGTGTAAGCTATTTGATATCAAACTGTCCTATTCTAGTGTGGGACATCCCCAGTCAATGGTTCATTAGAACGATTCCACTCGACCTTACTAGACATGATTAGAATCCACAAATTAGAAAATCCCGACGAACACCCCTTCAACATCCTCCCTTATGGAATCATCGCATACAACAACTCCGCAAACAAAACTCACGGATTCACTCCTTACGAACTTGTTTACGGACATACTTCGAGTAGGACTCCCGAAACTCTGTACAACCAACAATCATTGATAACTAAATACATCCGAGATCTCAACAACCGTATCACACACTATTATAAAATCGCTCGTGAAAGAACAGAAGTTCAAAAGCACAAAGCGAAAGCCCGATTCGATAAACATGTTTCCGATAATCTCCCGAATTATCAAATAGGCGATAAAGTCTATATCAAGGACAAACTCCAAAATAAATTCAATGGTCCTTTCGAAATCCTGGAGATTCACAAAAATTCCGCGACATTACTAAATCCAAAAACCAAACAAAAAACTAAAGTAAATTTCGACAGGATGAAACCTTTCTCAGAAAATTAATTTCTGTTTCAGGTTGTGCCTGCTGTTCGGATCAGCAGTAACCCAATATCAAGTCGAACATATAAATAACACATTAGGGATATACTACCACAACGAAGCCCAAATAACCGTTTCTAACAATAAATGGACACTTTTGGTCCACAAAAATATTTCGGCCCTCGAACACGTTTTCACGACAAATAATAGACTTTTACAAACACTTATCGAAACTGTTAACTATAAATCTTTCGCAATGAATTACTTCCGCTCAGATGTACAAACTCATATAAATCTCCTAAACCAAATATCCACCACAATTAAGGACAAATTTATCGAAATAAATATGGACACCAAAAGACCAAAACGCGGCATACTTGATGGCGCAGGTACTCTTTTCAAAGCAATTACCGGAAACTTAGACGCGGATGACGGTAAATATTTTACTGATAGTATCACTAGGCTCAATCAAGGTCAATTACAAATAGAAAATTTACTCAAAAACCAAATCAGTGTAACTACCTCTGTCATTAAAAACTTCAACGAGACCGTCCAAAAACTGCAAATTGACGAAAAACTCTTTAACATCAATATGAAAAAACTAGAAACCACAATCGGAAAAATTAACGATAAAGTCGGCTACATCGAAACGAAACTTATGTTGCTCGAATTATGCGAGAAACTAATGGAGAATTACCTTTACTTGGAAGATAGCCTAAATGATGTGCTAAATTCAATTACTTTCGCGCGTCTTAAAATCATACATACATCTATCTTAACGCCCGAACATCTCATTACGGCATTGCAAGAAATATCACAAAACCTAATAAAAAACAATCTTCCACTACCAATAAAATACTCAAGCATTGGACAATACTTGGAAATTATCGAGTTAGAAGCTTTCCAAACAAACTCTGATCTTATTTTTGTCTTAAGAATTCCATTAGTAGAACAACAACCATACACCCTTTTCCGGTTATACCCTATCCCAATTTACGATGACAGAACTGGATTACATCACCTTTTGTCTTTTACTCAAAAGTACCTCGCGAAAAACGCAGACTCTTTAATGTTTATTTCAATCAAGGACTTGAGCGCGTGTAAACCGCTTGCTATCGGAAGAAAATTGTGTCCCGACCTATACGCCTATCCTATAGACTCTAACGCACCGTGCGAGGTGCAACTTCTGAAAAGTATTCAAAATGTGCCGGACAATTGCAGGAGTGCAGTAATTTTTAGTCAGGGTTACAGTGTCCAAAAACTTGAACAAAATATGTGGCTTGTCGTGACCTCCGAACCTTTACGTGTTGTGGTGAGTTGCAATCAAAAGAACTCAACTACTTTAACTCTAGTGCGCAACTCCATTCTAAAACTTCAATCGGAGTGTAGTGCCTTTGTAGGTGTTACTAAGGTCCAGGCTGAGTCTGGAAAAGAAACAGCCCTTTCCGAAGTCTATCACACAGTTACAGTACCTTACAACTGTTGCGATACAGTTCCAGAAAAGGTACAAATTCCCGAGCTGAAACCCTTCGACATAAGCAGCATCAACGTGGAGGAACTGGACGTTGCGAACCATAAGTTAGAACAGTACTCCAGAGACCTAGATGGTCTTATAAATCAGCCTTTCCTAACCAAGAACATCTCTTGGTTTACGTATACGACAATAGCTGTCGTCATGATCATTTCAGCGATCATGATTTTCAACATCATAAAAAAGAAAATTGAAGAGCGCCCAAAAGCTCAAGAAAATACCGACCAACCGACGACGCCTTCGTCGTCTCTAAGAATGCTGCCTAAACTAAGGCCAGTATTAAAACCAAACCCGATCACAGAGACAACTGTATAAACATTTCATTTATAACAATGTATTTTTTTTGTATGTTTACCCATATTTTATGTATTTCCCTTTTTATTTTATTTACTAACCATTTATCGTTGTTATATTATATAAGTTTGATTTTTGACTTATTATTGACACTAACATATTTTATACTAACAATTTTAATTTCATTTTCGAATTACCTTTGTAATATTAATACAACCATTTGATATTCCTAGCGATATTTTGTTATTTACAGATGTTTCATTTTTATTAAAAAGTTGATGTAAAGCATCAACTTTTCATGTATAAGGGGAGTTGTTATATGAGAAGTGCACTAACTTACAATTTACACGTTAAAGTTACCATAGGTGCTTGAACCGTAATTGACTTCACACAAGTATCATATTACAACTTCCTAGAATTCTTACAAATCACGTAGACGCTTTGTTCACATGAAAACTGATGACATAGCGTCAGCATTTTTACGTTATAAATGTAACCGAAACCAATTCTCAGTGTTCATTATATTCATTTAACTTCATACCTATAATATTGTCTTTGTAACTTAAACATTTGATTTTTTTGTAATAAATATATTTTTTTAAAAAGTGAATTTAGTGAAACCAAATCTAAAATATATATAAAAAATCATGAAAATCGCTGGAGCCGTTTCGGAGAAGTTCGATCATAAACACCGTATCACGATATTTTTACATATTAGATATGCCTTAACTTTAAATAATGCTACTATATAAACCGCGATTGCTCTGAAACGCATATTGTAACATTTATAAAAGTCATAATAAATATTTGTTCAAATCGGATATTGAAAACTCACGTATAGTACAAATATAGTTTACATCAGTTCTTTGAAAAGTAGTATTTTCAGTTTTCATGTCATATCTATTTTCTATTTGAAATCTGAAAAAAATAATGATCATTGTTAGGTTTTCTATTAAACGAAAGTTATGTATTTCTCCAACAAATTATTAAAGATGAAGTAGTCACGTAGTTTTGATAAACATTTACGACTATAATTCAAGATTTAAAGTGATATTTATTACGAAATAAATAATAGTGTCTTTCAAGCTCATTTAACCACGGTGAATAAACAGCGAGAGGATGTTTGTTTCCACAATGTGCCCTCCTTTGATTTCGCCTTTAGGTATATTCAGTCAGCCCCTATTATATAAATAAATACCTAACAACTAAAATTAACCCGTCTACAATCTTAAATCCCACCCAAAATCCAAAATGTTGAATATTTTCATAAAACAGCATAACCCATGAAATCGAAATTTGCAATAAAGACCCAAAACCTTATTAAAAGACTGAATAATTTTACATTTAATTAGATCATTGAGTTCTCTAAAATACAAATTAATATTATGAAAATCTGTAAAATTAAATTAAAAAATATATCGCTTATCTTTACCCACAGCGAATTTCAATATGAGATGTAACAGAGATGCTCTGTTACGCATTTTCGATTTCACACTAAAATTTTGTTGATTTTACATTCTGTTACCTTACAATCCAGAAATATGTTATATCACACTTCTCAAAATTGAGTTTTTAAAAAAGATTTTTATTAATAACAAACAAAATAATAACTTTTAAATACAAATGAAAAATAACGATATCAAGTGACAGAGTTACTGGGTAATAATGAATAACAAACAAGAGAGATTTTACAATATATAACCTAATGAATGCTGAATCGACACTGTCGACACGGCAATTCCCACGGATGCTCGGCGGTACTGTAATGTGATACTCCACGTGTCGCTGACTCCGCTGGAAATGTTGTATTGTCGTTGCGATATAAGTTAATGCTAAGTTTATAGTATAAACAAAAGAACTCCCATCCATATAAAAAAGTTGATGGTACAGCATCAACTTTTATGCTAGGTTGTGGAGTTTTATATCGTCGGTTGGACTCAGGAGGCTGTGTAGCTTTCCTTTGGACTTAGGATTTGATGGTGCTGTAGGGGGGTGTGTGCTGGACAGCGGAGCTGGGTGTAGTGGTCTTCTTGAACCTCTTCTGGATTGACTTCACTGTGAGGAGTATAATCACAATAAATATTAACGTGACTGTTGTGATTGTAAGCCAGTACATATGTTCTTCTAATGGTGGTTGTTTCATTAGAATTTCCAGTTCCATATAATATTGGGTAAGCTTATGGTTGGCAACATCTTGTACGTCTAATTCTTGCAACTGTAGGGGTTTTAAATTTGGTATTTCCTTGGCAGCTGGCATGTCGTTGCAGCAGTTGAAAGGAATGTCCACTGGGTGGTTCCTACAAGTGATGTTTTGAACGTGTTTGGAAGATAAAGGCATTGCAATTGGATTGGATTTGCAACACTGAATTTGTTGAAATGGTTTGTGTCAAGACATCTTGACCCTTACATTTGATGGCTATGGGTAGTTGTCTAGAAATTGAGATCAACCATAGGTTTATGTCGATCTCTTTTTTATTATATTCGTCTGCATATAATATGGAAGTTTTGCAGGTTGCTGGAAGTGTGGATGGCTGTCTGAGAAGCTGACCTTCGCAGATGGCATCTTTGTCTATTGGATGTGATATGGCTTTGGAACAAATCTTATGATGTTTAGTTAAAGGCTTGCAGTCGCTCAGGTCTTCGAACGATGTGTATAATAACGAATCGTCACCTCTCGCGATAAATTTAGTCGTTATTGAAAGTATATGATGTAACCCTGTTCGATCATCCAAAATTGGGATCGGATAAAAGTGGTAAAGGGAATTTTGAGTACAAAAATGATTTTGGTGTTGATTTGAAAAGCTTCCAATTCTATCAAATCAATGTACTGAGCAACTGTAAATAGGAAGTGGTAAATTATTTTCGTGTAGTGACTGAGAAATCTTTTGAAGGGAATCGACGAAATCTACTGGGGTTATGATCGAACTATATAAAATTTTTAAGCGGGCGAAAGACACTGCAGTTAGAACATCATCTAGAGTGTTTTCAATAAATATGTAACTCTCCATTAGGCTTTCAAACAGATCTAAGATATTTATTTGTAATTCACGAAAATCAAGATCATTTGAAATGTATAAAATTGACTGCCTTATTTTTTCAATGTTATTCGAGAATACTTTCACTTCGGATTGAAATTTTTCTAAAGTGTTGTTGAGGCTCGTTATGACTAAAGTTGTTACAGATATTTGTTTCTTTACTACGTCTTGACTTTGGTTTTGGTCTTTAATAATTTTAGTTATACAGTCATTTATGTATTCACCATCTGTTGCGTCTAAGTTTCCTGAAATAGCTTTCCAAACTGATCCCAGTCCGTTAATAAGTCCGCGTTTTCTTCCGTTATTAGGGTAAGTTTGAGTGTCAGCGAAGATGTCTGTATATTTAGAGTTAACGAGTTCAAAATAGGGTTTTAGTCTGTCAAAGTTAATTTTACTAATTTGGTTAGTCTGTAAATTTATAACGCTAGCAGAGTTTTTTCGTATCGCGGTAATTTCAAAAGGTCCATTGAATTTGTTTTTGTCGCCTATTTTGTATTCTGGTTGGTTAGTCGAAACATGTTTGTCAAATCTAACTTTAGATATTTGTTTTTAAAGACGCAAGAGGACATTCAATTGTGGGAAGCGCAACTGATGAAGGTTCCCGACCAGAAACAATATATATTATATTTATATATCATATATATTGTCGTGCGTACAAAATTGTTTCTGTTGGCCGGTTTTTGCGCGGGCAAGTCTATAATAGTAGTTCATTCTGTTGTTAGGGTCCCTAACATATTTGGAAATGAGTTTTTCCTGATCGTATATTGTTTCGGGGGGTCTACTAGAAGTGTGCCCAAAGATGAGTTCGTAGGGCGTAAAACCAGTAGTCTTGTTTTTAGTGTTGTTGTAGCAGATAACTGCGTAAGGGAGGACGTTGAATGGATGTTTGTCCGGATGTTCAGCTGTATTTGCCCTTATCATTTCCGCTAAAGTCGCGTGAAACCTTTCGATAGAACCATTTGATTCGGGATGGTGGACACTTCAAAAGGATAGTTTTATGTCATATATTCGCACAGGTCCCTTATTAGAGTATTTTCAAATTCACGTCCACAGTTGCAATGGACGCGAAGAGGGGTGCCGTAATGTTGGAAAAATACTAAGAGGGTGTTTACGACTGTTTTAGCTGTTTTGTCACCAATAGGGTAAGCTTGAGTAAATTTGGTGAGTTCATCCCTAACAGTCAGTGCGTAGTTTCTCGTTGGATATTCGAAAATATCAATGTTGATACGTTCGAAGGGTGTTTTTGGTGTTTCGGTTATGACAAAATGAGCACTTAAGTTTTTCCTAAAAAACTTTATCTTTTGGCAAGTTTCGCAAGACTTGATAAATTGCTCTACACTTTTGATTAGTCCAGTTGTACTTTTCCCTAATACGTCGAATAGTCTCATTAATTCCACGATGTAGGTTTTTTTTGCCGCAGTGGTACTGTTGCAGTATAATGGGAATTTCGTCTTGAGAAGGGGTTGTCACAATGTTTTGACAAATCTTTAATTTTATTTCTTTGTCTGCGAGTATGAACGTTGTTTTTAATGAAGAAGGTTTCTGATTCGTTGAACTGATCTTGGTTATTATAGAGGATGCTAAAAAGATGCGAGACAACAGTTTCGGGATCGAATGGTAAAGGGACAATTAAATACTTTCTATGCCGGACAGATTTGCTGGCTAGAATGTTTAGTGTGTCGGTAGTGAAATTTGGGTCTTCTTCGAAAACGTCTTCGATGATTTTGTCATGCAAGTCATTGACTTTATTTTGCCAGAAGAAAGTGACTATTCGTTTGTGAGATTTGTCTAGGAGTTGGGCGTCAGAAATTTCAATTTTTGAGTAATCGATTATCGACTCGGTTTTATATAGTTGAACAAATCGATTAAACTCTGCTGTCATTCTTTTGTCATGCTCGTCGGGTTCTTGATCATTATCGGAGTCTGGTTGTTCTGAGTCAGTTTCGTTATTTGCAATGATGTTGATTTCAGAAAGAAAGTCTGTGCATTGTTTAAAATGGTTAATTTTGATTCGAGAAAGAGCGTCTGCGATCAAGTTTACCTTGCCGGGCTTTTATTCGATTTTATAGTTATACTCCTCTAGCTTGAAGCGCCATCTGATAGACGACTGCCAGGGTCTTTGACCGAAAAGAGCCAAGTAAGCGGACGGTGGTCACACAGAAGTGTAAACTTTCTCCCAAAAAGATAAGGTCTGTAGTGCTTGACCGCCCAAACAATGGCTAGCAGTTCCCATTCGATAGTGGAATATCGAGTTTCTGCAGCGCAGAGAGTACGGGAAGCATATGCTATAGGAAGATATTTTCCTACGGGGCCTTGTGAGAGAACCGCGTCAATTGCGAAAGCACTAGCATCAGTAGTGAGCAGGAATGGTTCTTCGAAATTTGGGTATATCAAGATAGGGTCAGATACAAGAGCTTGCTTCAGTTCGTTGAAGGAAGACCTGCAATCTGCGTCGAAGATAAATTTGACGTCTTTTTGCAAGAGTTTCGTGAGAGGCTTTGAGATTTTAGCAAAATTGGGTATAAAACGTCGGTAATATCCGGCGAGACCTAGGAAAGATTTAACGTCCTTCGGAGTTTGGGGCAGAGGAAAATTCTGGATGCATTCAACCTTTGAAGGGTTAGGTTTCATTCCTTCTTGCGTGATAAGATGACCAAGGTAAGCAACTTCCTTACGGAGAAACTCACACTTGTCAGGTTGAATTTTCAAGTTTGACAGTCTAAGACGCTTAAAGACTTCTGTCAAACGGGACATGGATGGTTGGTGAATAGACTATGATGTCATCCATGTAAACAAGGCAACGTTCATTTTGGATACCCAAAACAATGTTGTCCATGACCCTCTGAAAGGTAGAAGGTGCATTTTTAAACCAAATGGCATACGAACGAATTCGTAGGGGCCATTGTCAACAGAAAAACCGATCTTGGGAATGTCTTCCTCAAGGGTTTCCAACTGGTGGAACCCGTAAGCGAGATCCAGTGTCGTAAAGTATTGACACTTACCAAGTTGATCGAGGAGATCAGAAATGTTGGGCAGAGGATATTTATCGTCTACAGTTAGTTCGTTTAACTTCCTATAGTCGATAACAAATCGCCACTTTTGCTTACCAGAAGCATCGAGTCTCTTGGGGACGACCCATACGGGGGAGGACCAAGGAGAAGAAGAGTGCCTGATAATGCCTTGATCAAGCATTTTGGAAATTTGGGTTTTCACTTCCTCCTTATGGACTTGAGGATATATGTGCGATTTTGTGAAAACGGGCTTGGCATAATTGGTGTGAATAGAGTGTTTGACGGCGTTAGTAAACGTCAAAACATCACCTTCGAGATAGAAAATATCTTCGAATCTGTCCGAATTTGTTCCCTGATTGTAAAATTTCTGTCTAAGTTTGTAGATTCAGAGTAATCATGTGTATGCAGATTTAAGAGAGGGTGTGTATTGTCAAGGGGTTCCAAATGAAGATTGGAAAAGTTAACAGTTTTAGGCATTGCGTTCGCGTTTATTATCGAAGTCATAAATTCTCACTTTGAATTAACACGTACAACCGCGTTGGGAAGTCGTACTTTGTCAATTACTTGTGTCGGTAGAATTGCGTCAGTATTTCTAAGTTCACATTTGTGTTTGAAAATTTGTTCGGTTGTGCCGGATTGTTATTTCATTGTTATGAGTATGAGGTTGCCTTTAGTACTGGGGGTGTCTGTTGGTTGTGTATTAGATTGGTCGTGATCGGGTACCTTAAATAGAGAGATAGTTTGAAAGTTAGTAATTAATTGTTTGGATTTTAAGTCGACGATACATTCATAATGCTCAAGAAAATGAAGACCTAATATTCCATCAAACTCAATATCTAGATCGTAGATAAAA
Source organism: Octodonta nipae (assembly GCA_034190945.1). Classification (NCBI taxonomy): domain Eukaryota; kingdom Metazoa; phylum Arthropoda; class Insecta; order Coleoptera; family Chrysomelidae; genus Octodonta; species Octodonta nipae. The sequence goes on along the minus strand of CM067221.1, from coordinate 80,275,958 downwards.
ACCTTGTGTGGATTGCCTAGAGCGAAAGGAATGAGGGTGGATTGTGAGATCGGGATTTTCTCATGAGTAATGCCTTGAATTGTTATTCTTTCGGGAGATCTTTGTGAGACGTTTTTGATAGTGTTATCTTTAAAAATGGATATACCAGCTCCGGTATCAATTAGGAGTTTAAATTTTCCAGAAGCGTCGTTGATATAATAGAGGTTCTGGGAATTTACTGTCAGAAGGGGACTTAAAGAAATGTTTGTTCTGGGAAGTTTAGATCGGGATTGAAGTCTTCCAAATTCAAGTTCTATATTTGATTTTGGACTTCTGAAAGGGTAGTTGTCGTATCTGGGGGTTGATCTAGGCTCGGAAGCGCTAGAAAATCCTGGTATTCATTATGGCTGAAAGGTTCGACAGGGGTATTGTCTATCGTTTGTTCAAAGAAATAGCTTTCATAGTTTTGGGTGTTGTCATCGAAATGCTGCTGATTATTAGTATAATAAAATTAAATTAAAATGGTGGGTCCTTTCAGGACGGAAATTTGGGTTTGTCTGTATTACAGACGGTCGAAAGTTGTTCGGTTTGAAAGGAGGTCTTTGATAGTTATTTGGTCTAAATTGTTGACCTTGATGATTTGTGTTATTGTTGACAGGATTTGGTCTCGATGATTGATTCAGCCCAATGAAGTTTGGTCTATTATTTTGGTTAAAAGGCTGAGGGTTATTTTGAAATCTTAACCGACAGTCCGCAGCAATATGGCATAATCGTCCACAATTTAAACATTTAGAAGGTGGAGTTGGTTTTCTAGCCAGAAAAGATGGCTTAGGTGGAACGGATTTATTTACTTCTTGTTCCTCAAAATAGGATAGTTGAAGTTATCTTCTTATTTGTGAATGTGCCTCAAGAAGATCCTTCGGATTACTGGCACGGATAATTTGGCCTAATCGAGGTTCTAAACCGGTAAGTAAGGTGTTTAAAACCATGGTGTCAACGACAACCTATATTTTTCTGATTCTTCGACAACCATCTTGTTTTGTGTTTGTGCCATTTCGATTTAATAGAATTCAAGAACGAAAAAGGTTCAAATCAAAATAATAAAATAGTATAGAAAAATGGTATCAATAAAATAAATGGTTTAAAAATCAATAATCAATAAATTTGTAAATGGGGAAATACTAAAGATATTTGGATGATAGAATAGTATTAATAAAATAAAATGTAAATAAAATCAATAAATCAAAAAATTTACTCAATCGAATGAATAAAATCAAAGTAATCAATTAAGTCATAAAATATTAATGTAATCAAATAATAAATCAGTGATTCAATTCACTGAATTAAAAAATATATCAAACAATCAAAATATTAAAATCAATCAAATATTAAAATCAATTATTAATAACCTTAAACGTTAGACGACTCACTATTACTCACATCAACAGGAACATTGGAAGATCCGTGTTGTCCTTGTTATCGCAGTTGGGACTTGTTCCAGGTTCTTTGCTCCATTTAGAGATAGGAATCCGCCGCTATCAGTTAGAAGTAAGCTCGTGTTCTAGTAACGTTGATGGATTCTACTGACTGCGCCAATTTGTTATATCACACTTCTCAAAATTGAGTTTTTAAAAAAGATTTTATTAATAACAAACAAAATAATAACTTTTAAATACAAATGAAAAATAACGATAAAAAGTGACAGAGTTACTCAGTAATAATGAATAACAAACAAGAGAGATTTTACAATATATAACTTAATGAATGCTGAATCGGCATTGTCGACACGGCGATTCCCACGGATGCTCGGCGGTACTGTAGTGTGATACTCCACGTGTCGCTGACTCAGCTGGAAATGTTGTATTGTCGTTGCGTTATAAGTTCATGCTAAGTTCATAGTATAAACTTATATATATATATATATATATATATATATATATATATATACATATATTTTTTACTTCAAAATTAGGCACTAATTTATATACATATGTCAATAGGAGTTTTCTACTCGTGTGTTTGTTCAAGCATCACGTAAAAGCAACTGAACTGATTTTGATGAAACTCTTTGTCAGTAACTGTTAGAAGTTAAATAAAAAAAATCAATAGTATTTTCTAAACTAAAAATATTCTGGGTACTTACTATATAAAACTGTTTTTGAAGTTTGTGTCTCATCTGAGTAATACATTTATTTTACCTAGCTGTTAAAAATTCCAGTTATTAATTAAAAAATCTATTTATATTGCTTTGATAAACATCTATTATTTGGGCCTGGTTCCTGCTTTAAACACAGAATTATAGTATACATATTTTTGTTTAAAATTTCCTATTGAATTATTTATGCACTGTCAAGTACCATTATTGCTATATTATGCCTTGAAGGTCGTTGATTTTTTTAATAGTTATTTATTTATTGCTTTTTAAGTGTAGATATATTTGTAAATTTTAAAGTCAATGTTGCTTTTTAAATTAATTTATTTTTACAAATTTTATTGATAGATTGAAATTGGATGCATTTTATCAATACTGATTAACTTTATTTTGCAACAATTTTTCATAATGCTAAAATAAAGGTAATTCATTTTTGGACAAATATAATACTTTTTGACGAATCTCGCATTCAATTCAAAAGGAGACCTGAAGAATATTTTTTATTAAATATTAATGTTAGAAACTCTACGTGTAAATTCTAGGTTTTATAAAAAATGTGATCACATATCCAAATAATCGGATACTTGCTATGTAAACTGATTTTTCTCAAGACGCAGTGAATCAGTTTAATTTCTATTCAGTAACATTTATTGGAACACTTTTTATAATAAATTCACTTTATAATTTATTTCAACCATCCTGTATATACAGCTGCCTATGCGCCAACATATAAACACTTTTAAGATTTATACATTTTAAACCACCCTCTATTATACTACTACACCCAATACTAAAACCATCATATTTGTGCAACTTTATGTGGACAACCCTAAAAACATTTATTTTTCTCTAATAGTTTATGACCACCTTGTTTATCTATAATTCCTTTCCAACCTATATTGTTATTCTTACATTTTTTATCATGCTGTATTCAGCTACTTATGCCCCCCCCCCCCAAAAATCTTATATTCCTTATCAATATTTTCACAACATTTACAACAGAAATTCTACTGCGCTCTATATTTCAACTATCATATAATATATTCAACTGCTTACATAATTTTTTTGCCTAGCTTTCTTCTAAGCACGTTGTACAACTATATAATTTATTTCGACCCCACTCTATATTTTAACCACATTGTATATGCAACTGTTTATGCGCCACTCTATACAATATTTAGTTTCTAACACATTTTGATCCACTTGTATTCTAATTCTACAACGCCTAAAATTTCAAGCAATTTATATATGAATGCAATCGATTATTCTTTACATATAAAAATTTGTGAACCTAGATAACGATAATTATTATCTTTTGGCATGAAATAACAAGACTCAATTTCAATGTCTGTCTCAAATTGACGTGACAACTGGTTAGACATTACTCGTCAAATAACCCCTAATTTGCGACAATTTCAATATTGTCAAAATTAATTGTAAGTATTTCACTTTTAAGGAAAAGTCAATATTTTTTTTGAGAATCCACGTATACAATTATTGATTACAGTGGCATTTTAAGTTACAAACCATGCAGATTTTTTTATGAGGAGTAATAATTGTTTTACTGTTATTAATATGAGAATTTTCCATATAATTCTTAACTATGTAGTATATGTGCAGACGAACTAAGAAACTGCATGATGAAGTTGGTTAACTAACATATAGTCTGATTCGATTTCAATCTATTCTCAATTCATTTCATCCTAAATTTCGAATAAGAGTGATTATACTCGTTATGTAACACTGGCACCTTCGCCATAAGGTATTGTAAACTGACTAGTTTTTCCGGTTTTCTGTAAAACAGTCTATTCCATGTCAAATGAAAGTTTCAAAGGAAAACAGAATAATCGTAATTAGTTTATAGTTGAAGTAGTTTGACGTATAAAAAATAAATTGAGAACCTCCACCTGTTTTAAAGTCGGATAGATTAACTTTAAACAAAACTGGTAATAGTTTACATCATTTTCCTAATTGTATTGTTTTAAGAAGTTTGCAAAGTTTACAATTCACCTTCGCAATTTTAATTTGCTTATGTCGAAGGTACCTCACTGATTCGCTGTACTATTACCTAAGAACGGCTAACAGTACTTGATCAAAGAATTTTTGTATCATTTCAGCTGAAATGTTAGCCGATAACAGACTATTTCGTAAACTTAACAATTATATGTCACAGCCTAAAAATTGAAACTTCAATTAAGACGATGTTTCTGTGATCAAATATTTTTAAGTATTCATTAAATCATCGATTACCTCTGATCTGAATGAATTAATACAGTTTAATTGATTTTGCTTTGCAGATTTACATAACAAATGTTGTTGCTATGGCTTAGCTTTCTTCATCCCCGTATTTCCTGGAGATTTCTATTTTATAACTTTCGGATTATAGCTTAAGCCTTTAAGAAATTCGACACTTGCAATATCCAAGTCTTGTTCATGTTTATTATTCATTAAAGTTACCGTTCTTGCTACAAACTAAACTTTGCTGCGTATGTTTTAAGTGCATACTAAATTTAGTGGTGCGCTTCGAGAAATTAGAATTTGTGTATGGCAAATAAGTTTCTGTTAAATGATCCACATCGCAAGATAATTTCAAAGTTTAGTACGTTCTTAGCTATTTATGTGCTTATGTACGCAGTTATAATATTGTAGGTATACATTCGCTCAATATATCTATATATAGAAACAATGTGCTTTATTACAGAACCAGGTGCAGATGGGGAAGGAAAGTTTCTATATAGAGTTTGATATAACGAAACACTCTCGAAGATTGTTAAATGTAAAAAAACAACAAGATACCCTTAAAATTTACAATCCTCATTTTTTTCAAGCTTACTGTTGTTTCATTTACTATGTTCAGGTTTCAAATTCGTTGTAAATTGTAAATATGCTAAGAACGCCAATTTAGAAAATCTCAGTAATGATAATAAAATCGGTATTTACTTTTGTCGGGTACTTCGTGTTGACGGTAACTTCATTCAGAAGCTTTAAAATCGCCAAAAAATTAAGCAATTTGTCTTATGGTTTAAGCCTCATAATTATATACCGTGAGGTCCTCAAGTAAGGAATAGCGTCATTTTCTACGTTTTATGAAGTAAATGAAAAATCCTAAAATAGGTATGTCAAACATATATGAAGCTACACTTTCTGAATATATTTATTGCCCTATATGGAAAAAATAGTCTGAAGTAATAACAATATTTACAATAATTATAGTATAAGTGATATGCTTAAACTGGGAACGTTCATTTCATGAAAAAAAACTAGGTGGTGTTGAAATTCTTCGAAAACGTTTTACAATACCTCTGAGCTGATTTGATTAATTTCTTGTCATATTCGGTGTTTCAAATTATCAATTGATTGACATAAGCTCGTACTGTTGCTGCATAATGTTGTGAAGCTCCATCCTATTGAAATCATATGTTTCTAATAATATCTGCGCGGGATTAATAGCCTCAGAGACAAGTTCCTTCAATCAGGTATTACATTTAAGTAACTCTTACCCAGTTAATTCCCCCAGAACAAAATATAGTCAAATAATTCTGTTATTTTACAGTCCAATTGTTTACTTTAGTAGAATACTGGGTGTGACCTTCTGTCATCCAGTGAGGATACTTTGTAATCCAGGGCCTCGATTCTTGAAACCATTCTACGGCTCTAGAACTCGACAAAATACGTATGTCATATGAAAACTGACATAAATGATGTTTAATGTATAGATTAAACTTCATTATTGTTAATTTTCATTCAATTTTTGTCAAAACCGTGTGGCAGAGCAGTCGAATGAAGCATTTCACAAAATCATAATCTGCGATTAGGATAATCGTCAGTTAGGTCCTAAACAGATGTTTTTTTAGTTAGTAGCCCTAGAGGGTTGAAAGGGCAGGTGAATAATATTATTCGAAAAGTCCTGAATATATATATATATATATATATATATATATATATATATATATATATATATATATTACAGAGTGTGCTGAAAAGTCCTTAACAAATGGAAATCTTTTATTTTGTACTTTCTAAATAATTTTACTATTTGTAACAATTCTGCTTATGAGAATTTTATTGGAATTATAAAACAAAAAAAATTGTACAGGATTGCCAAAAAAAAATAGAAAATACAAAATTGCATCAAGAGAAAACTACCCATAAGTGTAGTTTTACAGCAAAATGCCATATGAGAATTATTCTGAGTATTTCAAGGTATTATAAAATACTAAATTGTATAAACAAACTTAAAGCTCAAGGCAATGTACGGGGTATAGAAAAATTTTATTCAACAATATCGCATAAAAAAATCAACTAATATTGAACAACGAACAAATTCCATACAAGTTATGGTTTTTATACTGAACTTTGCTATTGCCTCTCTTACCTAGGGGGCATAATTTATGGTGCACACTGCCTGATGACTGTGATAAACTCTTCTTTTAGCAGTTCCCAAAGGAAGAAGTTCAAAGGGGTTAGGTCAGGAGACTCGCTACGGGATTGGAGAGTACCTTCCTATCCAGAGATCTGAAAAAGTCCTTTGAAAAAAATTGAAAAATATCTGTGCCCTATGACATGGTGCTCCGTCATGTTGGTAACAAAGTGACCGCCTATATTTAATCACAATTCATCAACAAATTGAAATAATTGAGTATTTAAAGAATTCAAGGAAATTTGGTTTGTCAAAGTTTCTTGAAAGAATTATGACCTACTGTTTGGTTATCCAAAATACCGCACTAAACATTTCTTTTAAATCAGTATTGATTGCCACACTTTATGAGAAAATTATAATTTTTGTCACAAAACCAGTGGCAACTCTGTGAGCATATTAGATCGGGAGATGGAAATTTTAGGTCATTTGTTCTAGTATTTCTATTCATGGGTTAAATTACCTAATGACGAATTTGTTCCACAAAAATTCTTGTTTTTTCAATGAAAAAAGTAGTAGGCGATAGCGTATTGTCATAGTTCTCAGGCGTGACGTACAAGCCGCCGAACCGAGGAGGCGACGAGAACACATTAACAATTTAACCATTTGCATCAGCCTAATTTTTGCACAGCTGATCATCGTCCAGTAGCTATTCACGAACATCACTATGCCATACTTTTCCGACGGTTCCAAATGGCCACCATAGCGCCTCAAAGTATTTTCTTTGCAAAACGATTTGTACCTGTATGGTATTTGGGATTTATTTAAGCGTTATTATATTTGCCATACACGTTTTTAAAATGCCACTCTGCAATACGTAAAATCATTTGTTACATTGTTTTCGGTTTGTTTGGATAAAATTATACCTAAAAAAATATGACATACTGTAACCATGGGGCTGAAGAGTTTCGTACTCGGGCTTATCTGTAAAAAAAATGGAACGAATTGTTGCAGAATTTCATTATCGAAACTTGAAAATTTAGCCATGCTTTGGGGGCACACATGCTCTGATATGTCCACACCCAGTACAATCTTGAAACCATTTTTCGAAATAGGTCACCTGTAATATCGTGCAATATCAATACTAATACCGTTTACTCCGAATGATTTAGAAAACGTTATATGCAGGGTCTCCTTGCAGTGAACAGAAAACGATATTCAAAATCTCCAGGTGAAAGTATATGGGTATATATACGTTTCTAAGGATATAATTTATTTGCTCGTAACTTCGGACTGACTCTTGACTTTGTTACGTTACCCGATAGTGATTTTGAAATTTTCCTCACCGAGACTTTCAACGTCTGCTTGCAAAACTTGCAATTAATTTTCTTCAGTAGTACACAACTTGATGTTTTCGTTTAAACGTATTATTAGCAGATCCAGTCGATTTGAATTTGGTCACGACATTTGCAACAGTAACATAGTTTATTTGTTTATCTAGATATCTATTATTGAAAATTTCAGCTGCTTCATGATGTTCTATAATTATCTCCAACAATTAACATATTTCAATTTTTCTTGTTTTGTTTAAATACCATTACAAACATAATAGAAAACTATTAAATTTAATATAAAAACCACACCCGCAGATCATACAATACAACAACACCCTTCAATTATCTATTGTCAGTAGAATGCCAGATTATGTTTCCGTAACCGTAGAATTTTAATTTGTTTTCAGCCTACTCAGTTTTTTTAGTAATTAGCGTAAGAGCAAAACATTAAATTTTTTGCTACTAGAAAAGTTCTTTTGAATTTCTTTATGAACTTTCGTATTTTACCACATTTGGAATACTGAGAATAAGTCTCTTATATCATTTTGCTCTAAAGCTACACTTATGGCTAGTTTTCCCTTCAGACCATTTTAGATTTTCTAAGTTTTTGGTAACACTGTACAATATATTTTAAATTTTATTATTCCAATAATATTCTCAGAGGAAGAAGAACTTTCATGAATAGTTTTTTGAAATTCCAACAAATCAGTGTGAGTAGTCAAGGTTTTGTCAGTGCTATAGCATATTCTATGTAAGGAGATTCAAACATCCTATCTATTTAATTTACTGCAAGTACTCTAAAACCACTCATGATTTTATATGCACATAACATGCAATATACTGCAAACAATGGACACTACGTTTTAAGGTTTACATAAAACTTTAAAATAAATGGTTTATTATATATATTAACATAATGAAACGGACGAGTTTGTTTGCACGTAGTACCCTCTGGAACCATCCGCCTGTTGTCACTAATCAATGTTGTAGGTTTTAGCCTATTTATTCAGGAAGGTTATAGGTGACGCTTGGAGAAGTTATTCTAATGTGTTTGTTATTGCTATGAAACCGCTTGAAACACTAAAGTCATATTCACACAACATATTTGTATAGTCCCGACAATGAGTTATATCTACTCTAGTGTCCGAGCCATTGTACGCATGTCAGTGATCGTACAAGTTTTGAAGAGCTTAGCATATTGAAGTCATAATCATACAATAAATTTGTTTTGTAGAGATGATGGTCCGAATCTTTAATAATCATGCAACTTTTGGATAACTTGACCAAAAAAAGTCACATTGCTACAATAGGATTCAAGAGATGGGGCTGTACGGATCACTAATCGTAAAAAGGCCTCACAAACTGATACGATAGGATTCGCTAGGATGCGTTTTGTTAAATTATTTTCCGGGACTGGTGACCGAAGGGTTTATGCCGACCCAAAGGCAGAACAACATGTGTCAGGCCCAGGCTTGAAGATTTACCAATGCTAGACATATCATCTAACAGACAGAAATAGCTATGAATCACTGGCTGCACTGATGGACTCTTAATAATATTTCTATGTGATATGTAAGAGCAGAATTTGATAAGTAGTTGGTTTACGGCTATGGGCCAGATTAAATCAACATATACCTGTCTCTCGTTCTATACCAGGCTCTGTTTCGTAGCATGTAATTCTCTGATAGATCTGTAAGAATTGCGAAATGATTTTCCAAAGGATTCATATTATACTGAGCGTTAGTTATCGTGAATTTACAAACTAGATTTCCTTATAATGTAGCAAAATTAATAACTGATAGCTGTCGACAACAATGGTATAACTAGTATAACGTGAAATAAAAGATAATATAAAAAGCGTCCTCGTCATTTTTCAGTAATTGCTCAATATCAAAGTACAGGAAACAAAACATTACTTCCAATTGAATAGTGCTATAATGCGGATTAAAAATAATTATATTTGATTATAAAAACGTTTGAGTTCTCGTTAGGGTAGTTCGTATATAATTGTGTTTGTATTTAATTGTAATAATAGTTAACAGCATAACCAATCAAATATTTTCCAATTACTGGCCAGGATAACAGAACAGTAATTTGATAGATTAAGGAAGTATGTAGATAATTTGATTACATAGTTATCAAATAAATTACGTATACTAAAGTGTTTGAATATAGATTTACGAAACCGTAAGTAATTGTTCAACAAAATTAATGACAAGTCAATATTTAAGATTCATTAATTAATATCAGAGAGTGTATTATTAATAGACAACATAATTTGTATCGTTTTTATTTTCACACTCGGGTTCAGTTCAGTTCTTGGATTTATTTGAAAACACAGTCAACTCACTATAATTTATTTCCACTACTTTAATTTATATTCACAGAACTATTTACAATTTATTTGACCACCTCGTCTTTACTATAAGACAACCGAATCCAGAATGATTCCTATCACCAGCTGTCTGTATTTATATATTTCTTCTCCGAATTCTCCAGCAGGTTAATGAGCCGTCGGAATATTTCCTTAATGTGTTCTCGAAGATTGGGGGAAAATCAACGAATTTGTGTTAGCCGCCGGCCTCGGGTCGACAGACCAACATGTCGGATTTCCCGAAATATCCGATGAATGCCGATTCCACGAGTTATTCCATGAATACCCGTCACAAATTCAAACTTCTTATGAACTGCATACATGAGTTATTTTTTTTAACAACGGGAATAAGTTAAATTAGCATTAGAATAGCTGTTAACTGTGGCACTTCTGAGGTCTTTGTATGTGTTGCAAATACAATATATGCAACAAAGTTTCAATACTACCCGCATATACCAGGTGTTATGTTAATTAAATTTAAATGTATTAGAGTAAATTTAAAAATTTATTCGACTTCTTATTAAATTAATGTCAAATAATATCCTTAATTTTAGAATTATATTCCTGTCATTACTAAATACTTCGCGACAAACCTGAACAGAAAATATCATTTCATTATTATTTCTTCAGTAAATTCAACCTGTTTTGGCGTACTAAGATGGTATTAAATTGAACACTCAAATATGTGTGACCCACCTTAACTGGCTCACATATGCGAAACGACAGCTCCTCCTCGGGAACATTTAGATCATGGGTAACGTAATAAAACAATAAAAGGAAATTTATTTAAGGGCGTACTATAGTTTAATGACCTGAAATGTGAAACATAACTTATAACTAACAAAACCGATATGAGGTTAAGATCTTCAACTCCACCGGCTATATGTAGGGAAGCATGTTCCCTTACATGTACTATGTACTTATCATACCCTTCATGTAAATTTATTCTGATTTTTATATAACTGTATTCAATAATTTCCCCCTGTGCTTTTGCTAACCAACAAATACCTAATTTAGGGCAACTTGTCAATTTATCAATGGATAGGTTCGAGTAAATATACACTGAACGAGTACAAATGAGATTTGAATGAAAAACCAGAAATAGACTAGTACAAAAAGATCAACAAATAAAAAAGACATTTAAAACATCGAACATTAAATCTTCCTACCTTTGTTCAATAATATCTTAAAAAGTTGTAATATCATGTCTGAAATATTGAAACGACTCGACAAATGTTACATCATGATTCAAGATGTTTATCTTTCCTTGTACAAGTAAAAATTAATAATCCTTATACTACATATAAACCAGAAAAAAATAGTACATTACTTTGCACTATGATGTTCACAGAAAACTAAAAGCCATTTGATCCATCCAAATTATAGTCTTACTCCAAGATTTTATCGCCCTCAAAAACAGAACACAATAAATATCAAAGACCGTTCTCAAAACGTGACAACATCTATCTAACAACTGCGTGTCATAACTAATACCAATCAACCATATTACTGACAGTGGAAATATGCCTATTAACAGAATTACTCCATGTAATAAAAAGACCAAGAGCAAAAATATCCAAATTGGTTAACCTGTTAAAGTAGCCCAACGGATAATTAACTCTTCAAATAGGACCCAGCAAAAAATATATGCACAAGGAGAAATTTACGGCCCAATCCAAAAATAACACACAATTCAAGAAATGTGGCCCAAACTAATATCTCTAAAATATTACATTGCTTCATGACAATTTTACTTCAAAATCTTCTAACAAAGGGTTACTCTCAAAATAGTCAGCCAATCGATACATATATAAATTTCCAAACCGTGCCAGGAAATACAAGGCCGACACAAATATCTTTTACGCTGATATTCCAACCAAGTAGGTTTCTGAAATTCTAACAAAAAGTACTATCGTTGTGAAACTTCAAATTCGGTGAGCGACAAAACTTACTTCTTAGCTAAAACCCGATAAAGGACACCTGTTAGTCGTTTTTCCATTCGAAACTAAGTCGAAATTTTATCCCCTCTCGTCATAGACCTGAGCAGAGTAGGATTCATATCTCTCCTTTCGAAGTTTCTATAAAAACTTTATTATAGATTAACTGATGTTCAGTGTTAGTACAGTCGGTATTCAAATTCTATGAATTAAATTCCTAACCTTGTAAATCTTACAGATCTAAAGAGATAAATTCAGGATATTTACTTAAATTAGAAGCATCATGTAGGAAATATGGAAAAATATAACAAGTTTTAATGCGAAAACCATTTAGATATGAACTTTAACGTCGCTGTGGAGAATTTTCTAACAGAAATTCGCATACAGCTATTAGAAGATAATATCAATGTCTTAAGTAGTACCGTCATATGTGAATTCTCCAGATAACAGAAAACAAACTACTCCAGGACTAACAACACCAAAACTAATTCAGTGGACCTACAAAAAAACAGCTCTAGCTACAACATTTCTACACACCAGTCGAGTCATATCCTTTTATAAAATAAACTAATCAGGGTCATTACTAGCTTTCACATTGTAATGAGTTGTATTTTTAAAACGCTTTCTTCCCTTCAGTGCAGTAAATTTTTTAGACTTTGCAATGTATATACATTATACAGTTATATATGTTTCTCGTATATGTGGGTTTTTTTTAAAAAAGACAGCTTGTTAAAATCTCGACAACATCAAACTCATCTTTTTCGGAAAATTGATGTTGCCACTCTGTAAATGTGATGAAAACTCTCCACCATGCTTGATACATTTTGCCAATAGGTAACCACGTAATCACTAGTTAAACTAAACACATAACTGACGAATAATTAATGGCATAAGGTATATCTTTAGAAAGCTAGACTAGGGAATTTTTAAGACCATAATTATATAAAATCAATTGTGCTTAATTTTTTTGATAAAAATTTCAATTTATTCGGTACGAGTTGAGAGCAAGCATTAATCAACTTTATGTCATAATCATACCAGTAACAACTAGCATAAAGTATAATCATACTAAAGTATATCGTTAAGAATCCAAATTAACTCTCGCTGTTATAATCTTCTAGAGTGAAATTTTTTGAAACTATTCATTAAGAATATAGATAGAAATATTATTTCACAAACTTTACCCACTTTTTTATAACGTATTCTAAATATATAATACTACTTATCAATATTATTTCATATATTCTCTATTTCCTATTTACTTTTATATAAAACTGTGAGGAAATGAAGTTGGAAAACTGAACTAATGCTTTCAGAAAAATTTCCTGTTATGTTTTTCAATAGAACTAAAGGAGCTTTGCAACCAACACGATGTATTCTGCAACACCTGTAATGGAATAGCTCGTATATCAACGACTGCTTCAAGTTCTGTTAGTTGAATTCAAGTTTCCCTACGAAACATTAATTATAGTATACATAAATCAATATTAAGTTATAATTTATTGGGCTTTACATTAGCAGTGGAAATCGAGCAAGCGTATATAACTTGTTCACAAAAATAGAATTCTTAATTTGAAAAATTGTCGGCTATTTCGAAGTTTAGAAGGAAAAATCTTAGCTAGTTTCCTATAAATCAGATATATTGTCAACCTAACTATTTTGAAATATCATTACGAGAAAAGTCATTTGAAGCAGTATTTTGTTTTCGTAATTGTTACCAACGACTGTAACAAAGTTGATATTTCTTATTAGGGAACTCACTTGATTTAATTTAATATCAGATTTCAAATTATTTGAGTATATAATAAAACACAATAATATAACGGGGATTATGGATTACTCTGAGTTCAACATAAAGTAAACTGAACTCTTCTGCCTGAGAGTGTTTTCTTATATATATGGTTTGTTATTCTACATTTTTTAAGTATATCCTCGTATGTTTATATCAGTAGCCCAGAAATTTCAAGAAATTTCCTGTATTGTCAATGACAATTTTCTGGTAAGACGGTCCTCACGAATACTTTCATTATTCAGCAATTATGTTTCCATGACAATATCTTAAGTAAACCACTGACATATAATTAAACTATGTAATAACAGAATAAAACCAACCACTTATTATTATTATTATCCCGACTTGACCATACAATGTTTGGTATCACACTCCCTCTAAGGCACGCTATGAGTGCCTTTAGGGGAAAATTCACTAAACCCCAGATATCCTAGATATCGAAAGATTTTAACTCTGTGGGAGCCCTTGCCAGGTTTTCAGGCCGTTGGAGACGTGACGGCAGTTTCCCATTAATTTCCTGACCGTCCGGGCCGTTCCTAACAGGACGGCTTTTCGCATTTTTTTGTAAAGATGTTTTATGTTTATTACTATCATTATTAATAGATGGAACAGAATATTATTGGTTGTACCACTTTAGAAGAAAATAACATTAATTTCAACATAGAGTAAACAGTGATAATGAAATAATAGGTATAAACCAATTCTAAATTATAAACTCAAATGTTCAAAGGTTTAATTGATTTCTTAAATGCTGTTGTAGATATTCCGAATAACTACTACCATGAAGACTGGCCAGTATTAAAATCCTAGTACCAGATTTGTTACAACTATAATTCGTACTATGAAATGGAACGTTGAAAATCACACTGTGTTCTTCCTGTATTAACATTAAAATTTACTAAGTCTAATAACTCTGGAATTACTACTTCATTCAAAATGTTATGAAGGAACTGCAAATCTGCTTCCATTCTTCTAAGATGTAATGATGAAATTGTGTGACGAGATTACATAATATATGGCTATCTCTTTCTTTTCTTCATGTGCCTTGTCAGTCATCTGATGTTGGTGATCCACCATAGGGAAGGTTTCACGGTCTTCTGTCATGTGTAAGAGTTATCCTAGATTTCGTATCCCATTCCAATCTTTAAGATATTTAAGCCCAGAAACATGTTTACTACCTACTCTTTTTCGATTTTTCCATTAATACATTTAACTTCAAGGGCCTACAACGACTTCCCCAAAACACACGGCCCAGACAAAACATTTTCTATATTTAAAAATCCAGAGTAGTTCCCTAGAGGTGTTGAACCTTCTTCGTTGGTTATGTGTGCCGTCCGAGATAATGTGAGCCATTCGTCTAGGTATCGACATTACTAATTCTTCCTCCACTCTATAGTACAGGAACGAGCGGTTGTGTAGTTTTTGTGAAACGCGTCTTTACATTGGTGAATGCTAGATTTTTAAAAAATCATAGTTGAAAATAAAAATTTTGTAGTTTTTTAACTATGAAAGTACCTAGATACGTCGAACCTGCAGATTTAAATTAAGTTACTACTGTGTTTCCAAAAATATAGCAGTTAAAATAGCTGCATTGTAGCGAGTTAGTTCTAACTTGTTACGTTATATTTTTGCCGCAGAGTATAATTCGCAGTATATTCCATAAACCTGTAAGAGAACAAGTAAACGAAGAAATATCTGAGGTTTGAATTATGCTAAACGTATTTTAAATAGCCTAAATATCTACAATAACTGTTTCTTGTAAACTAAAACACGAGTATTGACTATTATATTAAGACCAACGGATAGGATAAAATTATCTTCAAACGTAAATACGTACCTTTTTTTATTATTCTGCAGAATTTTTGTTATTGCGATAGGCTTATTGGGTTTTTCATATTGGAAATATCTTCGTTTGAATTTGGTATTGATTTGTTTTGATTGTGACAAATTCGAGGTTAAGATTTTGGTTAGATTTTCTTAACGTACAAGGCGAATTGCTCAGGGTGGAACCACACGTTCTAGACAGGTTAAAGACATTTATGGGTAGAAGATGTAGAAAAGTAGAGTCGAGCACGGGGCATTTCGAGCATAGATGTTGTGGAATGTCGTAGAAGAAGAACGTTATTTAGACGATGTTGGTATTAGAATTTAGAAGAAGAAATGGGTTGGTAGGATTTTGGAGATGTCAGTTGTAGAAGGAGTTGGCCGCCGACCGTCGGGGTGTACGGTTGTTGCTCGTTGACTGTCCTAGTGTGAGGATGCGTGTAGTACCTGGGAAGAGAGGTTATGGTGAAATGTGGTTATTGATGTCTAGAAGTGTAATCTAAATTTATATTGGCAATTTTGTGCCATCCATTGATTGGGATTTAGTTGGATACACTTTGTTCGTTGGTTCCGTTATTGGTTTGTGATATTTTTGGATTGTAACGGAAACCATACTCGTGTGAGGATTTAAGACATGTTCATCAGTGATTATCTCGATGATCACCGGTTTCAGCAACGTTTATTTGATGTTTCCATTGGCAGTTTGCTGATATTTCTGGAAGTTAGTGGAAACACGTTTTCGTTTGTGAGGATTTGATTGCTGAAAATTTGCATGTACTCTCGTTGACCTTCCTGGACGACTAACTGGTCAACCACCATTTGAACATCGTATGTAAGACTTTTAGCCCGCCCAAGACCTTGTTTCTTCAGTGTATGGGGCTATCAACTCCACTTAGTTGCCGCAGTTTTGGCAAGTCTTGTAATCGAACGAGTTCCATTTTGGTTTATTGGGTACAGGAATCGTTGGTTGCCGTATAGCAACGACGGCGTATGTTTGCTTCGATTCTACAGAGGGCAGCTGAGTGTTGTGTCATCGCATTTGAACAAGATACCTTTGTAATTTGTTTCAGTGTATTTGTTTTGCTCATAACTTGCTTATCACATTAAAGAGAATTAATTTTTCCGTGTAACATTTTGAACTTATTGAATTTAAAAAAGAACCTGATTATTTAGTCAAACTTTTGATTGTTAATTTGCTCATATAAATTTGATTTTTATGCATTTCCTATAGTGTTAAATTTAAATATCATTTCATGATTATTGTTTTATTAGATATTGATATTATTTGGTATTTTGTGAAAGCGCCGTGAGAGCTCGAAACGTCGACTTGTTAATTTGAATTATTTTGGATGTTTTAAAGATAATATGTGTTTCTAGATTTATGAAATCATTATTGAATTTTCTTGAAGTTTAAATGTAATTAAACACTTTTGTCAGTAACTGAATGTTTTTGGCTTCAGATTTCAGAATAACAGTACAGTTATTGGATTTTTTATAATTTTGAATTATTTATAGTTTTGATGTCATTATTGACTTTGATATTATTTTGAATATTGTGCATTTAAATAACTCATTTCTGATTTAAGATATATTGTGAATGTTTACGGATCACAACAACATTTGAAGATTTTGATTAATGCTTTTGATAACATCTGTTTATTTTATCTAGGTACACTTGATCATTAATTGATTATTACATTTGTTGGTTTTGGTAATTGATTATTACATTTGTTGATTTTGGTCATTGATTATTACATTTGTGATTTTGGTAATAACTTGAACTTAGTGTATCAGGTATGTAATGTTGATTCTTGGTTGAACTATAGATATGTGTATGTAAGTACAGGAAGTTGGCTACAGGTCGACTTGTGTTTGATATTTTTGCAGGATTGTATTGAAATAATTTAAATGTTCAATAAATTATTTACTGTTTTATGAAGAGTTTTATTGAAGTAGGTTTGTTGTGATGTAACTGACAATATACTGAGGTTGTATTAGCCATGGAGCCCTTATCTATAGATTTCTTGTAGCCGCGGAGGATTGGTAGGTTATCTTAGGCGGTTAGCTGGGGTAAAGAGGCAGAGAATCTACCTGGCGCCCAGAACAACTTTATATTGGAAAGTTAACTTACAGTTGACTTTTCCCTTGTTTGTTAACCCACTCCCGTCTCCACTGAAGCTGCCGTGCACCCTGGTGTGTCAACGTTTACCACATGGGCCGTAATAAGGTGGTAGGTTAGCCATTACATCTAGACAATAACCAGACGTTGTTGACATTACAAACTAATATATTCATAGTTCTGTTGCATTGTATCCTTAAACAATAATTAATATCTAAAAATCAAAGCTCCTTTCGAAATATCACACACATAATGTTACTTACAGAAAAAATCTAATTCTCCACAACAAAATGATAATTACTCCATTACCGAATAATAATTATAGGTGTTCATAGTTTCTTAGCCGACCTTAGTCCTTTAGTTATTAGTGTACGACTGGGTTATTAAGGCATACAGACGATAGTAGTACATGATTTGTGTTAGATTTGGTATATACTACTTACACCCTTTGTATATTTTCTGCTTTTAGATATTATATGTAAGTTATCTAATTGAAACGATATCTAATTCATTGACTTATGATGTTATTTTAAAAAGACCTGCCAAATCACAAAATTATTTATCAGATAGGCTACAAACCATACGTACAAATATACTGCTAATTTAATAATATTAAGTTCATAAAAAAATTATTTAAAAATTTATTTTCCACTTGCTTAACATATTATTTAAATTCCTTATCAAATAAAAAAAGTCATAAATCATATAGATTACGTTTTACAGTTATTTTGTATATGCCTATCTCATAAAAGCACAGTGGGGAAGATTGAATTTTTAACAGTGCTTTGTTTTAACCCTATGAATAACATGAGTTGCTATCAAGCATAAGTTACTGCCCCAATTTAGCAAATATAAAAAATATATTTATGGCCTAATTCAGAGCAAGGCAAATCAGATTTTCGTTTTACTTTACGACCAGCCAGTGTCATAAATAATGGATTTGATAAATACTATCCGAACTTAGGGATTTTTCTTATGGTTTCGACTATAAAAGTCCGAATGTGATGGTAGAAATAATAGTTGGAATAACTATAAAAACAGAACGGCTTATCGAGAATCTTTGGACTTTGTTCTTGGTGAAGCGGTATCAGGGGAGCTCGAATGAAACTGCAGAGGGAAAAATTAATCTGTATCTGTTGACCTGGAAAAGTGTAAGTTAAGGTGACAGAAAGATTATTTTTCTATTCTGTCTTATAAAAATAATAAATAAACCGTTGCAGGGTTTTGAAATTGAAATAATAAATTATTATGTAACCAAATAAGAATTACTCATACCGATAATTTAAACAATTTTATTTTGTATATTTAAGGGTTTAAAAGGTAAATAAACACTAAAATATTTAATCCATTAGTATGGTTACTTAATATTACATTATTGTAATACATAAAATCAGTGTGATAACCTTATGTACCAAAGAAACTATACTTATTAAAGTAGCTACAAACTACAATAAGAAAGTATCTACTAACTCAAACTATAAATTATTGTTGACATTGATGTCCAGTTATATTGATATATTTTGTCCTTTACTACTTTTTTGAAATCGTATATGAAGCGTCTCGTGTAAACCAAATACTAAATTTTTAATTTAGAAGTAATAGGTTTCCATTGGTTTCATAATTTGCTAGTAAAATATCTTTGAAACGAGAACTTTGCGCCGTCTCGTGTTTTATTTTTGGAACTCTCGTTCTGTCTAAGTTGTTATTTATATTGGCCATTTATCAGAATGAAGATTTGTTATTTCATAAAATGAAAAGAAAAACAATAAACCGAAAGTGCTGTATAGTTGATTGTGAAAGCACACCAAAAGAAAAATAAAAGCATACAATATTACCGTTTTCCTGGATTTCCATATCAATTAGAGGTGAAAAAAAAATGGATTACACTAGTCGACATCATGGATAAATAAATTTAATTTCCACGTTTTTAGTCATTATTGAATACATAACATGTATCTTAAGTGTTGTTCGCTTAACAAAAATAAAGTTTAATATTTATCAACCAACTTTTTAATTACAGAAGTGATGCAAGCCACCTCAACCAGATTCCAAACACATTCGTCCTCAAGGGTAATTATTTTTTTTATTTAGAATAAAGTGTCTCGACTACATTAGTTAATCATGCAAATACTTTTCTTTCAAAGCAACCAACATAATGTTTTACTGCCCAAACTTTTTGAATTTTCAACATTTTTATTTTGATCCATCTTCGTAAAATCTATGAATACATTGTAAATAACCAATAAAGTTCATTTGTTTTTCTGTTCTTTATTTACTTACTATTGTTAACCTCAACTGCTAAAGATGCAATTTTTTCTCGTAATCATAATCAGCCCTTGAACTAGCCTGTAGATTTTGCTTTTTTATATATTCTATATTGGAAGAAATATAGTTGAGTTGGATTGTAACATTTATTATGTGCATTATTAAATACTTCTTCCAAAAAAAGAGCACTAGAAACCATTGAATTTGTTTCTGCTTGATATGGCTTGAATCAAAACTCTAATTAAAAAATTGGTTGATAAATATTAAACCTTATTTGTATTAATAGAACAATAATTACGATACATTTTATGTATTCAATAAGGACTGAAAACTCGGAAATAAAATTTATTATGATGTCGAACTGTTACAATCCATTTTTTCGTCATCTCCAAATGATATGGAAACCAGGAAAAAGGTTTTTGATTTGGTGAATTTTTACAATCAACTACACAGTACTTTCAGTTTGATATATTTTTTTCCATTTTTGGAATAAGTAATCTTTATTCTAATACACGGCAAACATAAATTGGGCTTCCACATAACAAGAGTTATAAAACTAAAACACGAGATGGTGCAAAGGTCTCGTGTCAAAGATACCTTACTAGAGTATAGAGGAAATGTTGTTACAAAGTTTAATTTTATTGCTACTGAAAACGAATCCTCGAAATTATATAACTATAATAAAAAATAAAAAAAGAGCTGCAGTCATTTGAGACTGAATGTGAAATGAGAAAATACTTACGAAATATACTTTTAGGGTATCGTTATGTAATATAGGGTTTCATTTCTTCTGAGTTTTTAATATTTCAAATAGTTCATACGTTTTAAGGTCTAAATCAAACCCCGTTTTCAATAGTAGGTAATTAACTTAATAGAAATGAACAAGAAAATGAAAAATTGATTGGATTCGTAATGAAATATTTAGTAAATCACAATTTGACATTCCAAGCTTTTGCTGTGTATAGACCTCATTAAAATAAGTCAAAAAGCTCCTATTAACATGTGCCCTAAAACCCATTCTTAGAAAGTTATATGCCCTTAAAAGGGCTCAAACAGACCTTTTTTTCTGTTATTGACAGAACACTCGAAAATAAATTGAAAAGAATGTATAGGTCTTACATAACTTTTTACGTTAAATAGCATGTGCTACTCCGTTTTTCGATATGCAAAACATAAGCGTCCAATTTAGGTTGTTTAAAGGGGTTTTCGGCCTGTATTTTTTTTCATTTCAACTTTTTACATTTTTTTTACAGATTTATAAAACATTAACAATTTTACGTAAAAAATTTTAATTTATCCAAATCGATATTTTCAACATTTGAGTAATTTCTCAATACAACAATTTAGGTGTTGCCTTCTAATTTGTAGGTAATGCATAAACAACATGCTTCGGCGTTCAATTAAAGGGACATTTACCAAAAGTTTGTACCGTGGTTCGTAGTCATTAGAATTTAAAGCTTGAAAATGATGAAGTAGTTGTTCGCCAAACTACGGAAAAACTTATGTTATGCATACGTGCGACACTTCTTACATTTACCCACGGATTATTTCTGCACAAGTCTCGATACATTTTCTTCCATTACCGGTGTTCTTACAAATCTGCCTCTGCCACGATCTTTTACTCTTGGATGGAACGAACTATTTTCTCTTAAAGATTGATGGATCCTATGAAATGCCTGTTGAGAAGGAAGTCTTCTATTCAGGTATGCTGCAGCATACAGACGCCTCGATTCTGATGCATTACATAAAGTTCATATCTGTCATTTGCATGTTTGAATATGACTCCATTTCATGAGTTGCATACTTAAATTTTCCATTCAGCACTTTTAGTAATTAAACACTGCAAAGCCCAATTGACACTTTATCGATAACTCAAATTGTTAAGCCTCGTGGCAACGTCAGTCTTTTATTTGTCATGGTAAACAGATTATTGTACTTATTGGCCTAATAACTTAAAGAGCAGAGTTATTTTCAAACTCTACTTATTACTCGAAAACCATTGTAAATATCGATTTGGACAAACTTAATATTTTTTACGTAAAATGTTAAGATTTTATAAATATTTAAAGAAAGTTGTGAAAATTTTGAAATAAAAACAAATACGAGCGGAAAACCCCCTTCACTAACCTAAATAGGGCGCTTACGATTTGCATGTCGAACAAGGGAGTTGTCTGCTATTTAACGCAAGAAGTTAAGTAAGACCCACACTTTTTTTCTATTTATTTTAGACCGTTTTGTCAATAAGAGAAGAAAAAAAAAACAGTTGTGTTTGTGCACTTTTAATGGCATATAACTTTCTACGGTGCGTTTTAGGGCACATGTTAATACGGACTTTTCGGCTTATTTCAATGTGTTTGGAATATTTTAGAAACACCCTGTTATAATTTAGTTCCTAATTTAAATGCAAAGCAAAGTATGAAGTTTTAATAAAAATATAACATTTGTTGAATTATTATAATTCAATTATACTTCACTTATTTAGTATTATGACAATATAAGTAGAAGAACAAGGTAGAAATATTCGCAGACGCAATGGAGGAACAGTTCAACACAGATCAAGGAGACGACAGACAATTTGAGGAAGAAATAGAAAAAAAAAGTCCAAGAGATTAGAACACAACGCCCCAACGAGGATCCAATTAATGAAACGACAATGAAAGAAATAAAGGACATCATAGGAACTCTGAAAGTCAGAAAAGTACCAGGATGGGATAAAATATCAAACAGGATGTTAAAGGAACTACCAAACGTGTACATTGATAACAGACTAAAAACACTATATAATAATATTTTGTTTCAGCAAAAATACCCAGAAGAATGGAAGAAAGCGGAGATAGTGATGATCCCAAAACCAGCAAAAAGCAAGAAACTACCAGGGAACTACAGACCGATTAGCCTACTAAGCCATACCAGCAAGATAATGGACAGGGTCATTCTGAGAAGACTCAAGGAGCAAGAGGAACAGCTAAACATCATCCCAGACGAGCAGAGCGGATTCAGGGAGGGACATTCCACAGAGGACTTGGTAATGAGGATGGTAGAAGATGCAATGACCAACATCGAGAACAAGAAGACAACGTGCATCATATTCTTCGACGTTAAGCGAGCGTTCGACAAGATATGGCAAAGCGGACTACTAGCAAAAATGGAAGGACAGGGATTCAGCAGGACGATCATCAGGATAATACAGGACTACCTAACCGGACGGACATTCAGCATCAGGATCAACGACACCGCATCGACGAAAAGGAGGATACGAAAAGGAACGCCCCAGGGATCAGCACTATCACCGATGCTGTACAGCATCTATACCAGCGACATACCAAGAGGACTAAGACACACACGGACATACATCTATGCGGACGACACAGCAAAGGCGGCAACATCATGGAAGGCGGACCAAGCGGTGAACTACCTGCAACAAGAAGTCGAGGACATGGAGCAATAGGCGAAGAAATGGAAAATCAAGATCAACGCGGGAAAAACGCACCCAATAGCCATAGGAAGGAGGAAGAAGCTGGACCAACCAACTAGAAGACTCACGGTAAGAGGAAATCACATCGCATGGAGCCAAGACGTCAAGTACCTGGGGATACATATAGACAGAATACTCACATCGAAGAAGCATTTAGGAGAGACAGTGAAGACAGCCAAATCAAGGGTCAGCCAACTCAACCCAATAATAGGAAGAAGAAGCAGACAACTGAGGACGAAGAGGAGCCTCTACGAAGCATCAGTGAAGCCAATCATCACATATGGAGCCAGCATCTGGGGACAAGCTGCAGCAACGCACATCAAGAAACTAGAGGCAGTACAGAACAACGCACTAAGGAGGATGACGGACGCCCCATGGTACCTGAGGAACAACCAACTAAGAAGAGACCTAGAGATGACAACAATCAAGGGAGAAATAACGAAGAGGACGAAGAAATCCATAGCCAGGATGGAACAACATAGGAACCCACTGATGAGAGAGGCAACCAACTACGATGAACATGAGAGGTACAGGATGAAAAGACCGCGACAAGCCCTACTAAAAGAGTAAGAAGTAGTGAAGAGAAGAAAGAGAAGAAGACTGTAAATAGGATAAGAATATTAGGGAATAAAATATGATATATTAAGTAATGAAATATCTTAGGGAATTAACATGGTATCAAATAGGAAAAAGAAAGTAGGGAAATAAATTAGAATTAGAGGATAGAAGTAAGAAAATTTGTGTAAATTTAACTCTGTAAATAAAGATAAGTTAAACGGACAATATATACCGAGGTCAATTTAATTATATCAAATTAAATTATGTCAGTATTATTGAAATAGATATGTTTTAAATATCAAAGCGTCTCCAGTGTATTCTTCAGCGTCCTGTTTTTTTAAAGTGCCCTAATAAGGTCATGTATATTAAAAATTGCGCGCCATTTTAACAATTCTTACGTTACAGGCGGCGTTATGGCTCACCAGTGTTTTTACTACACATTTTCACAGCACATTGCAACTTTATTACTGCTTCCTGTTTTTAAACTGAATTATCTTGGTTTTTTCAACATCAAATCCTGTTTTTTTAAATTTGGTATTGGCGCCCCTTAGTTTAATCCAATACATTATAAGACAAATATCTGTTATAGGAATGTGGAATTCGCAATTTCACCAAGTTAGTTTTATATATATATATATTAAAATAGATTGTAATTTGGAATTTATGATTTATAATTTTATTATCTCAGGGTCTTTTTCGCTTGGGTTCAAATCTTCAAATGTTAAATAAATAAACAAATTTTATACTTATCTTATTTATCTTACATGTATCTATTTCTCGTCAGGTTCACTTACACTTTTTAAAATTTTGAAATTCTATTTGCACTTTACTTTTTCTATTTTAAAATTTTAAATTACTAATTATCAAATTTCCAAAGTTTCAATTAAATTACAATTTATTTAAAATTTTCACAATACAATATTTATATTAATTTTCTTTCAAAACAAACAAAATAAATTTCCTCTTCACTTAACTATCAAATTATTTTACAAAACTGCTTATCATTCAGATACACTATTATTATTATTCTAAATTTTGAAAAAAACTTTTATTATCACTGATTATCTAACCTTTTTTATGATTTTCTTTTAAATAATGTTTCAAAAACTCACTGTTGTTGTTTTCCTATTCTTTTCTTCCAATTGTTGACCTTTAATAAAATTCCAAAATTTTAAATACTTGACTGGTACAATTTACCACTCAATTGAATTTGTCATGCTGGTTTGCAATTGGTTTTCTCCAAATACTTTTGTTTTTTAAATTTTTATTCCATTAATAACATCATCTTCTTTTTCTCGACCATTTATAAAAAATATTTTTTAATTCGCCTTTCCAAATAAATTTAAATTAAAATTTTCAGGTTACTCTTCTCTTTCTGACATGGAACACTAAATTTGTTTCATATCATAGGACATTGATTTCGTTGTCATGGAAACTGAATTTATGAGAACGATATTTTAAACCTATCTGCTCGACGCTTGAAGACCAAAGAGAGTTTGTCAATGTCACATTTCCTATTTATGGGATTTATTTCGCCACCTGCTATTTCCATTTCCGCTTCTAATTTTATTATTATTAATTTCCAACTGTTTTCCTTTCAAATCATATCAAAAAATCTAAACAAACTTCAACTTAAATTTCAATACATTTTACTCTCATAAATTTTATCCATATCATTTAATTCATATTTTGAAAAACCTTGAGTTGACATTTGCAACCTGTTGGCCACCAGTCATTTAACAGGTACTTTAAAAAATTTGGATTTTATTAAAATTTAGACTTTATATCTTTTGAACTACTTACTTTTTATAAACTATGCTCTACGCTCCATCTATTTTGATAAATTTCTTTACTGTTCCATCAATTCTGAAGACTTATAACGGTTTTTATAATTTTGACATTTCGATCCGCTATTTACTAAAGAATTTATGTATTTAAAACTTGATTTCGATCTAAAATATGTTTTATTGGGTATTCTCATGGCCTGATATGTAATCTATACATGTTCTACAAACTCTATTATGATTTTACAAGTGAATTTAACTTTTTGATGTTTGAACTTATTATGAGTTTTTTTCATATATTTCTTTATGTAAGTATTAAAGTTATATTAAAATCTGCATGATATAATATCTAACTTTATATGCCACCTTTTATCCTTTTAACAAGTTGCTTTTGAAACATTTTTACATTGTTTGTATTATTGGGTTATCTATATTCTATATAATTCCTTATTTATTTACAAATACTTGTCACTTCATTTTTACAATTTTGATTTCTGCAATTGTATATATGTAAATAAAATGCATACTTACATTATCCCAATTATTTAACTATTCAATTTGCTAAAGTTTTTATATTATTTCATGTGTGTTTAAATCCATTACAATATATATATATATATATATATATATATATATATATATATATATATACGAACTAGCCGAAAAAGAATTGATTTCATTTTACTTATATGCCGAATAGTTAATAAAGCTCTGAAATATTTATTATGAGTATGGTGTGCGAATCCACAAGGTACCCATACACGATTTCATAAATAATAAATTTGACACAGAAACAAAGGCAACCCTGTCAAGCAATAAAGTTTTCGTTTAGTTTCAAACTGAGAGAATTCTTTGACAATACCTAATACCACATAAGATATTTTTTTGTTTATGTTGTTAAAGCCAAATGAAGTATGTGCTCTAATGTACGTTATTAATGTACGCTACAACTAGTGGTATATGCTACGATGTCAAGATACTTATAAATGATTATGTGGAAATAGAGTATTTACTCTAAACTCAAATATTATTATATTTTATTTTGTTATATATAGCTTCGAACAACATACAGGGATAATCTACGAATGAAATATAGGACAAACATAGAAAATTTACACATTAAAAGAGAAAATTATGTAACAAATTTAGTAATCACATTAAAAAAACAAAACAAGACTTCAAAGAAAAATACTTAACTAAATAGTATGAAATTACATTTAAATACTTTTTCTGCAGTCGGTGCCAATTTGAACAGCGAAGTATAACTTATAAATGTGCTTCCCAAATTATTTTCACTTTAGCTTGGCACCGACTTCAGAAAAAGTATTTAATTCTTGTAGCAAAAACTTACAGTTTAGAAATTTGTTTTTTAGTCCGTTTTTGATTTTTTTAAATTTGTTTTTCTACTTTTTTTGGTGATGCAATAGATTAATTGTATGCATTTTTCCAATTTAATTACCTTTTTCGATAGTTCCCAAAACAAGTTATTTTAATTTTAAGCATCATTTATCCACTATATTGTAGACGATTTGAGTATCATCATTCTTTAGGTATGTTAATTATACTAACATTAATATAATAGTCTCCCCTCCACGGAATTCTATAATAAATTATTTACAGTTTTAAGTGCTATAGCATAACACTAAGTAGTTTTCAATTCTACGAAACTTTGTTTAAACAAAATTTATATTCTTTATCAAACCTTGTAAACAATTTGGAAAAGTGACATGAAGATTTATTATACAATTTTTAGGGATGTGGCATAATTAGATGCATTTTATAATTCTTATTACTCCTGGTCGATAAGAATTTTATATATTATGAAAAAAAAGGTATTTTACTTTTAAGCAAAAATCATATTTCCACACAAACCTACCTCGTATACAGTTGAAAAAATGTCATATAATGATTACAGTAAATGTTTCTGACCATGCAAATGTTTTTATGAAGAATAACATTTTCTCTTAATAATATTCATTTTCCGTTTGAATCGAACTGTATATAGAAACAACTGAGAACCTCCATCTTAAGTTGATTAACTGACATTTGTTTCGACTTTCAACTCGTTACAATTTTTAATGTTACAGCACAATTGGATGCAGTTCTCAATTCTAATAAACTTTATTTGATTACAATTTGAGATATTATAAAAAATAAACAAAATTGGTAAAATTTTTGAAACCTAGTAGATTGTTGGAAAAGTAACATAAAAACTTATTATACAGTTTTTACTGCAGTGACATAAGTACATGCAGTTTGTAATTCTAAATACTTCTATTAACAAAAAATAAAGATACTTCAGTTTTAAACAATATTCCTGTTTTCTGACAAACCTCGTATAGTAACATGGAATGATTACAGTATACCTTTTAAACCACGCAAATCTGTTTATGAAGAAAAACTTTTTCTTTTCATATTATTAATAACAAGAAATCATTTGATTTATGAATACACACTGCTTATATATGGTAATTACAAATCTTCACTTAGAAGTTGATTAACTGACATTTATTTTGTTTAATTCAATTTATTTAAGAGCTACCACAAGTTCTGCACAGAAACATTTTCACACTTTAAATGCCACCGACTCCACCAAAGTTTACTGTATAAGAAAGTCTGTAAAAAAGTTTTTCCCGATTTTGTTAGAAACGGTATAAGCTAAAAATATGGGATCACTTCGGGATTTCCCGGAATAAGTCTAATTTATTTAAGCGAAGGCTTCTTATAGAATGCCCACACTTCCACATATGAAAATAGATGAACAAGGGAATGAAATGCCTAACTTTAAATTTCACTTGTTTCGACTCGACCGACTGACACTAGACACTTGAAATGTCTATTCGATTCAGTTCTCTGTGTAAGAACCAGAGACCTGGTAATATATTAAGAGTCTCTTCTTTCATAGCAAGTTAATAATATATAGAAAATAAACTAATATACAGTACCTGTACAAAATTTGCCGTTCGATCTAATAAAAAATTCAATTCTCTCTTCGCGATACATTAAATTACAGACTTTACATACGTCAGACATCAGAAAGAACACAATTTAACCTGCCATTATATTTATTTATTGACTAGCTTCATATTATCAAGTAAACATTTTGCATTTAGACTTATGAATAATAATTAAAATTTATTTGAGAAAAGCTTAACATGTAAAATTTCAAAAAGTTGTTTTCATGAATTAATACTGTATTTTTATTACTTTTATTAATTTAATTATAGACCTTAGAGCATATACAAAATTATCGGTATGTGGTATAACTTACTATGTGTATGTTCATTTTAAAATTACATAGAATAAGAAGTTAAATATTTTTAAATTGTTGCTACCCTTTAGTATATAGGTATAGAATTTATTATTTTGTATAAATATTATGTTTGTAATAATTTTAGATAAGAACAAAATAATTTTTTTTGACATTTTGTCTTCAAATACTTATTCAGATAAACAAAACTATTTACAAACACTTACTCGATATTTAAACATAGTTTTCATTGCAGAAATATTTAACGTAAGAATGAAATTAGGATTAATATTTGACCCGTAACAAAATAGTGACAATTATTTTAATTAACCTGATATTTATATCCATTACTGAGAGCAAGACAAATAAAGAAAAATAAAGACAGTGAGGTAACGAGAGAAGTGAAGAATATTTCATAAGGAGCTTCCATCGTTCTCTCAAATGACTGCCTACATTTTTTCAATTTCTCCCATGTTGTGAACAAACAGTCGAAATTCCTTGAGCCGTTTGCGAATCATCGCTGAACAAACATAAAAAAAAACATAGATGCAGACGAATTGAAAACCTTCTTCTTTTTGAATTCGATTAAAAAAAGAAAATGTTTCATTTATATTTTAAGTACATATTTATAATACAATAATTTAGCAGCTTAATTTTCAGACAAAATAATATTCTTGCTTAAGTGAAATCATTAACTAAGTGGCAGCGACCCTCCGAATGAACCCAGTCAAACAGAAGTTTATGTTGTTAAAACGCAGAAGGGTTCAGGCGGTCATCAGATATCTTCTCATCGTCCGTTTTTGCGTAAAAAAAGGATTAAAAGGATAATGATTGCGTTCCAGCTGAGCATTTGTTTTTTCTGGCTACGTTTAGAAGAGAAAGGGTTGTTTTCAAACAAAAACGCATGATAATCCTCTCACAATGAAATCGTTAGCCAGCGTTTATATAATGATTTCATCTTGTAGGAACGCAGTTGTTTTTTGTTTATTTCATTCAGTTTCTTTGCTTTCAGCTACGCGAGGGTTGTGTGGCCATTAAAGCGAAAGATTATACAATTGATCTCTTGAACTACTGATATTAAATTTTTTCGGAATTGAGAAGGTAGTTAACCCTCTCAATTCCGCTCATATTAATCATCATTAATTAATTAATTAAGCCTTTTTAAACTGTCTGCAAGTAGGATCAATAATATGGTATTTAATTCAGAGTGGTAATTCATATATATATATATATATATATATATATATATATATATATATATATATATATATATATATATATATATATGTTATATAGGAATTTAATAGACTCTTTAAAATAATAAATTCTAATATTATATTTTATAACATTGTAATACATAACACATAACACCTTTTTCTCATAATGTAACATTATACTTTTCCTTCAATTTGTCACGTACTATATCTCATTTCATATTTTAATCTTTCATATTAAATTACTTTCGTCTCGTATAGCTAAAATATGCTCATCTGCTGTTTTAACTTCACAGAATTTCTTTCTTTTCATTGTTTAAGTTTATATAGAGTCAGCACATTATTTATTATAAATTGTTATTCACGACCTTCAGTCCGGCAGATGATTTTCCTTACTCATAGTCTTAATATTATTGTACTCAAGTTATCAAGTATTAAAGTTTGTTAAATAATAAAATTTTTTTTTAAAAGTCATTTTGAAAAGAAGTGATATAAAAAGTGGCGCAGTCAGTAGGATTCCATTACGCTGCTAGAACCGGCGTTAGAAGAAAAGCTTAACTGGTAGCGGTGGATTCCAATCCTTTGAAGGAAGAAAGAACCTCTCGAGACGTCCCAACTGTAACCGTAGAACAAGGCAACTAACTACAACTACAGAACACGGCAGCATCGATGTTTCATTTAATGTGAGTACAAACAGGAATCATCTCGCAATTTTAATTTTACCAATAATTTTGATTTTATTTTTTTTTTCTCTGTTCGGACGACCAAAAAACCCGAACCATATTTTTAACCATACCAATTTTATTTGTGTACCTTATATTTTGAATTTCTTGATTTATTTTATTTTTACCATTTACCATATTTTGTTTGCAAACAGTGCACACTAACTATTTTCCTCCATTCTGTTTTATTGTTTTTGTAACGATTTGAAAATTTATTGCATATTAACCGATTTATACATTTATTTTGAACAAATTTTATTTTTTTTTGCTTTTGAAAAAATGGCACAACAATCTCCCAGAGACGGCTCTGAACCCGAGCCCTATCGGCTATCCGAAATATTCTCTATCGTCCCAGAGTTCGAAGGAGATCAGATCTCCTTGGGAACATTTATTAATGCGTGCGACTGTGCTTACAACATGTCGACGGGCGATCAAAGATACCTTTTACTTATCCACATCAAAAATAAATTAAAAGGCAGAGCGGCCCAACTAATAAATTCGCGTAGCCCCGCGTCTTATTTAGAATTAAAACAACTGTTGAATCTTCATTTCGGAGATTCCAGGGATTTGACGTCCCTGATACAAGATCTACAACGACTTCAGCAACTATCTAACGAGTCACCACTTACTTTCTACAACCGACTACAAGTCCTAACAGCAAAATGCACGCCAATATTCAAAAGGCATCCAATTTAAACGCAGACCAAAAGGTCGCACAAACAAGTCTAATAGACACTATGGCGCTTAACACCCTTCTAACCGGGTTAGAACCGCGTCTCGGACAAATCATCCGTGCCGGCAATCCAAAAGACCTTTTAGAAGCCAATGTAAGAATCAGACGCGAACTCCAGTTATCGTACTTTGAGAATCAGAAAACTACAAAACAAATTCCCCCGAGGCCCAACCAATCGTTCCGAAGGCCTAATCCTCCAAATAATAAGTGCTTATCTTGCGGTAGATTCGGACACATCACCTCCGAATGTCGTTCCCAAAATTACCAAGCACCCGTTTACAATAACAATAACGGTAACAACAATTACATGAGACCAACCCTTTCGCTAATAACGGTTCCCAAAATCAGCCTCCACAATTTCGGCAAAATCAACCTCCACAATTTCGGCAAAATCAGACCCCACAATTTCGGCAGAATCAGCCAACTTTCAGGCAAAATCAGTCACCTTTTAGACCAAATCAATATCCTCCTAATCAATCAAGACAATTCCAACAAAATATGCAACAACCTCGTCAGTCAGTGATTCAAAAGAACCCTAATTTCCACCAGAATCCAAACAGGGCACATCATTTAAGTTGCGCAAATTCTTTCGATGACTACAACGATTATTATACAGCTAATAATCACCCATATGAGGATTATCATACAGCTGATAATCAAAGAAATTATGACTATTATACAGATAATAGTTATTCATACGACACAGGAAATAACAGTTATCATACTGCTGATAACTTCGGCGAACAAACTGATGATTTAGACCCACTAGAAAATCAAAACTACCAGGATTTTCTTTCTCTCCCAAATCCAGTTCATCCACCGGACATAACAACCAACATCACATCACAAATACAAACAATGAATTTAGACGACACGAATCCGAACGTAAACTTCCCGGAACAAACGTTCCTGTAACGACTCTTCACACTGTCAACCCCAAAAACTTATACTACATAAACGACGCTACTGGTCAATACAAATTGCTTATAGATACAGGCGCAGGAATTTCAATTTTCAAAGAGCAAACTGCCAAAAACTTTCCTCAAAGATTCCAAGAACATGTAATTATTCAGGGCATCACTGATCAAAAATTTCAATTTCCCAGTCAACCTTATACCATTTGCTCCTGGTAACCCCCACAAGGTTTTTTTTGTAATCTCGACATCGACTTTGATGGCATTTTAGGTTTAGATTTTTTGGAACATTACGAATGCGTAATAGACTTAAAATCTAAGCAACTTAGAACAAATTTTAAAGATATCGCTCTTCACAAGGTCCCTACCTTGCCTTCTTCAGATATCGCATCTCCAACAATTCCCAACACACAAAAAACCCAATAATTTTCCGAACTATATTTCTATAGAACCCCGCACCGAAAAAGTATGTAAACTGCGATGTCACCTTGCTAATACCGACGCTGTTCTACATACTATAGAAAAAAAAAAGTCAGATTACCCAATTCCTTGGTATATGTAAACCAAAATGGCGAATTCCTCACTTCAGTTATAAACGCCAACGCCATCCCAAAAACAATTAATTTCGACAACTTCACTATAGAACCCCTTACTCAAACACAACCCTGCTTCAATTTAACAACTCTTATGACTCTGAACCAATTGACAGAAACTTATTAATTCGACAACAACTCAGGACAGATCACTTAAACGTTGAAGAAGAAGATATGATTACGAGCCTTTGTCTAGACTTTCAAGACATATTTTCTTAGAAGGCGACGCATTATCTTTTACGAACGAAATCAAACATTCGATCGAGACAAATAACTCCAGACCCATCTATACCAAATCTTATCGGTACCCGCAGGTCCATAAAGAAGAGGTTAAAGAACAAGTCAGTAAAATGCTTGATCAAGGCATCATTCGTCATTCTATCTCCCCTTGGTCTTCCCCAGTTTGGGTTGTTCCCAAAAAATTAGACGCCTCAGGCAAACAAAAATGGCGTGTCGTCATTGACTACAGGAAACTGAATGAAGTCACAGTCGACGACAAATACCCCTTGCCAAACATCTCCGATCTTTTAGATCAACTTGGCAAATGCCAATATTTCTCGACTTTAGATCTCGCCTCCGGTTTTCATCAGATAGAGATCGATTCTAAAGACATTCCCAAGACAGCATTTTCAGTAGAAAACGGCCATTACGAGTTTGTTCGTATGCCGTTCGGTTTAAAGAACGCCCCGTCCACATTCCAACGTGTCATGGACAACATCCTCCTCGGAATACAAAATGAACGTTGTCTAGTATACATGGACGACATCATAGTATACTCCCCAACGATTCACGAACACATTTCCCGGTTGACCGAAGTCTTCAAACGTCTTCGCACATCAAATCTTAAGATTCAACCCGACAAATGTGAGTTCTTAAGAAAAGAGGTAGCGTATCTTGGTCATCTAATTACGCAACAAGGTGTAAAACCGAACCCCGAAAAAATCAGTTGTATCCAAAACTTCCCAGAGCCAAAGAACCCGAAAGACATCAAATCTTTCTTAGGATTGGCCGGATACTATAGAAGATTTATTCCCAATTTCGCTAAAGTGTCCAAACCTTTAACAAAACTGCTTCAAAAAGACACTAAATTCTTCTTTGATTCCAATTGTAAGGCAGCATTCAATGATTTAAAGAAAGCTCTCATCTCAGACCCTATCCTTATTTACCCAAATTTTGAAGAACCTTTTCTTCTCACCACAGACGCCAGCGCTTTCGCGATTGGTGCAGTCCTTTCACAAGTCCCAGTTGGAAAAGACCTTCCGATTGCTTATGCCTCCCGCACTTTGTGTGCCGCCGAAACCAGATATTCCACCATTGAAAGGGAATTGCTTGCCATTGTGTGGGCAGTCAAAGCCTTCCGTCCTTATTTATTTGGTCGTAAGTTTACTTTAATTCCGATCACGCGCCCGCTTACGTGTTTTCTCGATCAAGGATCCAGGCAGTAGACTTGCCAGATGGCGACTGAAGCTGGAAGAGTACAATTATAAAATTGAACATAAACCAGGCAAGATAAACAGAAACGCCGATGCTCTCTCGCGAATTAAAGTCAACCACTTCCAACAAATCGCGAATTTTCAGTCAAAAATCCATGCCTTCAATGACACCGACTCAGAAGACGAACCCGAACCAGAACCTGAACTTACTGACGAACACCTTACTAACGAATTTAATAAATTTGTTGACTTATATAAAACAAGATCAATAATTGACTATTCAAAGATCGAAACTACTAATTCCCAACTTCTGGACAAATCCCATAAACAAATTATTTCATTTTTCTGGCAAAACAAGTTAACTGATCTACACGAACGAATCATGGACGATATTTTCGAAGAAGATATCACATTCGAAAACAATTCCATCAACACCTTCGCAAGTAAATCAGTTAAAGACCGCAAATACTTTATAATCCCCTTGCCATTTGACCCTGAAATAGTCGTACAATTTCTGTTCTACATTATTTACAAATCACGAGATAAATTCGATCTTGAAACCACATATTACGTCGAAAACAACTTAGAACTCCCAATCCTTGAAACCTTTTCTTATGTCTTTGCAGACAAAGACATTAAATTAAAAATATGCCAAAACGTCATAACTACACCCTCAGAGGATGAAATACCTCAGATTTTAGAACATTACCATCAAGGCAAAAACAATTTGCATCGCGGAATTAATGAAACAGTAAGGCGAATAAAAGAGAAGTATAACTGGACCGGCTTGACAAAAAGCGTTGAAAATTTCATCAAGTCATGCGAAATTTGTCAAAAAGTTAAAATATGCCGAAAAAATTTGAGTTCTCCTCTAGTCATCACAGAAACGCCGAAAACACCTTTCGAGCGAGTCAATATCGACATCTTTGAATATCCCACTCGAAATTATGCTCTAACAATTAGAGACGAGTTAACGAAATTTACACAGGCATATCCTATAAAGGATAAAACGGGAAAAACTGTCGTTAACACACTCATCCTTTATTTTCAACACTACGGCACTCCGTTGAGAATTCACTGTGACTACGGTCGTGAGTTCGATAACGTATTAGTAAAAGACCTCTGTGAACTCTACGAAATAAAGTTAACTTTCTCTAGTGTAAGTCACCCACAATCAAATGGTTCCCTTGAACGCTTCCATGCGACACTATCGGAAATGATCCGGGCAAATATCGCCGAAAATCCAAACGAACACCCATTTAATGTTCTGCCATACGCAGTCATATGCTATAACAACACCAAAAATAGGTCTCATGGTTTCACTCCTTATGAGTGATTTTTGGTCACACGTCGAGTAGACCACCGGAAACGCTTTACAACCAAAAGAACCTCATTTCCAAGTACGTTAGAGATCTTAATAACCGTATGGAATATTTTTACAAATTAGCGCGAGCCAAAACCGAACAACAAAAAAAAAAGCCAAAGCACGTTTCGATCAACACGTACCCGAAAAACGACCCACTTATAACATAGGCGACAAGGTATATTTAAAAGAATCCCAAATTTCAAGTAAGTCACAAAACAAATTTAATGGCCCTTTTCAGATAACTGAACTTTTCCAAAATTCTGCAACTCTTCTAAACCCCGAAACGAATCAATCTACAAAAGTAAATTTTGACAGATTGAAACCGTATTTTGAATAGAAATTACTTTATTTCAGACTACTTGGACTCTTCACAATCGTGACGTCCCAATATTCAATAACTCCCATAAACAACACAGTAGGACTCTTCTTTCATGAAGAAGGAACAGTCAAAATATCAAACGATAAATGGACACTACTTGTCTACAAAGATCTTCACCCTTTCGTTGACGCAATTGCCAACAATGACAACATTTTGAACACTTTAATCGATACTATCCATTCAAACTTAACTACCCGTATGACAATATTTAAACCTCAAGTACAAACTCATATTAGCCTCCTAAAACAAATATCTGACACAGTAAACTTAAAATATCAAGAGATATTCGCAGACACTAAACTTTACAACTCCAAGAGGCAGAAACGAGGACTTATTAATGGTATAGGAACAATTTGGAAATCAATAACTGGAACTTTAGACGCTAGTGATGGTGAATACTTTAATGACTGTATCAACAAGATAACACATGACGAACACCAAATCGAAAATTTACTAAAGAACCAAATTTCAGTAACGACTTCTGTAATCAAAAACTTCAATGCAACAGTTCAGAAACTCCAAATAGACGAAAAAACGTTTAATAAGAACATTGCCAAAATCAAACAATCTATCATGTACATTTCAGACGATCTTGCATTTTTCGAAGCATTAGTCAAAACATTAGACCTATGCGAATCATTAATGGAAAGCTATGTGTTTATCCAAGACGCCCTAAATGATGTATTGTCAGCAATATCATTCGCTCGTATTAAAATGTTACACAGTTCAATAATAAACCCCGCCGATTTAGTCGAATCTCTTCAACTTGTTTCTCAATCTTTGCATAAAAATAATTTACCTTTATCAATTACGCCCATAATATTGCACAATATATTGACATTATAGAGTTAGAAGCATTTCAGTTAGATACAAAAATAATTTTCGTTTTGAAAATCCCTTTAGTGAATCCTGAAACTTTTATCCTTTATCGTCTATACCCAATCCCCATTCTGGACGACCGAACAGGATTCCATCATATTTTACCAACCATAACTAAATATATCGCGAAGAATGATGATTCATTGTTGTATACCACATTTCGGAACTTGGACAACTGCAAGCCCTTAAGCCGAGTTCAATGGATATGTTCAGATGTTCTTCCGTATCCTATTGACAGCGATTCCATCTGTGAGGCCCAGCTTTTGAAACAGTCCACCTTTCTTCCAAAAGTTTGCCAAACTTCGATACTGTATGCCAAAGACTACAATGTTTACGAAATCAGTTCAAATGTATGGCTAATTTCTGTTTCCGATCTTCTACCAATCACCATAAAGTGTAGCGGCAACAACGTTGTAACCAAAACCATTGCAACCAATTCAATCCTCCAAATTGCAATCAGACTGCAATGCATTCATCGGCAATACTCGAATCCATTCAAAAAGGTTAATTGATGATTCCCAAAATATTACATACAAGAGCCATCCAGTTCAAATACCCTACAACTGCTGTGAATCCATCCCACCAAAGAAGTACGTTCCAGATCTGAAACCCCTCAGATTAAACAAGATCGACGCCGACGACCTCAACATAGCGCAACACAAGCTCAACCAATATTCCGACGAATTAGACAAATTAATAAACCAACCGTTATTAAAAAACATACATCTTGGTTCACAATTCTAACCATTACTTCCATCATCGCATTAATACTTTTGTACATTTTCTACAAGTGCAAAAGCAGAAGGAAGTCCAGACTACTAGCCATAGCCACCACGAGTGATGACCCGCCATCACCTCCACCAATGCGAAGTCGAAGCGAAACCAGACGCTTCAGATTCTTCCCCAGAAGACGCCCAAGCCTCCAACTCCAAGAACCCATAGAAGAAGATGAACTCAAACCAATGGTCTGAAAAGTTGAAGCATAGCATCAACTTTTTCGGGATAAATGGAGTTGTTATATAGGAATTTAATAGACTCTTTAAAATAATAAATTCTAATATTATATTTTATAACATTGTAATACATAACACATAACACCTTTTTCTCATAATGTAACATTATACTTTTCCTTCAATTTGTCACGTACTATATCTCATTTCATATTTTAATCTTTCATATTAAATTACTTTCGTCTCGTATAGCTAAAATATGCTCATCTGCTGTTTTAACTTCACAGAATTTCTTTCCTTTTCATTGTTTAAGTTTATATAGAGTCAGCACATTATTTATTATAAATTGTTATTCACGACCTTCAGTCCGGCAGATGATTTTCCTTACTCATAGTCTTAATATTATTGTACTCAAGTTATCAAGTATTAAAGTTTGTTAAATAATAAATAATTTTTTTTAAAAAGTCATTTTGAAAAGAAGTGATATAAAATATATATATATATATATATATATATATATATATATATATATATATGTCATTGAAGGTTCTCGGGATTCTCGTGTGCATGGTTTAGTTGTCTTAGTAAAGACAGCTTGATATTTCGATAAGTGTAGTACAAAATCTTTGTACTACGCTTATTCGTGTGTTCTATATTTGCTAGTACGTTCATATCCTCAAAGTCTATTTGGTTCGACGTAATGGTGGCGTGTTTAGTGATGGATGTTGTTTCTTCTTGCTTTCTTATGGTGTTAGGGTGTCCATCAAGTCTGACTTGAATTCGGCTATTAGTTTGCCCCACATAGGTTTTGTTTTCTGTTGGATGTTGTCCTGGTCAGTTACCAAAGTCTTGACGACGGCTTGTAGTTGGGCTAGGTGGTGATGACAATTGGTATAAAGGTATCTGGTGGTGTGAGTTGCTTTTCTATATACTTGATGACCAAGGGTTGCATCTTCTTTCCTATTTCTCAGAACATCAAAGAAT
Organism: Octodonta nipae; assembly: GCA_034190945.1. Lineage (NCBI taxonomy): Eukaryota > Metazoa > Arthropoda > Insecta > Coleoptera > Chrysomelidae > Octodonta > Octodonta nipae. The sequence goes on along the minus strand of CM067221.1, from coordinate 80,236,591 downwards.
GGCAATTGATTATTGGCTTCAACCTCCATAGTAAATTTTATTTACCATTAAGGTAATCTAAAAATGTGTTGAGGTGTTCCATTCCGTGAGGCCAACTCTTCAAGGTTCTCCAAGAGGTGTGTTATTACTGGTGAGAGTGGTGATCCCCTTGAAGCTCCGTCCACTTGATTGTATAGTTGGTTCTCGTTAACAAAATAGGTGTTTTTCAGACAGTGCGTTGTTAATTCGAAAAGGTGTTGAGGTGATGTTTATTTTTCTATTATGATGACAATTGGGTTGTAAAATCATTTGCTAAATTTTTCAATAAAATGTGATGAATTTGTTACGCATGAGTCTGCCCCCACCGCACAAGGTTGGAGTTGTTGGTCTAGGTATTTGGCCAGTTTTGGAGGAGTGAAAATAAGAGAGAACGGCATTGATAACTCCGTTATTTTTATGAATCACTATATCGAGTATTAAATCGCTGAAAAGCTCTAAAAATGTCCGATTTGTTGAGGTCATAGCCAGCTATGGTTTCCATTCAAAAAAAGATAAATTTGTGTCATATCTCGAAAACGAGAGCTGTCACACAAACGAGGTCATGACAGTCATATTCGGGATACAATTGTAACGATTAAATCGTCACTTAATAATTTTTCTATATTTTGGTTTTATGTAAAATTTTGTACGCCAACCCTGTTGAGTTCAGAATATCATCTCAGGTACGTAAAACATTAGTATCTCGCTTTCAGCTGTTATTAAATTAAATATTCCTCAAATTTGATTTTATTCGCTTTGCATGGCTGATTAGTTAATTCTAAAAGTATGTTTCGTCATCCCTTATATCGCCTAATGATTAATTTGCATAATGTAACTCGTAAAATAGACTAAATCGGTAATATCAATCGGTTTATCTTTGAATTAATTCTTATTTCGACTCTGTGTATCGTCTACCGCATTAAAGAAACCTGCGCGGTACTTATTTGCTGGGTACCGGCGAAAAATTCACGTTTTGACTCTCTCTCTCTTCCCTTTTGTCAATCGACGAGACCAGATCGATGATTTTGCCTGGCATTTTTCAGGAAGCCATTTTTATCTTATCGTACCGTTTCGATTACCGAAGAAAGTGAGTAAAGCAAGTATATATTCTTTTCTCGTGATTAAATTATCTGTACCGTTTCTTATAGTAAAATTGATGGTGAAAATACCGATCAATTGAAATATCGATTTATCTTTTATCCATCGTAGATATATGTATATATGCACATGTCTTATTTTTTATCGTAGCTTGAAATTTGGAAGCTGTGTGAAGATGTTTTCCCGACCAGAGTTCATCATATAGCTTCGTTGGATTGTTTAAAAGGAGTTGTTACTCTACATGATCTATTTTCTTTTCCTGTTTAGGTGGTGAAAAGGAATCAATTTTTTTTTATAATTTTTTATAGAGCATAACCTTTCTATTGGAACACGTGCTAGGGGCTACTGCTTTTTGCCTTTATATATATATATGTATATATATTTCTTTTTCTCTTTAATTACATCTCTCTTATAAACTAGGAACAGGAACTGTGGTTTTATCATTTTGTAGGGTTGTAGCTGAAAGGGAGAATTCCTGATTTTCCGTTGCAATCACGTACAGTGAAGCCATTTTGTTTGCTTTCCGAGACCACCATTGCTAGGTTTGAAGGAAAAGGGGAAGCTAATCTGGGAAATTTGGATGCCAACCTAGTCTACTTAGCAGAGGAGGAAAGCGAAGTAAGTGATTTTTCTATATCTAAAGTCTTACCTAGATTGCTTTTATTTTTTTTTTTTATTAAATTTAAACACATTTACTGTAGAATTGTTTTTATATCACTTACTTCGTAACCTCTCTTTAAATTAGGGAACGTATTTGATTTACAGTTAGCTGACCAGGGTTTTTCTTACTAGATTTTAGAAGTAGCACAGAACAATTTCCCGATATTGTACTTATGTCATATATATCTTCTCTTTCAGTTGTTTCCTTAATTAGCTGCAATTTACCTAGCTATATATGTGAATATATGTATATCTATTTGCGGGCATTATTGTTAATATATTTTTTTATTTAAATTGCTCATACAAGATACTTGCTGAAACTCCTTCACACCGTTTAAAGGTGGTAACTATCACACCAAATTGTTTATAAATTTGGAAAGATTTATGAAAATTTCCATGACCTTCAGTCAGGTGAAATAAATAAAATCAACCGAAGTTAATAGTACTTAGAAATCATTATCTTTTCACTAAAGTAAATAAACAGGAAATTTGTCTTATTTATACTATTTTCCTTGCTAATCTAAGAAATATCGTTCTGGTATCGTAGACTTTTGATCAAATCTGTTATCTTTATTTTTGTATTAGCATATGATCAAATCTGTTATCTTTAATTTTGTATTAGCATATGATCAAATCTGTTATCTTTAATTTTGTATTAGCATATGATCAAATCTGTTATCTTTATTTTTGTATTAGCATATGTTTGTATCCAATCAGTCATCTTATTTTAGTATATTTTTTCGATTAATTGAATCTTCATTATTGTAATAACTATTGTAATACCTTCTCGTACCTCTCTTGCAGAGAGAAGGAAGTTTTCTGTAATTGTATTTTCGGTTTATCTATAACTCACAAATAAATTGATTTAATATCAAAGAACATTATTGTAATAATAGTGGACCATAAGTATCAATGTAAATAGAGACTCTATCGTTATATTGCATAGACATTCAAGGGACTTATCGTATGCCAGTTCCAAACCGGGGCTGAATTTAGAATTTTGGGGGAGTTCAGCAAGTCCAATCAAGGGGTAGCACGTACTAATTCTCTGTTTTATCTTTTTCCTGCATGCACAAATATGAGCTGGAGCCAAGGACGCTAGAGGAATAGCACCTACCACCATAGGGGCTACTAGTCGTCAGGGAAGCTCTAACCAGTAAAGTCACGGCTACCTAGAAGGCTTCGGAACCCTCTAAATCAACTGGCTCTCTCTCTCCCGATACAGCTGAGGCACCAAACAGTCCGGCCATAACCTGAGAGCATTGCACCAGATAAGTCTAAAGTCATTACTTACTGATGGTATACTGATCAAACTGCCCTATTGTAATTGAAAGAACTGTATTTCGCTTGACCACTCTTTTTTTTAAATTGTCAATATAAATTATCTGTTATAAAATTGTAAATATAATTGTGAGTGTAAAATTGGTCTTATTTTGCTGCCTATATGTTTGTGGGTGTCTGGCGCCCTCTCTAAGGTGTCCAAAGTTGGAAAAGAAAAAAAAAATCGCACCCACCATTTTGAGATGTGCTTTGCTGAGCTAGTCAGTATTATGATGGATGCCTCCACAACAGCAAGAGTTTTTCCGTTATAAGATTGGCGAGCCAACGTGGGCTTTAATATAAAAATTGGCGAACCAACGTCGACACTTTAATATAAAAATTGGCAAACCAACGTGGACACTTTAATATAAATTTGGCACAGACAGACGTCGCAGCAAAATAAGTAGGTTTGATGAGAATTTCTATTATCGGATATATCTTTTATATCTTTTCTCGTAGAGAATTAAATTAACTTGGTTGATTATTTATATCAAATAATTGAAACATTTGATTACTTATCTTAAATAATTTTAATAATTATTCATGGCTTCCAAAAATGCACTTTATCTAATTTAAACTTAAAATATCGATTACTGTGTACCGTTTACTTGAAATCAATTACCTATTATCGTTTACCGTTACTTGGAAGTAAATTACCTTATCGTTTTAAATCTCTTAACTGGGGATCACTGTACCCACTATATCGTTTTGTTGCTTTTGAGTGGTGTGGTATTATTTACCTTATTTTATCTTACCGCCCATATCACTCAGTAAGTACCGTGTGGGAACTTTGATATCTGTTAGTTATAGTTGATTATTGTACCGTGAAAATTTTCTCGTCGACTGACATTAATTGTTATCTGTTACCTTACTTTTGATTAGAATTTCCTTTGACTATCTATTATTCTTATCTGCCCATCCGTATTCAGTAGTATAGATCTAAAATGGACCCAAATCATTTGAAGGTTAAAGAATTGGACTATGAATTGTTGATTCGCAAGGTAAAACCTATAGGAGATGTTGACTCCAAGCGTAAACTGCTAAGAGGAGCATTAAGTCAAGAAAATGCAAATCGTAGCTTTGTTCAAAGTGTCTTATCTAGCCCACTCCCACATGACGATGACGTTGTTGAAATTAGGGAAACTATAGCCGGTCTCAAGACCCAAATTTCTAGTTTTGCTGGAACTACCACTTGCAGTATATATAAGCGAATCTCAACCCGCCTTACCCATCTTTCGGGTAGAATACACCGTTTGTCCGAGAACTCTGATGAAGAGGAAAAAGAAAAATCTAATCTGCAGACTGAACTACTCATGTTGGAAGGCGATTTGGCTTTTAAATTAGTACCTTCAGCGTCTACCCCTCAGCAAGTATCTCATGGCCAATCATTTTCGTCAAATACCCCTGTCTTTAAGTCAGTTTCTCCCTTTAAGTGGAACCTTTATCTTACCGGACAAAATCCCAGAGAATCTGTTCATTCTTTTCTGGAGAAAGTAGAAACGTTAAGAATTGCCCGAGGTGTTAGCAAGGACGAACTGTTTGTCTCTGCATGTGACTTATTCAAAGGAACAGCATTAACCTGGTACATTAGCATCAAGGATAAAATTGGAACCTGGGACCAATTGGTGAATAGATTGAAAAAGGACTTTTCACCTTATTTTTATGATGAAGATCTGCAACGCGAGATAGACTCTCGAACTCAAGGAGTTAAGGAGAAGGTTACTCTGTTCATAGCCTGTATGGTAGGACTGTTCAACCGTCTCTCTACGAAGCCAGATGAGAAGACCATCGTAAACAAAATTCGTCGAAATTTAGCTCCCCATTTCCTCTCTCACCTCGCTTTAATTACTATTGATACCGTAGACCAATTATCTGATGTGTGTCGTCAATTAGAGGAATCCATGACTTGGAGTAAACGTTATCGACCACCTCCCAGTTCCTCCAATGGATTGTTAGAACCAGATCTGAGTTATTCAGTGTCAGCACCCAGTTCCTTGAGAACCAACTCATCCCGAAATTTAAGTTTCTCACCCCATCTCTCGTCTTCTCGAAATGTTAGTTTTTCGCCTAGCTTCACTTCTCGAAATGTTAGTACCGTAAATGTTTCCGGGCCACGATGTTGGAATTGTAATTTGGTAGGACATACTTATAATGTTTGCAAACATCCCCGAAAATTTTTCTGTTTTGGATGTGGTACAAAGGGAGTAACGAAGCGGAATTGTTCTCATTGTCTAGCCGAAACGGCAAAAAACGAACCAGCTGGAGATGGACATCTGTACGCTGTCGCCAGCACTTCAACCCAAAGTCCAGTACCAAGTTCCTCCACTCCTCTCCACATCAATGGGAAAGGCAAAACGTCTTCTCCTCAATAAAGCCTGATACACTATCCTCCCTTCAGGAATGGAATCAGTGGCTTCTGAAGGTTAAAGCTTTCTGTCGTCCCACATGTAATTTGAGTCCCCTATTTGTTAGGAAACCTTTGGATAACAGACCGTATCTTCCTGTAAACATTTTCGATAGGCCAATAACAGCTTTGGTAGATAGTGGCAGTACCTCTTCAGTATTGGGTTCAACTGGACTCTCAATCCTGCAGGACTTTAATTTACCTATTCAGTACCAGGACCCTTTGGTAATAACTACCGCTGATGGTCAACCTCAAGATTTCCTAGGATATGTCATGTTACCTATCTCTCTTAACAATGTCGTCAACTATCTTAAAGTATTGATTATTCCTTCCGTTAAACATAGTCTTATATTAGGTATGGATTTCCTACAACAATTCCAGATAAAAGCTAACTTTTCCTCCCTATCGTACAAACATCAAGTCACACAAATTTCCACGATTAATACTATTCAATCCGTTTCCGACCTGTCCCCGGATCAACAACTCGAATTACAAAAGATCATGGACTTATTTCTGAGTTTGTCACCTCCGGACAAAATTCGGTAGGACACATTTAATCACCCATAGTATCGATACCGGTAATGCTAAGTCCATTGCATCCAGGCAATACCCTTTATCTCCGGCTATGCAGAAAGAGCTCAACAAACAAGTGGATGAAATGTTGAAGTTAGGAGTCATCCAACCCTCTAAGTCACCTTGGTGTAGTCCCTTGTGGTTGGTGGAAAAACGTTCTGGAGAGTATCGTGTCTGTTTTGATGGCAGGAAATTGAATGAAGTAACTGTTCCCGACCAGTATCCCATGCCTTTAGTTGATTCCATTTTAAATAAACTCAGGGATGCTAAGTTTCTGACTTCTATCGACCTAAAACAGGCATTTTTCCAAATCCCTCTAGAGGAATCTTCTCGACCCAAAACTAGCTTTGCTGTTTATGGTAAGGGTTTATTCGAATTTTGTGTCATGCCCTTTGGTTTGTCAAATAGCCCAAAAACTATGGGTAGATTGATGGACATGGTAATTGGACCTGCTTTAGAGCCGTATTGTTTCGTATTTTTAGATGATATTATCGTTGCAACTCCCGATTTTGAAACTCATATTCGTGTCTGTGTATCAACGTCTCAAGAATGCCAACCTCACCGTAAATTGGAAGAAATGCGAATTCTGTCGACCCTCCTTGAACTATTTAGGCTTTGTCGTAGATCAAGAAGGTTTAAGAACCGATCCGGAGAAGGTGTCAGCTATTTTAAATTTTCCTAAGCCCAAGACTACTACCGAAATTCGTCGGCTACTAGGATTAGCTAGTTGGTATAGGAGGTTCATAAAAAACTTTGCCTCGATCTCTGCACCGATTTCCAACTTATTGCAAGGTAGAAAGAAAGGACAACCAATTATCTGGACCCAAGAAGCGGATGATGCTTTTACCGAAATTAAAAGAAGTCTAACCTCTGCACCAGTTTTAGCCAGCCCTGATTTCACTAAACCTTTCGTTGTCCAGTGTGATGCGTCAGATTACGGAGTTGGAGCCATTCTTTACCAGGAATGTGATGGTTTGGAGCACCCCATAGCGTATGCTAGCAAAACTTTAACGAAAACGCAGAGGAATTATTCAGTCACTGAAAAGGAATTATGGGCAGTCATTTTCGGCATTGAGAAATTTCAAGGATATTTGTTAGGTACCGAGTTTACAGTTGTAAGCGATCATGCTTCCCTTAAATGGTTGACAAACATTCCAAATCCCTTAGGAAGGTTAGCTCGTTGGTTAGTTCGTTTGTCCCAGTTCAAGTTCAAGGTAGTGCACCGCAAGGGATCACAAAATGTAGTAGCAGATGCATTGTCTAGGTCCATACTTGAAACCTCCACTATCGATCTTTCCAATCTCAAACCCGATAAATGGTACCACTCTATGATTGAGCGAGTTAAAAAGGCTCCAGAAAATTACCCTTCGTTCAGGGTAGAAAATAACATCCTTTATAAGCACGTTTTTGCTCACCACGATATCGTTAGCAACACCACTGACTGGAAAATAGTTGTGCCCCAAGGAAATCGACTAGAGATTTTTCAAAAATTTCATGATGATGCTACCGCAGGTCATTTTGGTGTATCGAAGACTTTTTATCGCATAATAGAACTCTATTACTGGCCCAAAATGAGACAGGATATTTACCTTTATGTTAGGAAGTGTGATATTTGCAATGCCTGCAAGAGTTCAAATTTACCTCGTGCTGGTTTAATGGGATCATATCGGAATATTAATTTCCCGTTCCAAATGGTGTCAGCTGATTTGTTAGGTCCTTATCCGAGGTCGGAAAATCGAAACCAATATCTATTAGTGCTCGTGGATTGGTTTACCAAGTATGTTTTAGTCCACCCAATGCCTACCGCTACCTCTAAGAGAATCACAAAATTTATCGAAACCCAACTGTTCTTAGTGTATGGAGTCCCACAGGTGTTTTGTTGTGATAACGGTAGTCAGTTCACCAGTAAGGAATTCAAGTCCCTGATGGAAGCTTATAAAATCCAGGAAATATTTTACAACGCTAAATATCATGCCCAAGTGAATCACACAGAGCGAATTAACAGATCCATAGTTACCTGTATCCGTAGTTTTATTTTTGATAATCATAAAGACTGGGATGTCAACATTTTTAAAATCGCCCAAGCCTTTCGTCTAGCTAAACACGATGTTACCCATTTTGCCCCTTCATTTTTGGTTTTTGGCCGCAACGTTCCTTTGACTGGGGATTACTATGGGAAGATATCTGAGAATGATACAAATTTTCCCACGATTTCCGACAATCTTCAGAAATCTGAGGATATACAAAAATTTCCAAAACTATTTGTCGACATTCGCAAAAGGTTACACCAGGCATACTTGAGAAACTCTCATCAATATAACCTCCGCAAACGAGAAGTTAATTTTCATGTTGGGGATAGAGTGTGGAAAAAGAATTATACCTTATCAAAAGCAGCTAATGATTATTCCGCCAAATTAGCGCCGAAATTCATTCCGTGTACTATTATTCGGAAATTATCTAATCTGGTTTACCAATTGAAGGATTCCGCTGGGAATAATTTAGGCAATTGGCATGTTAAGGATTTGAAATCCTATTTTTCCGACCCCGAAGTTGGGAATGAGCATTCTTCCTACGAATCTTCGAATTCAGAAGACGATTCCTCCTTGGAGTAATATCGTTCCATTTCACCATATCTATCTATCGATTACCAAACTTCTCTGAATACTTATTTATTGTTGTACTATTCTATGCTATCGTTTCTGTTTCTTACCTTATATATCTTATCTTTTCTTGGTCTCTTGGGTGGGCCGACGAATACCCCAAGCCAGGATCTCAGTGGGGACGTAAAAGCCATCCATCTGGAGCTCCAGGTTTCCCATAACATCTAGGTCTTCTACAGACTAATTCCTCTTTTCTTCGTCTCTTGGGTGGGCCGACGAATACTCCAAGGCGGTGAAACCATGCGCGGACGTAAAAGCCGTCCAAATGGATTCTATCTATTGCCACAACATCTAGGTCTTCTGTAGACTAATTCATATCGTTCCTATCTCTTGTATCTTTTCCTTGGTCTCTCTCATCAGCTTATGCTTTGCTGTAAATTTTAGGTCACTTTACCTTCTTTCTGGTTTGTCCAGAATGTCATCGTATGAATTATCGCTGAACAAATTAACTCTTTTATCGTTATATATAATAGTTGCTAGTTTGTCGAACTAATGATATTTTCTTGTCTACCTTTTCTTATACCTATTTCAGTTATCGACTTATAAAGTGGTATGGATTTGATGCACTAGCTTTTGTTGATTTAAGATGCATTTTTGGGAATTTGGATTCTCTGCATTATCTGATGTTTATCTGGAACAATTTCTTAGATACCAAGACCCAAGTCTCGATTTTAGCTGATTGTCAATTTCACTTTAGTATTTTACCAACTGGCTTAACTATTTTTCATAACGTTTTCAGATTTTAGGGTATGTTTTTTTTCAGAGTATCTTATATACCGAATATACTGCTGTACTTATAGATTTGTCTATTGTAATTTTCTATTTCTGTCAACTTGGATTTCACAGATGTCTGGTTTAGGTATTGGTAAGAACTAATTTTCTACGATTTGTCGTACCCTACCATAGTGGAGTTTTTTTGAGAGTACTTGATGTTCTTCCGAACTATTTGTCATTCTCCACTACCAATTCTCTCTGTTGAACCATTATTAGTCTATAGTAATACCAGCATATTCTAAAATCTAGTAGTTTATCATCTCTTACAGTGACAATTCATGAAGTATCTTGTAGTCTTATGAATATAATAAAGTTTGATTTTCTTTATCTTCTGTATATATGTATGTTTCTTATAACATTTCCGTAATTTTCAAGAATTAAGGTAGCGTTTATCGTAGATAAAATTAACTTTCCTTTTTTGGCTATATAGACAGTTTTATGATAATGTTCATTATTTATCGGAATACCGTTTGGATAGTTGAGGTGAGCATTACCTTATCTTTTATAGATTGTTATCTCGTTCATCCTCTTATAGTTAGCTGCATGATGCAGTGTATCGTGACTCATAGAAGTCAGTTTAGTGGAGATCTCCAGAAATTCGAGCAGTGGATTAGGGCTGCTATCTTTTGGTTTTTTGTTTCTGGAGAGTCTCGTATCGTATTGGAATTGGGATGGTGCAGTGTTGCACTCCTGGGTTCTGTGATGTCGTAGAGGATAGACGATTTGTGGCAGTGTGTTAGAGCTGCTAGCATCACCTTCACTAAGTCAACGTATTTACCGTTCTTTTAGAGTATCTTTCACGTTTTCCCTTTGATTATAAACAAGATTTGGATATTTTTGGAGTTCCAGTGTTTTGATGTTCCTTGTATAGAACAATTTCTTGAATTCCAGTATCCACTTCCTGTTTGTGGCGTGTTGAGTATTCTGTCTCTTAAATAGTAAATCACTTAATCTGTCTTTGACACCCTGTAACATTATCATATTTCGTTTCAGAGCTATGTCATTTTTGCCGTATATTTTTGTGCTTTTCGGGATTTGTATTTAGTTCTTTGAAATACTTAGTTGTAATTTCAACATTTGTTATTTTACACTTTGAATTATGATCTTTGTTTAAATTATGGTTACTCGACAAGTGATAAATAATAGTATATCTCTAATATTTTACCTTTAGAAAATTTGTAAATTGTGTCACTGCCCAACTAGAGTATCTCCCCTACCGTGACAAGTCTTTTGACTAGAATTTATGATGTGAAGGATCCCTGCTGGTACTTTACGTCCAGAAATCCTATCTGCTCTAGTATTTGTCACCGTTTCAAGTTTTGGCTATCACATTATTGAGACAACTACTTAGTGTTATTCATTAGTTTTTTTGTGTATCCTTTATATCTTATATCGTCCCATATATCTTATATCGTATCGTCAATTTTTTTCTTGAGTATAGAGTTGAATTCAAACATTTGATACCGGGAATCATGTTTGTCTACCGCAGATGATTCCGTTAAATAAGTCTAATTTATCTATTATATACTGAAATATCTTCCAGTATATATCTAGTAAATTCGATATGGATTTAATAAATTTTCCTGCAAGCAGTTTCTGAATTTTCTTTACTTTTTCGAATCATTAAATCTGAACTATTAAGCTCCCTAATTTCGACATCTACTTTTACCGAACATATATATTCTCTCTTTTCGTTATCAACTTGAAGTTTTCCTATTTAACTACTCTGTTGAATAATTCGAGAGTAGATGCTTCTAGTATCTTGTTAAATTAGAATGGGACTCATTAGAGTATTCTCGCTACAAAATTTTTCACAATTGCATTGTGAAAAATTTTCCCCACGTGACCGGGGTGTGTAACGATTAAATCGTCACTTCGGGCAAATGTTAATAATTTTTCTATATTTTGGTTTTATGTAAAATTTTGTACGCCAACCCTGTTGAGTTCAGAATATCATCTCAGGTACGTAAAACATTAGTATCTCGCTTTCAGCTGTTATTAAATTAAATATTCCTCAAATTTGATTTTATTCGCTTTGCATGGCTGATTAGTTAATTCTAAAAGTATGTTTCGTCATCCCTTATATCGCCTAATGATTAATTTGCATAATGTAACTCGTAAAATAGACTAAATCGGTAATATCAATCGGTTTATCTTTGAATTAATTCTTATTTCGACTCTGTGTATCGTCTACCGCATTAAAGAAACCTGCGCGGTACTTATTTGCTGGGTACCGGCAAAAAATTCACGTTTTGACTCTCTCTCTCTTCCCTTTTGTCAATCGACGAGACCAGATCGATGATTTTGCCTGGCATTTTTCAGGAAGCCATTTTTATCTTATCGTACCGTTTCGATTACCGAAGAAAGTGAGTAAAGCAAGTATATATTCTTTTCTCGTGATTAAATTATCTGTACCGTTTCTTATAGTAAAATTGATGGTGAAAATACCGATCAATTGAAATATCGATTTATCTTTTATCCATCGTAGATATATGTATATATGCACATGTCTTATTTTTTATCGTAGCTTGAAATTTGGAAGCTGTGTGAAGATGTTTTCCCGACCAGAGTTCATCATATAGCTTCGTTGGATTGTTTAAAAGGAGTTGTTACTCTACATGATCTATTTTCTTTTCCTGTTTAGGTGGTGAAAAGGAATCAATTTTTTTTTTATAATTTTTTATAGAGCATAACCTTTCTATTGGAACACGTGCTAGGGGCTACTGCTTTTTGCCTTTATATATATATATATGTATATATATTTCTTTTTCTCTTTAATTACATCTCTCTTATAAACTAGGAACAGGAACTGTGGTTTTATCATTTTGTAGGGTTGTAGCTGAAAGGGAGAATTCCTGATTTTCCGTTGCAATCACGTACAGTGCAGCCATTTTGTTTGCTTTCCGAGACCACCATTGCTAGGTTTGAAGGAAAAGGGGAAGCTAATCTGGGAAATTTGGATGCCAACCTAGTATACTTAGCAGAGGAGGAAAGCGAAGTAAGTGATTTTTCTATATCTAAAGTCTTACCTAGATTGCCTTTATTATTTTTTTTTATTAAATTTAAACACATTCACTGTAGAATTGTTTTTATATCACTTGCTTTGTAACCTCTCTTTAAATTAGGGAACGTATTTGATTTACAGTTAGCTGACAAGGGTTTTTCTTACTAGATTTTAGAAGTAGCACAGAACAATTTCCCGATATTATACTTATGTCATATATATCTTCTCTTTCAGTTGTTTCCTTAATTAGCTGCAATTTACCTAGCTATATATGTGAATATATGTATATCTATTTGCGGGCATTATTGTTAATATATTTTTTTTATTTAAATTGCTCATACAAGATACTTGCTGAAACTCCTTCACACCGTTTAAAGGTGGTAACTATCACACCAAATTGTTTATAAATTTGGAAAGATTTATGAAAATTTCCATGACCTTCAGTCAGGTGAAATAAATAAAATCAACCGAAGTTAATAGTACTTAGAAATCATTATCTTTTCAATAAAGTAAATAAACAGGAAATTTGTCTTATTTATAATATTTTCCTTGCTATCTAAGGAATATCGTTCTGGTATCGTAGACTTTTGATCAAATCTGTTATCTTTATTTTTGTATTAGCATATGATCAAATCTGTTATCTTTAATTTTGTATTAGCATATGATCAAATCTGTTTTCTTTAATTTTGTATTAGCATATGATCAAATTTGTTTCCTTTAATTTTGTATTAGCATATGATCAAATCTGTTTTCTTTAATTTTGTATTAGCATATGATCAAATCTGTTTTCTTTAATTTTGTATTAGCATATGATCAAATCTGTTATCTTTAATTTTGTATTAGCATATGATCAAATCTGTTTTCTTTAATTTTGTATTAGCATATGATCAAATCTGTTATCTTTATTTTTGTATTAGCATATGTTTGGATCCAATCAGTCATCTTATTTTAGTATATTTTTTCGAGAAATTGAATCTTCATTGTTGTAATAACTATTGTAATACCTTCTCGTACCTCTCTTGCAGAGAGAAGGAAGTTTTCTGTAATTGTATTTTCGGTTTATCTATAACTCACAAATAAATTGATTTAATATCAAAGATCATTATTGTAATAATAGTGGACCATAAGTATCAATGTAAATAGAGACTCTATCGTTATATTGCATAGACATTCAAGGGACTTATCGTATGCCAGTTCCAAACCGGGGCTGAAATTAGAATTTTGGGGGAGTTCAGCAAGTCCAATCAAGGGGTAGCACGTACTAATTCTCTGTTTTATCTTTTTCCTGCATGCACAAAAATGAGCTGGACCCAAGGACGCTAGAGGAATAGCACCTACCACCATAGGGGCGACTATTTACTGCTACTAGTCGTCAGGGAAGCTCCAACCAGTAAAGTCACGGCTACCTAGAAGGCTTCGGAACCCTCTAAATCAACTGGCTCTCTCTCTCCCGATACAGCTGAGGCACCAGACAGTCCGGCCATAACCTGAGAGCATTGCACCAGATAAGTCTAAAGTCATTACTTACTGATGGTATACTGATCAAACTGCCCTATTGTAATTGAAAGAACTGTATTTCGCTTGACCACTCTTTTTTTAAATTGCCAATATAAATTATCTGTTATAAAATTGTAAATATAATTGTGAGTGTAAAATTGGTCTTATTTTGCTGCCTATATGTTTGTGTGTGTCTGGCACCCTCTCTAAGGTGTCCAAAGTTGGAAAAGAAAAAAAAATCGCAGCCACCATTTTGAAATGTGCTTTGCTGAGCTAGTCAGTATTATGATGGATGCCTCCACAACAGCAAGAGGTTTTCCGTTATACAATTTCCTTCAATTTTGATGTTTACACTTTTTTATAAAATCAAAAATAAAGGCGCTAGAGGGATTTGACTAAATCGACAGAATTTTGTTTTTTCAAAATATCTAGTAAGCCATGACTTTTTACAAAAATCCGAGAGTGTCATTAAATTGGGCCAGTAAAACTCCAAATTTTTCGCAATTTAACCGTTGCTCTATCTCCGTTAGTTTCCGAGATCCCCATACTGATCATCAAAAAAAAACTCACACTGTATATCCTGATAAATTACTGTTATTATATAACGTATTAATAATAGTTTTTTCTTAGTATTTCTTTATATAATATCTATTCAGATACCATTGATACGTCCGAGATGTTAATAAATTATAATCAACAACATTTACTCAAAAGTTGATGTGTTGTTTACAATATATTTCATTATATGAGACCTGCTGAAACTGCGAAAAACTGATAACAAAATATTAAAGAAATTGATAATCCCATTACTAAGAACTTAAACTCCACAACTGTAAGACAGATTTAGAAATGTTTACGACCCATTGACAATTAGGTTAGGTTAGATAGGTAACCTGTATATTATCTGTTATTTTGATACACAAATTTGTATTTTAGAAATTAATTTAGTTGTATATTTTTTGCTGAGAAATATGTAGCAAAAAGTACCAGATTTCTTAAAATTTTAATGGGGAAATGAAGCCGGTTGGCCTGACAACCCTTTTTTGGTTCAAAAAATGAGTAAATAATCATTAATTAAATATTAAATCTGGCTTAATTATTTATTTGAAGCTTATGATTATGAGACAATATTTTTTCCAATAACCAAAACAAATAAAAAAATAGTTTAATCTTGTGGTACACTTGGACACACCTAGTAAGTTTTAGTTAGTAGTAACGTAGCCGGCGTTATTGAATAATGGCTTGTCAGTCGTGTTGACGTGTCACGGTTCATGAAATTTCGGACATCGACCCAACTAACGCCCTTCAAACTATCCAAATCTAGTTAATGATCAATTAATCCCTACACTTACAAGGGTTCTTGGCTAATAAGCTAATAAGTTAAGAGTTGTGCGGTAATAAGTTAACAACGTTATCCAAACTGACAAACTGACCTCCACTTATGTATATTAGGAGGCCAGAACGTAACTGACACTTCGTGGCTAACTGGTATTTTATCCGTCCTGCGTACCCGATAAGATTTACGATGGTGGCTTTAAGCAGCTGACCCGATGCTTTATAAAGTCTGGATTCAACTGGAAATAGATCGTTTTTTTTACCGGTAAAAGTAAGGAAATTTCAAACAGATAGTCGATGAGGTTAATGCGTGGATTTATATTTGTGAGCTGAATACAAATAAATAAATACTATCTAATGGCGGCACTTCACTTAGTGTAGCGTATTCGTATATTTGCTATATTTGTCCAAAAATGGCGATGTGTGGAGAGGTTAATCGCTATTATTGCTTTATTTGAACAAATTAGTCAAATACCGCTAAGAGCAGATACGTCTTACCGTCAAGTTGTCGGTTTTCAATGCACTTCAAAGGAGTCAAATTAGCCAAATATTTGCTTCAGCCGTCCACACTTGGTTCATACAGTTATACGCGGCGCTTCGATCGTGATCAACTAGTGTTGTTTTTAATGGCAAAGTAGTGTTTGTGGCAAATTGAAGTGGTTGAAAAATAATATCAAGAAGTTTCTCGAGTTGTACCAAATGCATCCTTGCATTTGTGACCCCAAACACACCAGCCACAAAAATAAAAATAAAATAAATGATGCATGGATAGATATCCAAAACTATATTGGACAACAATGCACAATCGCTGATTTAAAGAAAATCTTTGATGTCTGCGTTCAGGGATTATAACACAAAAATTAGGAAATCAGAAACATCAGGAGCAGGCACGTGTTGCCTATTCAAAGCAACATGGTTTGGTTGCAAATACATGAATAGTTTTCTTGAGCCATCTATAAATGCAACCCATCTACGAATACTGAGGTAGGTAAAAAATAAATAAAAAACATTTTTCATTAATTTTGTTTATTTATCTTTACACAGTGAGTCATGTGTCACATTTACTGGTATTCAAACATATTTGGCATGTTTGAGTGTTTTGCGATATGTGTGGATGGCACGTTTAAAATATTTGCGAATACATCAAATATTTTGACGAATATAGCGATACAAAACAAAAATACGCTAACACCAAGTGAAGTGCCACCATAACATATTTTATATGTGTTTGTGATTGGACAACAAATCCGACTATTCATTACTGAGAAAAAAATACTTTTTATGTATTTCCCAAATATTAGTATTTATATAATATGTTCCCTATTGGTATAACACAATCGCTAACTAAAACTAGTGTTACACATTCAACAACAAGTAATAAAGATATTTTTTATGAAAGCTGTACACGAATGGATAGTGCATATAGTTGCAAAGAATAAATAAATACTAAACACTATTTCAGCTTAGCTATTTATTAACGGTTTCAAGTAAAACAAACAATAGACGTTAGCCTCAGCTCATTTCAATACGCAATGAACTCCGCAATAACATTTGTCCAGCCAATGAGATTAGTGGACAAGAAAACCTACAACAATTACAAATGTTCTTTTATCAATCAACCGATTTACTAAACCAAACATAAGTTTCTATCCAAGTTATCTCAATACATCCCTGTAAAGCACATACAAATTTGATAAGCCAGTGTGGGAATTAGTGCGCATTAGCTTAAAATGTTAGTATATTTTAGTGTTAAATATTCCATGTTTAGTAAAAATTATTTCAAAGCAATTTTTCAAAATATTTTCGACAAAATTACACTCTGCAATAAAAATATTTCAGGAAATGTTAATGTACTGTTTTATGAAAGACGTCTGGTAGACTTTATGTATTTCAATAGATTTTTTTCGCGGACCTACCAATATATGAGTTATTTTATCTAATTAAGTTTTAACAGACTTCAACAAGAAAGAGGAACTCAATTCGTCTGTATCTATGATTTGTTATGTTTGTTCAGCGATTACTCGCAAACGGCTCAAGGAATTTCGACCGTATATACTGGATCCTGTTCTGGAAGTTCGCTACCTGCTTCCATATTTTTTGTCATTAACATAGCTTGTAACGTTTCTTAGAAAATGGGGAAAAACTTTTTCACCGATTTTCTTATACAATATGCTTTGGTGCAGTCGCCGATATTAAAAATAAGGAAAGTTTTCTATTCGGAACATGGAACAAATTGAAAATATTAGTTCCGGGATCTCCCTAAGTGGTCCCATATTTTTTTCAATAACATAGCTTGTATCGTTTGTTAGAAAATCGGGAAAAACTTTATTACCGAATTTCTTATACATTAAACTTTGGTGGAGTCGCTTCTATTAAAAATTTGGAAAAATTTTCTGTTCGAAACATGGGGTATAATAAGTTATAAAGTAATTGGATTAGATCCAGGGGATACAGAATATTTTTTTCAATAACAGCTTGTACCGTTTTTACAAAATCGGGAAAACATTTTTAACGACATTTTTAGACAGTAAGCTTTGGTGGAGTTGCTGGTATTAACTGTTCGGAACTTGGGGTAAGTTGTAAATAAATTGAATTTATCAAAATAAATGTCAGTTAAAATGTATATACAGTGTCTATTCATAAATCAAACGATTTATGTTTATTAATAATTTGAAGAGGAAAAGTTATTCTTCATAAACAGATTTGCATCGTCTAAAACGTAAACAGTAATGTCACTTTTTTAACTGTAGACAAAGTTTGTCATCAAATAGGAATTTTGATTACACATCTTTTTTTGTTAATATCTAAAACTGTTATTAAATAGAAGTAATTAAAATTAAAAATAGCATCTACTTATGCCATTACACTAAAAACTGTATAATAAGTATTTAATTAACTTTTCCAACTATATACTTGGTTTAAAAAAATATATTATTTTGTTTAAAGGTGTGGTACTTTTACGTTTTTTAAATAATCAAACAAAGAATATTAGAATTGAAAACTGCATCTAGTTGTGCTGTATTATTAAAAATTGTAATAAATTGAAAGTTGATTGGAAATAAATGACAGTGAATCAATTTCAAGCTGGAGGTTCTCAGTTGCTTTCTATATACGGTGTGTCTTTATAAGTTGGATTCAAACGGAAAAAGGTTCTTATTAATATTGTTACAAAATTTACCTAAGCCGACCCTCTTTCATTTCAGTACAACACCGATCGCTTCTAGGACAAAAAATGTTCTCGAAATGGCCTGGCGGCTGTGGAGTTGATGATTCATTATACGAGTATTTTCGAGGCTGGTTTTAGAAGGAGCGACCCAAAATCGCGGCAGTCAGTTATTACAGCGAAGAGCTTATATGTAATGTTATTGTGATTTGAGTCAGCTGTTCTGTATAATTTGATGTAAAACAAAAGTTCAGTAAAAGTGAAAGTGAATATTACTTCTATAATTTTAAATTGAAGAAGTGCAGGATTAAGTGCAGTTAAAATCGTAATTTATGGAAACCCGTAGCATGGAAAAAATGGACGGGACAACCAAAACAATAGTCAAGCAGGTTACGGAGGGGCTAGACGAAACAATAGCCCAGATTCTAGAAAAACGTGATAAGAAGGAGAAACAACATCAAGAAGAAATTCAACAAAGGTTAGTAAAATTTTTGATGAAAAATGTAAAATAGAATTAGAAAATCTTGTCACTACAATGGAAGAAAAACAACAAAATTTAGTTTCCACGATGAAAAGTGAACAAAATAATTTTATTGAAGGATTATTCTGGAAATTTGAAGAAAAACGACACTAAATTGAAAAGAAAAGACAACTGCATTTGAACAATTAATACAAATAGTAGCACGAGTTAATGAAACAGTTAAGGACAGAATGCAAATAGTTGAGTCAGACATAAAAGAAATAAATGATGACATTAAGACCATAAAAAATACCGCATCCAAAGCCAGGTAAAGTTTGAAATCAGTTCTATTCAACATACAGTTCAAGATAAAATCAGAGCTATCCAAAATAAAGTAGAAACAGAAATTAAAAAAATGTAACAGGACTTACAGCGAGGAAAATAAGAGAACACCGTGAGTACCAAAGGTTCCATTAGTAAACCACCCACATTTGATAGCAGTTCATCTTGGCCCATGTATACGGCAACTTAAAACCTTGGCTACAGCTAATGGATGGGATAACCAAGAAAAATCTACGTCTCTTGTAATTTCCTTAAGAGGTCCGGACTTAGAACTCCTCCAAAGCATTCCAGTCGATGAAAAAGGCAATTTCGACAAGATCATCGCCATCCTAGACAAACGCTACGACAATCAACCCTTGAGGCAGGTATACGAAGTCCAACTTAATGGAAAAACGCAAAAATCCGGTGAAAGCCTCCAAGAATTCGAAGCAGAGATTAGACTGTTAGTTCACTTGTCCTATCCAGACCTGGCAGAGGAAAAGAAAGACCAGTTGGCCACACAGAGTTTCATAAAGTGCATCAGAGATGTGGAAGTGCAAAGAAATGTAAGACTGAGTGGCGTAATGAAGAGTAATGAAGCTCTACTTCGGGCTTTGGATGTAGAGGCCGTCATGAACATGTCCAAGCCGAGAGTCCAAGCAATATCCTTCAACCAGGAAGAGCCAGAGTCACCATTTCAAGCACTGTTGGCTGGTATGAACAAACTATTAGAATGGTCATAAAGAACTGGCACCAGTGGGGCGTGTTACCGCTGTGGAAGGAGGGGGCACTTTCACTGTGATTGTCCAGTGAAGCTACCTGAAAGATCACCGACCAGGGGTAACCAACAGAACAGCCACATATCCGTCTGCCAGACAGCATAAGGGGGGCGAATGCTGACTGACCTTCCACCAGCCCCTAAAACACTATCCATTGGCGGATTTTGCTGAGATAACAGCAGCCTAGTCATCAGAGATAACAGCAGCCTAGTCATCAGGGACACCATCAATAGCCGAGCAATTACCATCACCATCGACACCGGTCCAGGGTTTTGAGAGCATCAGAGATTCGGCCAGTTACCAATAACATCCAGCTCAGAACAGTCCATGTCAATACAGAGTGAGGCAGATGTCGTGCTACAGATAGGGGACAACATAATCCGGCATAGGGTCCTGGTAGCGAATATTGAGGACGATTTTATACTGGGTCTGGACTAATTAGCCAGCATGGATTTATGTTCGACCCTAGATATGATGTTCTTCGGTTCCTAAATGAGGATTTTGTACAGACACGGCCGTCAACAGCTCAGCGACCTCCATAAAAATTGTAGCAAAATCCTCAGTCAGAATTCCCGGTCGAACGGAACAGATTATTCGTGGGCAGCTAGCAAGCAATCCTGGGAGCTGCGTTGGAATGGTGGAGCCCGTACACTTAGCTCATGACTACTTAGTTGGACGGGCTAGAGTTAATACGAATTAGAGTCCTTTGTTTGTCCAAAAACGACATCAGAATTGCCAATGGTGAAGAAATAGCTTGTTTCAAGCCAGTGGAAACCGTCATCAAATACGAAGAAGAGTACCAGACATCGGTGAAGGAGACAGGGCCCAGTAAAGAGTTAATAAAACAGTTTGCTGACAACTTGACACATCTTACACCAGGGGAACAGAAGAAAGCCAAGCAATTTATCACAAAACACTGGCAAATTTTCAACAGTCAAGATAGGACCACCGGTCGCACTAACATCATTCAGCACCGAATAGATACCGGAAAGGCTCAAGCCATAAGAATACCGCCTAGACGATTACCATTGGGGCAACAACAGGCAGTAGAGGAAAACATCGAGTCCATGTTACAAAATGGAGTTATTGAGTCATCCATCAGCCCATGGTCTGCTCCCGTCGTGCTAGTTAAAAAGAAGGATGGAACCACCCGATTTTGCGTGGATTACAGAAAGCTGAATGACGTCACCAAGAAAGACAGCTATCCACTACTCCGAATTGATGGCACTCTGACTACACTAGCAGGCTCCCGTTGGTTCTCCACACTAGACCTAAAAAGTGGATATTGGCAGTTTGGTCTCCACCAAAACGACAGAGAGAAGACAGCGTTCTCCACCAGTAAAGGGCTGTTTCAGTTCACGGTCATGCCCTTTGGGTTATGTAATGCACCTGCTACATTTGAGAGGCTTATGGAGTATGTACTGAGTGGGTTAACATGGGGGACGTGCTTAGTATACCTCGACGACATTCTAGTCATGGATCAGACTACGACCATCTGAAGAACCAGGACGAAGTATTCTCCAGAATTAATAACGCCAACCTCAGACTCAACTCAGAGTTTTTGGGCCACGTCGTTTCCGAGTCAGGAATCCGCACCAATGAGGACAAGATAGAAGCCATCCGTGATTGGCCAGTCCCAAGAGACAAGCATGAACTCCGAAGCTTCTTGGGCCTCTGTACCTACTACAGGCGATTTTTTGACGGATTTGCCACAATTGCCGCGCCTCTACATCGGCAGACCACTGAGAAACAGACCTTTCGGTGGAATCAGGATTGCGAAACATCATTCAGACGACTGAAGGAAGCACTATGATCCAGCCCAATCCTAGCCTTTCCTACACAGTCCGGCAAGTTCATTTTAGATACCGACGCCAGCAACAAAGGTCTGGAGGCCGTCCTATCCCAGGTGCAAGATGGAGAAGAGAGGGTGAAAAGAACTTCTTGCAATAATAAGGGCTGAAGAGTATTTCCACAAATACCTCTATGGTCGTCATTTTTTAATCCGAATAGATCATGCCGCACTCAAATGGGTGCTGGACATGAAGACATCAGAAGCACAACTGGCCAGGTGAATGAAGAAATTACAGCAAAACCACTTCACGGTGGAACACCGTGCCGGCCGTTTGAACCATAATGCAGATACCCTATCCAGGACCCTGTAGAGCAGAATGCGGACATTGTTTGAAGACGGAACAGCGAGAGAGTATCTCCATCAGGCAGATCCGAGTGCAGGCCAATGAATACTGGACGGAACAGTGCATCCAGGACCAAATGGTTGATCCAGATATCGAACCAGGTAGCTAGATACTCAGGCGTGCTGAATTCGTTATGGGCTCAATGGGACTCTCTAGCAGTAGACAATGGAATGCTCAAGCGAGTTTGGGAAAGCGCTGATGGACGAGAAACCAAGCCCCAACTGGTAGTTCCGAAGAAAAAGGAACCAGCCACCCTGACCGAAGTACATGATGGGATTTCCGTGGGCCACCTAGGCGTGAATAGAACCCTAGATAAAGTTCGCCAGAGGTACTACTGGGTGAATTACATCGAATATGTCAGAGCTTAGTGCCTCAAATGTGCCACCTGTGCAGCCAGTAAGGGCCCGAAGACCCGGACCAAGGGCAGAATGCAGCAGTACAATGTGGGCGTCCCATTTGAGAGAATTGCCATCGAAGTCGCCGGTCCGTTTCCCGAGTCTGAGAGGGGGAATAAATACATTCTGGTAGCAATGGATTACTTCAGCAAATGGTCTGAGACATATGCGATACCCAACCAAGGGGCAACCACTGTAGCGACGGTGCTACTAGAGCAATTATTCAGCAGGTTTGGCGTCCCGATGGAACTACATTCAGAGCAGGGGCGTAATCTCGAATCGAATGTATTCCAGAAGATTTGCACGATGTTGGGGATCAGGAAAACGAGAACAACACCATTGCACCCAGAGTCAGACGGAATGGTGGAAAGATTCAACAGGACCTTGGAACAACACCTTTCAAATGTCATCAGCAATGAGCAGCGTGATTGGAATGATCATATTCCCCTATTCCTGTTGGCATATCGCTCTGCCGTACATAATACTACAGGCCTGGCCCCAGCCAGGTTCCTATTCGGAAAGGAGCTGCGATTACCCTGCGATTTGGCTTTTGGCTCCCCCGAAGACATAACATGCTGGCAATACACTAATTAGCCCGAACGCAGATGTTGGCCACCAGTGACCGGATGAAGACGCGATACGACCTCAAGGCCAACTCAGTCGGGTCCCAGGAGAGGGACAAAGTCTGGCTGTACAACCCCCAATGGGGCAAGGGTAAATCCCCAAAGCTTACATCCATTCTAGGTGGTCAACAGGCTTAATGACGTCGTCTACCGGATCCGTCGAAACTCCAAGGCTAAGTTGAAGGTACTCCATTTAGATCGACTCGCTCCCTACCATGGAGAGGATGTTTTTGACCGGAACGATCAGAATTAAAGGGGGGGGGGGAGGGGCAGTGTTACGAAATTTACCTAAGCCGACCATGTTTCATTTCTGTACGACACCGATCGCCTCTAGGACAAAAAATGTTCTCGAAATGGCTCGGCGGCTGTGGAGTTGATGATTGGTTATACGAGAATTTTCGATGCTTGTTTTAAAAGGACCGACCCAAAATCAGTTAGTACAGCGAAGAGCTTATATGTAATGTTATTGTGATTTGAGTCAGCTGTTCTGTATAATTTCATCTAAATAAAAGTTCTAGAAAAGTGAAAATGAATATTAGTTGTATGATTTTAAATTGAACCTAGGAAGTTTATAACAATATTATTTAGCGAAAAAGTTATTCTTCATAAAAATATTTGAATGGTCACTTTTTGAACTTTATACGATGTTTGTAAGCAAATATAAATTTTGTTCAAAATTAAAATACGTTTATTTTTCATATTACATAAAATTCTTATCAAACAGGGGTAATACGACATAAAATGCCTCTAATTATGCCACATCACTGAAAATTGTATAATAGATCTTCATGTCACTTTTCCAAATTTTGTACAAGGTTTGCTTAAGAATATATTTTTTTAAGTTAAATAAAGTATCTTTGTTCTTAATAAGAACTCAAATTGTTATCAGACACAGTTTATTAGAATTGAAAAGAAGTCCTATTATGCTATATCAATTTTCTAAGTATTTTAGACAATATCGAAAAGTAAATTAGATTTGAAAACTGCATCCAATGGCAACACAAAAATTGTAAACTAAATAAAAAAAAACAAAAAACGACTTCAAAAAAATTAACTAAAAAGCATGAGATAAATTTTTCTGAAGTCGGTGCCAATTTGAACACCGAAGTTGCGAGGTACAACTTATAAATGTACTTCCCAAAATAGTTACAGTTTAGCTTGCGCCCAACTTTGTTTTGAAATGATATAATTTTTTTGGCACAAATAAATACAGGTGCCTTAAAAATACAACTATTAGTATTTACAATATACAATGTTCTAATTTTACCTGGACCGCGTTGAGACTTGTTTTCTACACAATAAGGTAAAGTTTTCATGTTAGATACAAGAAGTGAATGTTTGTATTGAAAACGGAATCAATAACAGAGACAGTTAATCCATTAGAAGTTTTCGACTCTGACAAAAACAAGTTGATAAATAACTTCTGCTTTCATCTGTAGATCAGTTTTTATTTAAGCCTTCTGACGATTCAAGTCCCTTAAAGCTACTTTGATGTTTCTTTAATTGCTAAGCGTAGCTCCAAGCAAAAAAATAATTCTAGAGGCCATTATATTTTTATATAACATCTTTCTCCATTTTACTTTATGAAGTTGAATTTAAAAAGTCCCTTTCCTCTTAAGGCGCAGAGCAAATTTAATTCATAATTTCAGCTTGAATGCTACACAGAGTAATAATTAATACGGAAACTGAGAAACTCTTAAGTCCAGAAGAAGAAGTTTATCCTCCCCTCGTTCTCCGTAATTTGCTATAATTTTTGACTAACGGCTGCTAGTACACTTAATTAATACCGGAAAGCATGAATAAGTATTTTAATTTTCACTTGATTTAAACGGACAGTAGACGCTAACGAATTGCTTAAGTTTGTCATGATAAATGCTATTTAATCTCGAAGCAAAAACGAATATCCAATAAGAAACTGCTTTATCGAAAAGCAAAAATTCATTTGTGATAGGATAGGTAAACTGAAATAACGACAAATTGTTACTAGTTAAATTTAATATTTAGATCAAGTTCATAAAAATTAGGCATCAAATGTCCACTGTTAGGTTTCGCAGCCAGGACACCGCTTCATCTGTGCTGCAGCTATCAAGCGTCTGCCTGCCAGTTTGCTCATCGAACAGTCATCCCAAAATATGTTACAAACTCTCCAAATATAATACATAAAGTATTGCTCGACAAATGTACATTTTTCTATACATAGTCACACAGTGGCTGCTATTATTTGCACCGTAACCTTGTCTAAATAAGATGTTGCCAAGATCACCTTAATGAGATGCAACAAAATCAAAAAAACTCTTCATCATCAGACAATGTCTCCCAACCACTCGAGAGCGGGCCTAAGACACGGTGATTCGTCACAAGGTGGCAGGTTTTGTTTGAAATTTGTTAAGTTTGATAAAGCAATCCTTTGTATACTATCCTAGGGACCTCTCCACAGTTCCACAATGAGTTTTTCGCTATTTGTCATCGGTTCAGTGTTCAAAACCACAAACACTTGTTTAAATTTTCAGTTTATTTTTACTTTGACTTATATTTTGCCTAGCTTCATCAGAAATTAGAATAACAATGAATGCTACAATTATATTTCTAGCAAAGAAACTACATATTGGGTAATAATATAACTAAAGATGTCGTCTTAATTCTCGGAAATTTCTGAGAAAGTGGGCGGGGAGTCGGTCAGGTAAACTATACATTTATATAATATATAATAAATTAGAAATTGATGTTGGGATTAAGTAAGGGAGATGAATTTGTATTAGTTTATTTTTGTTGATTTCGATGGATTTTTTTATTATGGGGTTGTTATTATTCTTGTCTATTAGGTTTATGATTAGATTGATGCATTCGTCAGGTGGTATGCTAATAAATAGATTGACCACGTCGAATGAGTAGAGTTTGACAATATTGGGATATTTTGGATCTTTGAAACTATATCATAGAATTCTTGATAGTGACGTGGGGGTAAATGTGGTGTATTGTTTTAAAACACCAAGAAGAGACTTGGAAATTTTGGGGGCTAGGGCTCAGAAATAAGACACTATGGGTGGGCCTGATGAGGTGGTTACTTTTTTGTAGTTTAATTAAGAATATAAGCGGGAGTCTTTTGGGTTCGCCATTGAAAGGGACCTTTTTTAAGTATATGGAATTTGGATGCATTTAGACAGAAGTCAGTTTTGATGATGTAGTCGGTTTGATCTAAGGCAACCACACTATTTCCTTTATTAGAACTGGTGACTATTAAGTTGTTATTTTTAATTTTGTTTTTGATAGTATTTAGGGTTGTGAGTTCAGGGTTATGAATAGTTTTGTTAACTGAGTGGTTGATTATAACTGAGGCAATGTGTTTGTCTGTGATGTTTAGTGTATTGTATAATGCAAGTTCAGTTTCAATACCTAAAGGTTCTAGTCTACTTCGTGAAATGTTAGTTTTTAGGTTGTAATTGAAACCTTTGTTTAGTAAAGTTGTTCTTAGAATTAACTTAGTGCTTAAGTTGACAAATCTGTTAAAGAATTAATTTTTTGGAAGTGTGGTTGGGTTTAGTGTCCATTTCCATCTACCTTGTCCAGTGCGAAAGTAGTAAGAGTGTATAGGAATGTAAAAATGTAGGTAAAGGTTTTGTTATATTCCTTAAGCGCGCAGCTTTCCTTCGAAAATTGCTACTTACGTTGACATGCTTCGGTTTAAGTGATATCCCCCATTCCACTCGGGGTAATAATGCTATTCTTTATGTAAGTAAATTAATGAATTACTAGTTGTGCTTTGGATAGTAATCAACATATGAAACTTAAAAAAATATTTTTAAATACATAATGAAAATGGATTACCTAAGAAGAGCTGCTGCAATCTCAAGGATGTAATTGAGAAATAAGACGATTGGAAATCAAAGCCGCTATATGGGACATAGCAACTAGACAAATAAAATAGTATTGTCAGGTTAACACAGCGAAAAATAAAAGATTGCCAAAGAAAGTAACACAATGGTTACCAAACTTTTCGGGCAAATGATAGGTTGTTAGGACACTTCTCGCAATAAGCAAACGCCATCTTTGTATGCTATTAGGCTACAACTCTAGTTGCACATTATTATAATGTAGCGGACCAAATATTACTAGTTTTTTATTATTACAATGTTCTTCTTACAAGTTTAATACGCCCCGTATTCCTACTTTACCGATTACTTTCTTGTATTTGCAGGACGTGATAGTTCTCAAAAAAAATTGAAATTGATATTCTCGTCTAAAACACTTTTTTAAACACTCCAGCGTCACCATAACTCCACACGCTGTTTATAGTAAAACACTATATGCTGCATAGCCGTACTGTGAGTTGTAAGGCAAACGCCATCTAATGTTGGAGGTGGATTCTCATGTGTAAACTTTATTATAAATCAGGACAATTTCTTTTAAACTAGTTTATTACTTAGTAATATAATGAGTGTAGCTGGTGAATTTAAAATAGCAAACATCAACAACCAGTTGTTAAGTATTCGATTTCTTAAGGTTCATGGCTCTCTAATGCCCTATTTCCACCGCTATTTTCGGATTTATAGTGAATAAAATTCATATGGCCAAAGTGTTTTTCCGTGCTGATTAACAATATATTTGTAAATATTTCCCCTTTGCTTAATTTTGCTGACATAAGGTCTTTTGTTCCTTTTTTTTAGTGATGCATAAAGAACTAAGAACATTAATCTGATAATTTGAAGAATGTCTTGCAGGTTAATAGCTTTTACAAAATTTGTAGACATAGTTCTACCTGGTGTTCCATACCCATAGATTTTGCATATCAATCACCGTCATTGGATCTCCCAGTATTCAGCTTCATCCATTAAACATAATACATTTTAAGTATTATTTCGAAACAACGGACTTTATTATTCTTCTTCTTTTCTTAGTGTCTTATTTAAACAAAGTCAGCCCAGTGACTCACAGTTGCAACCAATTTATTGACATTGAGTTTGTCGGAATGTACTACTTATGTAAGTAGTTAGCAAGAGTGAAAAGCCTAACATACTGACTCATGGACTTATATGAATTCTTCAGCAAAACTTTATGTTGCCTTAAAGTTAAAAATGTTTTTATTGATGAAGATATTTAACAAGTAGATATTTTTCGGCAAAATAAAGGTTAATATAGTAGGGTTTAGACTATTCACTCAAAGAACGATTCCCTGCAGCTATTTTTTCCATATGTTCATTGTGCTGGATGCATATTTTTATTGTCTTCTAAAGAATTATCGGATTCAACGCTATCTGGAGCACTTTTTTCTGCCAATAAACAAAACTGAGTGTCACTCGTTCAAAGCTTAGCATTTATATAGGTAGAGTTGATATATTGATTCCTGGGTAAATTGAATTTTGTAGGCTGTTATCTCAATATAATTCCAAGCAACATAGGGCGAATATTTAGGTGTTTTGGTTTAAGAAATATTTGTCAAATATATGTCACCCACCCTTAATATACACAATGATTTGTTAAACAACTAAGAGATTATTATCAAAAGAGTGTAATTTTTAAACCCCCATGAAATTACCTCAGTTATGGGTGGAATTTTTTTATAATTTATTTGGCAAATACACATCTTACAGAAGCCGGGGAATATTGGTTTTCAGTAATGATTTTAGTCTAAATCTTTCAAATTTCTTGAATCTAGATCTCCCACGAAGCTTTTTTATATGCAATTTGTTCTGTAAAATAAGTGTATCCTTCTCTGTTAAAGTGCATAGTGACTGCTGTGATTTTACTAGATCCATTGAAAACAGTAATTGTCACTTTTTCTGGCGTGACATTTTTTAGCACAATAAAAAATTGAGAAAAGTTAAAAATGAAAATACAAAAATGACCAACCAACAAGACCTGGACTTCCAATTAAACAAGCATTCTTTCATTGAGATAAGGTCGAAAATCGGCTCAAATATGTTGGATGATGAAACCAGAAGCAAATTTTCACATTCAACGGAATCAATTCCGTTAAATTATTTAAAAAAAAATAAGTAGATTCGTGTTAATCCCATTTGGTCAAATAGGCTGGAAATGAATATTCAACGGCTCAAGTGTGTTATTATAATAATTTCAGTAACTGATATGTGTTCGTGAATAATACTGAATTGAGAAAAATTATCAGGTCTGAATTTTTTTAAAAACGTAGAAGATGATAAAATTAATATATGTTGTGCGTGTAGATGGATCACTACTAGTCTTCATACGCCCAGAAAAAAATCTAATTTTAGAATACCGTTTACTATAAACAAAGGGGTATGAGGAAATTTTAGATAATAAATCCTTACTGCTCTGTCTACATCTTGTTTCTCTTCACCGTAAAGTAAGAATTCGTAAATTCATGTTAGAGTTTTGTTGAACATCTGAAAAATTTTAAGAGTATATGTACTTACCAGTAATACCAACATCAATTCCTCTTTGGGTCAATAGATTAGAACCTGTCAATCCTTTCCTTATTCTAAGTCCTGCTTGAGTTTTTCGTATACATTATAAGTATCTACTGGTATTCGTCTTGCATGCAATAATGTGTTGTTTATGATTTTTTTTAAACAAAGAATTACACGATATAGGTTCTATTATCAGTGTCCGTGTGGTAAATTGCAGTGTAAAATTGTGTCTTGAATACTTTTCGTACCTACGGATACTTACATGCACTTTTTTCATATTTTTGGAAAACTAACTAATTTAATTTACGCTAAGAATTAAATTAGAAAAGATAAAAACTAGAAACTGATATAATTTATTATGGCTGCAAATAGGCTAGTTACATAAAACGATTTCCATTTGGCTTATTAAAGAGCTTGCCCTATTTTTATAAATAAGAACTAAGATAAATAAATTTGGAAATTGTGCGCTTTAGTTTTATTTATAACATATCTAATAAACTTAAAAGAAACATTTACTTAGAACAAGTTTTTTCAGGAAAATTTGTTAAGCCGGATTTCCGTTTAGAAAAACTTCCTTCGTCAGGGAGAAGATAAAAGTTTCTGGAATTTCCGAGAAATTCTCCAGGGTCATTTTAAAGAGTTCCATTAAATTTTCTCATTTGGTAATGGAACATTTTCTCTAAGCCGGAAAAGGTTTTAATTTAGAACGCAGAAGTTGTTGGAGAACGTGTGTCGCATGTCCTAGGAAATGGTTAAAAACTTAAAAGTGTGAGATTAGAATGGATGAGCAGGCAGCTTCTGCGGCAAATACTTAGTTTTGAATAATATTAAAAGGAATGTTATAGTAGAGTACATCAATGCATACAAAATAAATTATTCTTTGTTGGATAAGTAGGTATGCGATGATAAATCATGATGATTAAACATAGAGTTATTTACTTTGTTTTCAAATACGGACACGACTAGAAAAGTAAAAATGTGACTATAGTTTTAACACATATTGTGACATTAGAAACAAACTAATAAAAGAGAGAAAAATACAAGCAAATATATATATATATATATATATATATATATATATATATATAAGAAGTTGTTAGTCTGAAGTTGGCAAACAATGTAACTTGTTCCTCGAAGTTTCCTTGGACTTCCATCGTCTTGAAGTGGTTGATCTCACAACGTTACAATGTGTATCTGCTATCACAGATCATTCACCTGATGACTATAGCTGATACACAGCTATTGAAACGTTGTGAGATCAACCACTTCAAGACGATGGAAGTCCAAGGAAACTTCGAGGAATATAAGAAATTATTTCCATAATTTATCGTGAGAATGAGTTAAAAGTCGTATGTGATTGCTAGGTATATTATTGTAAAAAGTTCATTTTAGGACAATTTTGTGATTTTCCAATATAATAATTTACCGGTATAAATTTTGACCATTTAAAACTGTGTCCTCAAATGAGCAAAACTGTTCATTATATCTTATTGAAGTCGTTCTAACCTATAGAAGGAATAGTTTCTGAATCATTTAGGTTATAAACTACAGATTTATTATACACGGTACTTTTGTACTTTTAGTGTCCCCGAGTTTTGATGAACGGAAACTGCATTATCCCCAAAATAAGAACTCTCTCATTTGCCCTATGTACTGTAGATTGTGCCGGCCCCAGCCGATTTGGGGCCCATGTTTCCTTATACGATCTCTCTGGCGATAGTCCGTCAGTCACACAATATGTTTTCCGATACAACTGCACAGAAAGTGCTGAAATTTGGTGCCAGTATAGTTTGGTGACTAAATTAACATTTAACATAGTAAATGAAATAATGCTTTTTTGGAGAAATTTACAAAAATCGTCTATTCTCCCCTTATTTCCGACACTTTTGAGCATACAATTTTGAATTTTCTGACTAATACAGGGGTGGAGATTTGTTTAAAAGGCATTAACGAATATATGCAAAAATTCACCCCTCCTTCCACTTTCCTCTATCTTCAAACCAATTGAGTCTAGAAGTTTGAATTAAATTCAAACAAAGAACCTCATTCAAAGTTTGCAAGTGAAATAAAGTGGAAATCCTAATATTAATTTTGGGGCAAATTATAAAATGTTTCGTAATCCTAAAACAATTTATTTGTATGTTTAACAGATATACAGAATTCGAAAAATTCACCCTTTATCTCCGATCGATTGAATTTTGATACCAATATTTGGGAGAAATTATAAAATTATGCAAAAAACTAAAATATTTTCAAGCCAATCAAGCAATACTTCAAATAGCAGGTATATTTTTTGTATTATTAAAACAATGTTTAAATGCATTAAAATATGTAAAATATCCCGCCCAGTCAATAGAGATTTTTAAGTGAAAAAGAATTTAACTGCAAACCTCTAATGCTGTCACTCATGTAATTGCCCAAAAGCAACCCTTTGGACCGGCGGTGAAAATGGAGGGGGGGGGGGGCAGCCACACTGTATATAGAATTTGGGAAACTAGTTAAGTAAGAAATGTCAATGTGAAAGGGAAAGGAATACTGTTAAGTAAATCAAATAAATAACATAAATAGTTCCAATCATAACATCGGTTTTAAGTTAAGAGTTATATAAAAATACGTTCTGGAAATGATTAGTTTGAACAACAAATAGAGGAATTTGTAGCTCGCCAATATGTACAGTAGTTCCATGCCATGAAAAACCTTTGAGGATCAAGCAATAGGATGATGAGGAAGAAGAATTTAATTACTTTTTAACAGCCTATTCGCAGACGTAAATCACATATCAATAAAAACCAGCAAAATAGGATTTTTTGTTAAATTATGAAAATTTATTAATATTGTCACTAGAAAAGATGTAGGGAATAGAAAAGCCTCAAAATGAGCATTTGTTGGTCTTGATCGGAGCATTTTCTGATGAAAAAAGATTGGAAAACAAAAACTGAAAAGATAGTCCTCAACCTAGTGTTAGAATTAGTTAAGCCCAATATGTCTTTTTCATATAAGCATGTTTGCACAACTATGATTCAAATAATTTAGAGATATATTTTGGGAATTATACCGTAATAAGCTACCATTATCTAATAGGGATAAACCAAACGGGTTTGTGACATTGAGCATATCAGGTTATTGGTTTTGATGAAAAATTGGTTTTTATATTTTAATATTATTTTCTATAATTTACACATTTAAATAGGTTTATTATCGCTAAGAAACTAAATGCAAGCGTAATAATCTGTTGCTTGCTATTTTTGGTAAATCTACAACTATATTTTTTTGTTGATGCTATTAATAAGATGTCCAAATTTGTAGAGTTGGTTAAGTGGGTGTTATAGGGATTTAATAAGATTTTCATTTACCTAAATGTGAAACATGTATATATTTTTAAAATAACCCTTTTGCGTTTCTATAATGAAAGAAATAGAGGTCACAGCGTCAGAGACGTTTCTTCTAGTCGAGGTAAACTTTTCTCGTAAGATAATAACTTGCATATTTCACATAGACTAGTCGATAGAACATAACATTTGTTCACTGCTTAGTTTATTAGAACTAAGCTGCATTAAACTAAGAAATTTCAGTGCAAAAGTTTTAAGTTTTGACACATATACGTTTGAAATAAATTGTAATTATTTAAAAAACCCGTGAATGCAATGTTTAAAGACAAAGTAACAGATCTTAAGTTAAAAATATTTGCGGCCATAATTTGAGCAGTAATCCGGCAGAAAGACGAGCCTCCATTAATAGTTTTCTATTTACATCGCATTGCAATTCCAGTTATAAAAAACAGCAAAGTATCAAACTTGATGCCATAACTGCAGAAGCCTGATAATACATTTCAGACCTTTATATCTTTGCAGTATACGTTGGAAGGAAGCATGCGATTGATTTAGAGGTAATTTGTTTCAATTTAAAGGAATTATTAACATAACTACATAGGAGTAAACATAGACCACACGGCCATATAATAACTAAAGACATAAACAAGCGAGAATTCAACGCAGGTGCTCATGTCATATTTAAAAACTTTGAAAAATTATTTTACATTAACAAAATACAAACAAGGCATTTAAACTGATAAGGAGTATAGTGTTATAATTTATTACACAAAAGTAATCTTAGAATCTAATATATATTCTTTTTTGAATAAGCTCGAAAAAAATTTCTCTCAATATTTTGTTTTATTACAAAATAATATGTAAATTTGTATCTGCATAATTTTATGAGCATTTAATAATCAACATCAGTCCTTGCTACAAAAAAAGTATTGCCTAAAGATTTGAACATCATTAGCGTATCTGTTTGTACAAACGTAAGCATTTAATTAAGCTCCTATACCTCGTATACACAGACTGAGATCTCCTAATTGGATGAATGAAACGTATTTACATAAACTGTTTTCTATACACATTGAATGAAATCCATACACTTGCTTGTGCCAACGAAATTTCCATAACAATCCTACTATGCTCAATAGTTGCCAATTTCATATCTCTAATTTCGGGAAGTCTTTCCCGAAAAGATGTTGAGCTCATAAATATATATTGTCCAACCCACCCCAGTGCGTGCATAAATGTAATCAGGCCAATATTCGCAGAAACTGTGCCAGCAAAATTTCAGTGATCGATTTCTTGTCCTACGAATCATCATCGTAAGGAAATCTGAAGTAAATCAGTTCTGTCAATACGAAAAAGGAAATATAATTTCTGATTTTGATACTTCTATCGGTAGAGGTCAACGAAAGGACACAGGAAAATCAAATACATTATAACAAATTAATGTTTAAATATAATGTAAAGTCAAGTAGGTTTATAAATACCATAGACAGTTGTGTTTCATATAAAACATTAGTCCGAGACGTGCTGCTTTCTGTGGCAATTTGTTGCTTTTACTTTTCTTTTATGCAGCTTAGAGCAACAGCGTTGCATTTAATAACATAAAGCTGTATATTGAAAAAACCTAAACGTTTCAATGTCTTAGTGGGTCATCGTTGTTGTTTGAATCATAATCTAAATAACAAAATATAAATAATTCCTGTGTTTGACAATTTTACTATGACATATCATGAAAATCTTATTTTTTATACGTACCAGATAGCATAAATTATTTCAAAAATCACATGGTTTCACATATATCAGATTTAACATGAATTATTATTTGCCTGACGTGTCGTGACGTGATGCATTCTGATGTGATGGCCAGTGTTTACATTTATATTTTGTGCTCTGACGCCCGCAGATGAAATATCCAATCAAAGTACAATGGCAGCTTTAACACGGTTAATATTTACCCGAAGTTATCTTAGGAATTATTCATACTCATTCATGTTAAGGAGACAGGTTAGATAGATTTCCAAGTTGCTTTTTGTCCTATATCCTCTCAAACACTTGTTCTAATTGACTGATTTCTATATTGTTCAGACGTTTTATGACAAATTATTTTATATTCATGGACAATTTCAAACTAGTCGTCTATATTTATAAATTCCAATTAAAATTATAATTCAGGAAGAATAAAAACCCAGGTCTGATGCGTCAAGACACAACATAAGCCCTTGCACATTCGACTGACATCTCGAGATGTCGCCGTTTCTTCCCTACTCCAAGCGCTTCGCTCTGGCGCAGATAGAGATCCACGAAAGTAGAAGCGACACAACGGTATTCATTTAACATTTTAAGTGTTCTTATATGTATAGCATTGTCGAGGTGTCAATTTGTACAATTTTATGACCTAGGACTCTAGGATATTCACAAATTTTGGATTTTTTTAATAGACGTTCCATTATGACGTAATGTCACAGTAAGTATTAAACCAATAGTCAGATCACTAGAAGCCATGGGTCCTAATGTCAATAGCAGTGGGAAATTATTTTCTGTTTAAAATTCGTTTTATAGATACTTCAACGAGTAAAGAACAACTTCAGTTGGTAGTCTAAAGTGAGCTAAGTTACCCATAAAATATGTATATTTTCAAAATTTAGTAGTCTTGAAATTGCCCTCACGATGGTGGACAAACTGGTTGCCGCGCCGGTTATTCTAAATGTTGACCTATGTCGGAAATATTTTTAGTGTAACTCCCGAAATTGATAAGGCAATTTCATACATGTTAAAGAGTCACCTAGAACGATTTGTTTAAAAGGCTGACTCATTATTCATTGAAAGGCAAGTTCATCCAGTTTAACACCATTAACATTAAAAGGTCAAGAAAATTAAAACTTAAAAAAACATGTGGCATGGAGCAATCAAAAATTTCAATTTCAAAAGACATAATGAACACAATTAGCAAATGAAGTCCTTCGTTCTTCAAGGAAATGTGGGCACCAGTAATAGGTTGGTAATTTTATTTAGAATGGAGGATTAACTGCACTGTGTAATCTATACATTTTAAACATAGTTGTAAGTGACCATTTGGAGAATTTCCTTTGTGAAATTTAGTAATATTGGTATTGATATGATGAAAATCGATGTTTAATAATTTAAGTAGCTGTCAATTGTCCACGGTTTTAAGCAGAATTTGATGAAATTAACTATAATAATTAAACTCCAAAATATTACATCTGACAGTAAAGAAATATATTGTAGATGGCATTTGAAAAAATTAAGTTATTCGTTTATGAACTTTTTTAAACCGCTGTATAAATTAACGAGCTAAAATTGCGTTTATTATGAGCCTTAAGTCTTACTGTAGATGGTAATCATTTCAAATAAAATGTCATTTTGTTTCGAAGTAATGACTTTTTAAGTTAGAGTTCCAATGTAGAATTTTTCCAATACTATATTAGCATAATTTCAGTTCAATTTAAATATTATGAAATAGCCTAAAACCAATTTTAATAATTTTCATCTAAAATTGGTATGATTATTATGAATATTATAAAACATTCACTGTCGTATTTCACTCTGCTTCTGTCTAATCCCTGCATAACTGGTCATCATGTATTAACGTGCTGTCAGTTTTGTACTCAGAATTCTAATTCAAAACTATATTTTATTTAATGGTACTGGGAGATGGACAATGGTTCAGTTCCTATAAGTATTTAAAAATTTAATTTGTAGCTTACTGCTTTGAAATTGCCTTCCAAAATCATCATATTTTGGTTAATTATTAACTAGCTTGGTATCAGCATTTGAATAATATACTAAATTATTGTGACCTATTTCCATCGTAATCTGAAATTTGTGTATCAGACAAATACGAATTGTTGCAAATTCATCTTTGTATGATAAGAAACAATTTAAGGGATATATTAATTAAACAGAAGGAAACTAGTATTAGTTATCGTCTCTTTATACAAAGGCTTTAGAATAACACCCGACAGTATATATATATATATATATATATATATATATATATATATGTTTTAGGTGTTTTCCGGGAATTCATCCGCGTAGTTGATAACTGATCCCTGCCGGGATCGATGGTAAAATGATGACGTTTCGGCAGAGTCACATCTGCCCTCTTCAGGTCGGTTCGCATAATTCTCGTAGCCTTCTGCTTTCGCTTCTAGTTACTCGAATACTAAGATTTTCTGTAGTGAGCGCGCTGTTATATAGTCGCGGCTCGGCGCCTATCGGTTGACACCGTGAACGGCTGCGTGTGATTGGCCCTTGACGCTCAGTGGGCACGGCTCCATCCTGCTGATTTGTTATTTCCGGTTGAGTTGTTATTGAACGGGTCCGGGCCGGTACGGTGTTTAATAGGATTTTCCAACAATTCGATAAGTTCTGAATTTCATTGCGTGCGTTTAGACTGTGAGGTCTCTTTACTATTTCAATTGCCTCTCTTACGAGTCTTGATTTCGGGTGTTCTATATTTCCCAGTACTCTGGTGTTCTCAAAGTCTATTCGGTGTGACATCGTGGTGGCGTGTTCCGCAGTGGATGTTGTTTTTTCCTGCTTTCTTACAGCGTTCGGGTGTTCATCACGTCTAGCTTGAATTCTTCTATTAGTTTGCCCCATATAGGTTTTATGACAGTCTGCACATGGAATCTCGTACACTCCCTGTTGTTCTAAAGGGATCCTCGTCTTCGGAGTCCTCAACACCGTGTTTATTTTTCTGTCTGTATTGAAAATAGTATCGATATTGTGTCTCCGTAGAATTCTTGCAATACTGTCCGTGGTCCCCTTGACATACGGTAAATAAGCCTTGGTTATTGGTGTCTCATGCTCGTCGTCTGTTTGTCTCGGTTTTGACTTTAGGGCTCTTTGTATATTTCGGTCTGTAAATCCGTTTTGTATCAGAGCTGTTTTTAAACTGTCCATTTCCTGTTTGATGTTATCCTGGTCAGCTAGCCTTTGTGATCTGGTTACTAAAGTCTTGACGACGGCTTGTAGTTGGGCTGGGTGGTGATGAGAATTAGCATGAAGGTATCTGTTGGTGTGAGTTGCTTTCCTATATACTGCATGGCCAAGGGTTCCATCTTGCTTCCTATTTATGAGAACATCAAGGAATGGCAGTTGATTGTTGGCTTCAATCTCCATGGTAAATTTTATTTTGTGATGGATGTCATTAAGGTGATCTAAAAAAGTATTGAGGTGTTCCCTCCCATGAGGCCAAATCACAAATGTATCATCCACATATCGCAACCAAAAACTGGGTTTAAGAGTTGTTGTTCTTAGTGCCAAATCAAATCAAATCAGCAGGATGGAGCCGTGCGCACTGAGCGCCAAGGGCCAATCACACGCAGCCGTTCACGGTGTCAACCGATAGGCGCCGAACCGAGACTATATAACAGCGCGCTCGCTTCAGAAAATCTTAGTATTCGAGTAACTAGAAGCGAAAGCAGAAGGCTACGAGAATTATGCGAACCGACCTGAAGAGGGCATATGTGACTCTGCCGAAACGTCGTCATTTTACCATCGATCCCGGCAGGGATCAGTTATCAACTACGCGGATGAATTCCCGGAAAACACCTAAAACATTTAGTGCCCGCGAAAACTTAAAAACAAATATAGTGAATCTCTACGGGGAGAATACTTTTCATTTGTGTAAAACATTTGAGAAATTACGCGCGAAAAGAAGCAAACTTTTGTGCGATCTACATTTTTTACAACGAAGCCGCGATGAAGGAGTTATTCCCAAAAACATGACGGTAAAGTTCTGGAAGAACAACAGAAAAACACAGAATATCTTACATAAAGCTAGTTGTGCCCTACTTAGGGAAGTCATACGTGATGTCAGAAGAGATTTGGATGATCTTAATACTAAACTCCTAGATATCCACCTACAGGTAAGCAATACACTCCACCCGATAATATGGGATAAATTCGATGAGATTAGCGAATATAGGGCCGAAACCAATGCAGAGTTAACAACAATGCAACAACAGGCAGAATTTAACAAATTGAAGCTCCACAGAAGCCCAAAAACGAATTTGTCTCGGAAAATAACGGTCACAGTCTAACCTCACGGCAATTGGAAACGAATAAAACCGTTTATAACTTATCTTCGATCCAACTGAACACTTCCTCGATTGGCGTGTTGGCTAAGGGACTCAATTACGCTATTGCTCCCTCTCACATGCCAACAGAGAGCATAATATGTGGCGTGGAAACAGCAGTTTCAAAATTAGATGCGAACACCGCTGAAATAATTAAACAAGATGTGTCACATGTTCTAAAAAAGTCTAAACCACCCAAAAGGAACCTGTCTATAGAAGAAAATGAGGCCTTGAAACAACTGCGCCTCAACAAGGACATTGTCATTCTACCTGCTGATAAAGGAAATGCGACTGTAATTTTAGATACAGCGGATTATTCAAACAAAATTCAAATATTGCTACAAGATCTAGAATATAAACAAATTACTACTGACCCAACAACTTATCTAGAGAAAACAACCAAGGCCAAAATCCAAGCAAGTAGGATCGACAAAAATCTCCAACTGCAACTCATTCCGCGTGAGAAGTCATCGAGATGTCCGAAATTCTATGGGTTGCCAAAAGTATATAAAGGAGGTGCACCTTTGAGACCAATAGTAAGCTCAGTTAGATCCCCAACACAACACCTAGCCAAATACCTAGCCCAACAACTTCAACCGTTTGCAGAGGGGGCAGACTCATATGTAAAAAATTCGACACATTTCATCGAAATTCTTAGAAAAACGGTCTTACAACCAGAGTGTCTTCTTGTAAGTTTCGACGTAGTGTCCCTTTTCACCAACATCCCTATCGACGAAGCCTTGGATATAATAATAGAAAAATACAAACCACCTCAACACCTTGTAGACTTAACAAGGCACTGTCTGATGAACACCTATTTTGTTTACGAGAACCAACGATACAAACAAGTGGAAGGAGCTCCTATGGGATCGCGACTCTCACCAGTTATAGCGAACCTTTTTATGGAGAACTTTGAGGAGTTGGTACTAAGAACAACAACTCTTAAACCCAGTTTGTGGTTGCGATATGTGGATGATACATTTGTGATTTGGCCTCATGGGAGGGAACACCTCAATACTTTTTTAGATCACCTTAATGGCATCCATCACATAATAAAATTTACCATGGAGATTGAAGCCAACAACCAACTGCCATTCCTTGATGTTCTCATAAATAGGAAGCAAGATAGAACCCTTGGCCATGCAGTATGTAGGAAAGCAACTCACACCAACAGATACCTTCATGCTAATTCTCATCACCACCCAGCCCAACTACAAGCCGTCGTCAAGACTTTAGTAACCAGATCACAAAGGCTAGCTGACCAGGATAACATCAAACAGGAAATGGACAGTTTAAAAACAGCTCTGAGACAAAACGGATTTACAGACCGAAATATACAAAGAGCCCTAAAGTCAAAACCGAGACAAACAGACGAGGAGCATGAGACACCAATAACCAAGGCTTATTTACCGTATGTCAAGGGGACCACGGACAGTATTGCAAGAATTCTACGGAGACACAATATTGATACTATTTTCAATACAGACAGAAAAATAAGCACTGTGTTGAGGACTCCGAAAACGAGGATCCCTTTAGAACAACAGGGAGGGTACGAAATTCCATGTGCAGACTGTCATAAAACCTATGTGGGGCAAACTAATCGAAGAATTCAAGCTAGACGTGATGAACACCAGAACGCTGTAAGAAAGCAGGAAAAAACAACATGCATTGCGGAACAAGCCACCACGATGTCACACCGAATAGACTTTGAGAACACCAGAGTACTGGCAAATATAGAACACCCGAAATCAAGACTCGTAAGAGAGGCAATTGAAATAGCGAAGAGACCTCACAGTCTAAACGCACGTAATGAAATTCAGAACTTATCGAATTGTTGGAAAATCCTATTAAACGCCGTACCGGCCCGGACCCGTCCAATAACAACTCAACCGGAAATAACAAATCAGCAGGATGGAACCGTGTCCACTGAGCGCCAAGGGCCAATCACACGCAGCCGTTCACGGTGTCAACCGATAGGCGCCGAGCCGCGACTATATAACAGCGCGCTCGCTTCAGAAAATCTTAGTATTCGAGTAACTAGAAGCGAAAGCCCAAGGCTACGAGAATTATGCGAACCCACCTGAAGAGGGCAGATGTGACTCTGCCGAAACGTCGTCATTTTACCATCGATCCCGGTAGGGATTAGTTATCAACTACGCGGATGAATTCCCGGAAACCACCTAAAACATTTAGTGCCCGCGAAAACTTCAAAAGAAATATATATATATATATATATATATATATATATATATATA
Organism: Octodonta nipae; assembly: GCA_034190945.1. Classification (NCBI taxonomy): domain Eukaryota; kingdom Metazoa; phylum Arthropoda; class Insecta; order Coleoptera; family Chrysomelidae; genus Octodonta; species Octodonta nipae. The sequence continues at coordinate 80,195,241 of CM067221.1, read as the reverse complement.
TATATTCGAGTAACTAGAAGCGAAAGCAGAAGGCTACGAGAATTATGCGAACCGACCTGAAGAGGGCAGATGTGACTCTGCCGAAATGTCGTCATTTTACCATTGATCCCGGCAGGGATCAGTTATCAACTACGCGGATGAATTCCCGGAAACCACCTAAAACATTTAGTGCCCGCGAAAACTTAACAACAAATATATATATATATATATATATATATATATAGATTATAGATTTTCGACAATATGCGGTTACTTTCTTGAGAAATGCACGCCACTTCAATGTTTAATATTGCGGATGTAAAGAAATCATCTGCTAGTGAAATGTTTTAGATTAACAAAAACTGACATTTTAAGTCATTCGGGAGATAATGCTAGGAAAAAGGTTAATGTCATACTAGTTGAGTTTATAAATTCGGCGAATGTGATATACGATTTTATATGACATAATAAAAGTCACAGAAACTGTCACAATTACCGTTCTGGTAACCTTATATACTTAGTTTAATTAATTTAGGAATAAATGTTGATTATCAACTGATTTTATGTTTATTCGTTGTTTCTAATTCACAAAATAATAATCAAATATCTGCGGAATATTTGAATTGAGATTGACAATTTTCCCATGTCTTAGAATATGACGACAGAAACGGACTCACAGTGTTGCATAATAGTTCTAAAGACACAAAACCAGCAAGATGTAAAGAATTCAGAATAGAAGCAGAAAAAGTATTTAGTTGAGTCGATGAAAAGATGAGACCTTCAACTTCAAGACGATAGGCGAATAAATAACTATAAGCATAAATACAGTATGACATTGCTTACACAACAATCTAGTTATGGTATTCGGAAACATGCTAGTGAAAATATTAACAACATTTTGTCGTCGCGATATTCGTATAGGCAAATCTGTTGCTAATTACATTTAGCTTAATGTTTATAACCCTTTCACAATGACTTTATGTAAATTAATTATAGCACATCGGATACGGCGCTTGATATAACTACATGTTTTTCACTAACAGCTACATTAAAATGTCTGCTATATAAACATGACGTAATGCGACAATTTTATATTAACGATTTCCCCATACATCGAGTTTGGTATTTAATAACTGTGAGAGCGAATTTTAGATATTCTTAAATTAGTTAACATATTCTAATACACAATTCAATCAACAGGTGTTTTTGAAGAAAAATGTGTGTTTTTGATAGTTCTGTGCCCCTAGGATAATAGAGTTAATAGCCTTAGGTATATAAAATAAAGTGGATGATCCAAGTGCTCTGAATAATTACTTCATGTCAGTTTATGAGGATGGAGCTTTAGACGGGTAAACTTACGATTATTATACTAAATATATTATTAGACCAGCGAACAGCTGCTCCCTCAGATTGGCAGATCCAAATGACATTAAAGAAGTAGTTTTTAATTTAAAATCGCGTGCTTAAGGAATTAATAAACTCAGCCTTTATATGTAAAAAATTAGTCTTCCAGTTACATTGCTCCATATAACTAATATTGTTCACTCATGCAATGAGAAGGGTTAATCTCCAGAGAAGTGGAAGGTGGCGATCGTTGTACCAGTTTCTAAAGTAGCAAATCCTAAGGAACTATCTGAACTTCGACCAATAATTGTGCTTCCAGTTTTATCGAAGGTCCTGGAAAGAGTTGTCTTTAGTTAGGTAACCCATTATGTTGAATCTTGTCAAAATCTACCTAAACAACAGTACGATTTTAGGAAAAATTACATTAGACAACTTCACTTCTTAATTTTGTGTACGATGTAATTACTGTGATGGATAAAAAGATTGGGATGATGTTAGTCAGTATTGACTATTCTAAAGCTTTTGATAAAATAAACCACAAACAATTGATTGCCAAATTGAAACACGTTAGAGTTTTGATGCCTGTCAGTCGGGTTCTTCAAGAATTATCTTTGTAATAGATCCCAACTGGACTGCATTAAAAAAATTAAGTCATGTGCTCAAACTATCTGCTCAGGCGTTCCACATGGATCCGTTCTTGGACAGCCGCTCTTCCTCTTGTACACAGCCGATCTTCTGCTCGAAGTTGAGAAGTCATGTACCCAGTAATTCGCTGATGATACACAGATTTTGTAATGATTTGATTTAAACAATAGTGTAAACAAGCAATGACCGATCTAAACAATGACTTTATTTTTCGTAGAGAAGTACATGGAAGAAATGTCAGAGATAGCTATTTTTTGTCCATTACTCACCATAGTACTGCCATGTTTCAACCGTCATTTTCTTAAAATGCGGTGGTATGTGTGTGTTGTATTTATATATATACAGGGTGAGTTTTTTTGATGATCAGTATGGGGATCTCGGAAACTAGCAGAGATAGAGCATTGGTTAAATTGGGAAATATTTTCAGTTTTACTGGCCCAATTTAATAACACTCTCGGATTTTTGTAAAAAGTCAAATCCCTCTAGCTCCTTTGTTTTTGATTTTTTTAAAAAAGTGTAAACATCAAAATTGAAGGGAATTGTATACCGAATAGGATTATCGTTTGCGTGACAGCTCTCGTTTTCGAGATATGACACAAACTTATCTTTTTTTGAATGGAAACCATAGTTGGGTAAATCTATATATATATATATATATATATATATATATATATATATATACTTAAGATTATAGTGTAAGTGTTAATGTTAGGAATGTATATTTAATAACCTGTGTACGCAAATGTAGTGGTTCCATTGTAATCTCGCCATGTTGAACCATAGCTGCAAATTCTCATTAAATAAAGACAAGTTATTATTATTATTAAATTTATGTATGCAACATTGCATATATTTGTAATGATTTTCAAGCTAACTTTACTTCGAGATTCGGAACCTCTGTGTTCTAGGTTCTCTTTAAGTTCTAGGACGATCTTTATATCTAATGTCTACATATTTAACGATATGTATCAAATGCATAAATAATTGTTCCAGAAGTGCGAAGCCAAATGGATGAAGGTTTCCGGCTTGCGTACAAAAAATGACACTTCGAAGAGATTATTGTAAAAATTTGTCATGTCAACTAAATTGGATAAAAACAGAAATGAAAAATGATTAATTTTGTTCTAGTTGCGCTTGGGAAGTCCTTGGTAGCAGTGCGGTGTCAAAGTTGGTTACCAAGCATGCCTTGGCAACAAAGAAGCGTTTCCGAAACCGCCTAGCTCGCTTGCCGGCGGACAATAATGGGTGCCTATCCCCAGCTGCACCAACAGTAAGGAATTCGGAAATTTATGATACCATAAACAGTGACGTACTGTTTTAATAAGAAATTTTACAGATACCAGAAGATTATTTCTAATTAATTAGAAATTACTAGTTAGTGGAAATAGAGTAGAGAATAGATAAAATTGTCTGGATCAAGAAATTATCCGACACATAACGTTTTCTGATTATTAAAATCTTTGGATGCAGGCCTATAATAAGCGAACCCTTGGGAGAGGTCCGTTTTCTGCCTGTGTGTGTATGCAGACCAGTTTATTGTAGAGAAGACTTTGGCTACTGTGCATCTGTGGGTCGGGTCACTATATACCTATAACGGTATGCCGACTTGTTTTCCCAAATGTGGCCACGTTTGAGCATGACATCACTTGGGAATGAAATTATTCTCTTTATCCATTGAATATAATAATATTACATTTAATTTAAACAATTTTGAGTGTTTCTGCAGATTTTATAACCTAATATTATTGTTCATTTATATATGTCTTATGTAGAAATCGTTTTCATTCAATTTAGTGTGTTTACAGGTAAAGTTAGGAGTTTATTTATAATATATTGGGTCACACGATTTGCCTGTTAATTTAATTAAAAAACTTTAATAAATTTCTATCCCCACGTGACCATTCATTGTAGGGCAGCACACTCTCTCTAAGGCACCCATAGCGTGCCTTTAGGGGAAAATTCACTAAACCCCAGATATCCTAGATATCAAAAGGATTTAACTCTGTAGGAGCCCTGGCCAGGTTTAAAAAGGCCCATGGTTGGAGTCGTAGCGGCAGTTTCCCATGAATTTCCTGACCGTCCGGACTGTTCCTAACAGGACGGCTTTTTGCATTTGTTGGTAAAGATGTTCGTCCAGACCGAGATATTTTAAATTGTTTAATAGATGTTTTGGGACTAATCCTGTCGTTTACATAACAATTGGTACAGTTCGGGTGTTGTTCATGTCCCACTGAGTCTTTATTTGAAATTCCAAATATCCATATTTGGTTATTTTCTCAGCCTGCTTGATATTTATATTATTGTTGTTAGGCTTTGCATACAGCAATTTCCGAGAGACTTTATCTACCAAAACTATAGCTGGTTTATTGTAAGCAACAGTCCGATCAGTCAGTATCGTGCGGTCCCAGTACAGCTTGTAATTGTTATTTTCTAAAACAGATTCTGGTTTGGATTAATAGTATGGCATTCTCACCGGCTGTGATAGTTCAAGTTTCAGTGCTAGTTCCTGGTGCAGTATTTTTGCCACAGCATCGTGTCTTTCTTTTTATTGAGTTGCAGGGAACGCTTGACAACCTCATGTGATATGCTGGATAGAGTCAGATGTTCGGCAACCGTACCTGCATCTGCCGTTCTTAATAGAATGGTCTTTAACGATGTACTTTAAATAGTTCTTAGTTGGAATTACTTGATCTTGGATTGCCAGTATAAAACCTTCCGTTTCAGGAAACATATGACCAGAGATCAACCAGTAGTTCGACGCTGCACTGTTAACTTAATCTTTCCTCTTTCAATTTCAGCAGTTTCTGATCAGTGGTATGGTGGTGTAATTGGACGTGTTGTTGTGTTAGTCGCAATGGTGTTGAGTCATCAACCTGGCACATGACTCTGTGTCAGATCAGAAAATTATGCGAGTTTCTGCACATGACTACGCAAAGTAGAAATTTGTTGATCTAATAGTTTGCTTAGATCTGTCAATCTTCTTCCTCCTTCATACCGTGGCAAAGTTGTACGTTCGACAGAGCTCTTTGGATGGTGATTTTGAGCTTTTGTTTCTTTTATTATTATTAGGGATGAGTTGAGGTGTTGCTACATTAAAGTACAATAAGATAAAGACTAAAGACCCGGTTTTGATCCTTTAGTCAGAATTTCACAAATGCATGATAATATATACCAAAAAGTACAAATATATTTCACGAAAAAACAAATTATGTATACACGTTTTAAATAACGGTTTATTTTTCTCACTTATGCATTTGAAGCTATACTCGCACTGTTTCACTTAGAACACAATTTTTTGATGACCGGGTTTTGTATATCAATGTTAGTTTTTCTTATACTGTAATAGTATTTAACTTCTAAGATAACTGATAAAGCCGCATGAATAAAATTTTCACAGTTATTCAATTTGCGCTGGCATAATTCACGTTAAAACGCTGGATAATAACTAACAATTTTCGTCTATAGTACTAATTACATTATTTTTCTACCCAATTCAAATATAACACGTAAAAATAAATTACTGAGTCGATAAACAATAAATAAATCAATTCTCTCTATATAAACCCATACAGTGATTGGGAATTTTCATTCCCAAGTGACGTCACACGCCAGAGAGAGACAGCGATACCTGTGCGAGCTCGCATACCGTTACGTGTGTATCGTGGTCACTCGTGGTATTCGTAAACCTACAGGTACAAGAAGTATTTGGTGGGGGTAAGAATAGCATCGGAGTTTGGTGGTGATATGCACTATGCGCTGTACCCTACTTTTAGGTGTATTGTGAGCTTTGCATAATTCTATATTCTCTTGAGTCAAGTCTTTGACAAGGGAAGGGAGTGGACAGGTAATGTACATCTTGAGCAATGATATGAAAGTGGGTCGGTTTTACGCGGAATAATGCGCATTTCCTTGATTTGTTATATGAATAATATGTGATTTCTGAATGAACGAGCATTCAATATTTGCATTGTTAGCATAGTTTCTTGTGTGGCATACAAGTGTGAAAGTAACAACCATAAATTACGTTTTACGGGAAAGTATAGAATGACTTCATTTATAAGAACTTGGTGCCCAAACGGCACTCTTCTGCTGGCTGCATTCCGGGTCCTTTCCCTTCCCTTATCAAAGAGTGAAGTTAAGCATTTTCTTAGAGAGCCAATTTACTTCGTTAATACATTTAGACATTTTTAGCTTTTGTGCGATTTTTCTTAAATGAAAGATGGTATTACACAAAATGAACAAGAAATTTAAAAATTGAAAGGATTCACAATGACAAATATTTGTGCAGAAAAAAAAACAGAAATGCCACAATTATCATTCAGAAAACAACATGATATGTTTAATATTATGTATAAATATATACCAGAGATCAAAAATGATTGGAATATATGTGTTTCAATAAGCATAGATGGAGCAAAAATTATGCTGGCGATCCATAGGACTTTAAGAATTTGCGCCATATGTTATATCCGCACACTGTAGTATTCAAGGAGAGACTTTAGCAACATCTAAGATGCATGCTGATCTACAGATACATCTCTATGACAGTGTGAAAATCGTCAACTATAGCAAAAACCGTCCTTTACCGCCGTTCTTCGGCGATTCCGTGGAAAAATTCTAATTCGAATCTTTAAACATTCTTTTCTTAACAATAGATTTTATTTTATAAACAGTTTACATTACTAGAAATGTATTTGAAAACTAGGATACTTGGCATATATATTCGCTGTTTTAAATATCCTATAGTTACTAGGCAAAAAAAATTCATTGTTTGACGTTCAAGATAATTTGAACAATACCTTCGCAAATCTAAATTTGTGGCAAATGATATTTGGTAATGTAGACAGATCGACTTATTTCCCTCTCCTCAGGGGTTTTTAACAAAACTGGCTATTAAAATTGATGCTGATGCTCTGAAATGCATAATATAGATCTTGGAGAATTAGCAATTGGGATTGCTAAAGCATTTCTCCGATTTGAACAAAAGTATTCAATGCTTAAGTTTACCATTAACACAAAATCGATGTCAAAAGATTTGTGGCATGAGGAAGAACAGCATTTGTTTGAATTGGCTTCAAACGGATTCTTGAAAAATAAATATAAGGAATGTACTTGAACATGAATCAAATGCAATATGTGTATCCAGTTTTAACAGAGAAAAGTTTGAAATACTCTATCTCAGATTAAAATTAACAACAAGGGAACCAAATTATGACGTTCGTTCACACACAAAAAAGTTCATCTTGATTAATCCGAATAAATATTACTTATAATTTATTTTCATTTTATTATGAATAATTAATTTTCGTTTATATTATTTTGTGTATGCACCAAAAAAAAAGGAAAAATAAATATTTTGATTGTTATTAAAATACATCCATTTTTTAATAGATACATTATTTTACAGGGGGGAAAATAAGAATGGGGGCCATCCATATTTCAAGAATAGTTTGTAGTACAGCTTCGAGAATAACATTTCTGGACTAAAGTGGCAACGACAAAAACCTGGAAATTATTTAGAGTGTTCTAGGATTACCGCAAGAAGGCGTAACTGAAACAAAAGTGACAACCGCTCATTTTTACAGAATTTACGTAATTAAAGTCTTTCAAAAACTAAAAAATCATAATTTTGAAAACATTGCGCATCCTTTTTATTGAAAGTATTTGGTCCTATCTTGTCAAGGAAGCGCTAGGGGGGAGTGAGAAATTGTTTGTAATAATCACTTTGGTTTGGCTTAACCGAGTTTTATAAACTTGGTCTTTATCAAATGGCTTTTCCCCATTTATCTGTCAGCTATATATTGTAAGTATTGTAATAAATAACCAAAATGCTAGAGGGCGCTATTCAATATTTTCAACAATCATGGATTTTCTCGAAAATATTAAATATAAACATGTATTTGGGTGAACAGTATAAGGAAGAAGAATAAATTATCAATAATACAGTGAAAACCGATATTATTTTCTAATCACAAGATATATTAAAAAATGTGTCGATGGTGAAAATTTTCATTTATATTTCGACTGCTCCGGTTTTCCCCAACATAATTAATAAGGTTGGATGCATTAGGAATTACTTTTTATGAGTCATTAATTAAGTTGAATTTTTCCAGTATAATTTTTACCAACATTGTTAGATGGTTTTGAACATCCGATATAAGCTATATAATGACGATGGATCAGCTTTTCCTAGCTATTAGTTCTGCAAAAGAGGATATAGACCTGTTTCCAATGTGTTAGTGTGTTTTTAAAGACGTTTTACGTCAAAAGTAAAAATTTAACAATTATTCCCCATCAACTTCCAGACACAAAGTAGTCTTATTTATAGGAATTCATAATTATCACGAATTAAAAGAACAACGGTGAACAAAGAACCGTACAAGCATTTGATAATTTTTTGATAGGGACAATATAAATTAAAGAATAAACTTCCGAACGAATGCACTCTAGGTACAGCTGAAGGTCTTTCAACATATTACGTCATCATTCCAAGATTTATATTCCGTATATTATAAATCATTACCACACGCGTAGCAGCGCAATACCGTTTAAGTTTCAAGAAGCAGAAATTCAGCGATTTATCATTTTTATTGGATACTTTCAACGTTTGGAACACTTACGTATTACAGTTAGTGTTCGTTGCCTGTGCCGAGCGAGTGTTTTCTGTTTTTGTATAATATTTCACGCAGTTATATGGCTACATGTCAGTTTACACTCCATTTGAAGTTGATAAAAAGTTTGGTTAAGTATTCTTCTTGCCTTGAAGTCGAAGATCTAATGTTAGGTGTCACGAAGAAGTAATGCGACATGGCAACACAAAGAAGTCTACAGCTCGATGCGCCAAAACCCGCAGATGAACGTTCTGAATTGGTGTGATGTGGATATTCCAGCTCAGCGGTTCAATATACAGCTAGCAACTGACATCAATATCAAAATAGATTGATGTTGCAAGAAATGGTATTGGCGGATGGCAAAACCAAAGATTTATGAGACAAGTTGAGAGTTTTTACTACAAGTGCATCTCTTTCCAGATTATTGGATGCTATTACATTATCAGATAGTTTTAAAAGAGAAAATATCAAAAATAGATATCATAAGAGGGATTTCTAAAATATTTTAGCGAAATTCACGTTCTTGTGTGTAAAAGAGATTTCCGTCTCAAATTTTGCTGAAGTAACGATTTAAATCATAGAACAATGAATAAATGAGCATAGTATTTGTGACGTCATGTAACATACTACCTAACACATTTTCGTCCCATTTTTTAAGAGGTCAGTTGAATAATTTACGCCGCACCACCAAGTAGATGCCAACATGACTAGAAATAATATGGAATCATAAGCTGCATCCTTATAAGTTCGTGCAAATTCAGAATTTTCTTTCATAGGTTATCGCATAGAACTAAGCAAAAATATTGTTCTGAGGTAATTAAATTTTCAAGAGAAAACAAATTTAGTAGAGCTAATGAACACATTTGTGCTAATGACAACCATCACATGTCAGGGCAGTGTGTAAAACAAGAAAAGTTTAGTGTCAGTGTGTTTTATTTATGTTTTATTTATTGAAACCAGTATAGTAATTATTCAATTTGTGGGTGACTTCACTGCGTTCCTTAGAAATTTTAAATATACGAGTAGCTGTGAGTAATTTTGTTCGCAAATTATCTGTTAGAATTAAAGTATTAACAACAAGTAAGCAAGCCGAAATATCCTTCATAGTAGTTAGTTGTTAAGCTGGTTGCTATGGTTGGCGAATTATCACTGTGAGATTTAATAACAGTTAGTCCGTTCACATAAAGGAATTCTCCCTTAGTATTAGTTTATTACGAAGTCTAATTTTAATTAAACTGGACACATATTGTTACGAGAATTCATTCGATAGCTGGTGCAATCGGCCATCATCCAATTCGTGGAAGGGACATTCTTCCGACACTTCTGGGAATCCGAAATGTCTTGTCTCTCAACAGGACGACCGCTGCCTTTACTGGGAATGCTCTTGAAGCTTCTAGAACACATGAACACATGAAAGAACTTTTCCGATGGTTCGTTCACTTGCCAGAATAATTCCGAGTGAAATATATAAATACGGTATTCGTCGGTCGTATTGTTAAGTTAAGTTGTAAATATTTCTGTGAATATAAATTGTGTTAAAGTAGTGGAAATAAATTAGAGTGAGTTGGACTGTGTTTTTAGATAGTGAATAATAAATAGACTGACAATGTTTAAGGCGGTGAATTTGGACAAATTGAAAGTGACTGACTTAAAAAAGAACTTGAAGAAAGGGATTTAGAAAATTAGTGGGAAGAAAAGTGAATTAATACAACGGCTACGAGATGCCCTAATAACTGTAGGTAACGATCCCGATACTTACTCGTTTGAAGTTTCTGGGAATGCGCACAAGAGTATGCTATTGAATAAAATGGAGAAAAATTTAAAAGAAACATTACAACAAAATTCTAAAACGCTAGAGGAAAAAATGCAAGATAAATTGCAGAAAAATTCTAAGACTATCGAAGACAAATTACTAGAAAATTCTAATACCCTAAAAACATTACAATAAAATTCTAAAGCCCTAGAAGATATATTGGCAGAAAATTCTAAATCCTTAGAAGACAATTTAAAAAGCATGGAGAGAAAAATTCAGAGCTTCTTGAAGAGAAAATAGTTGAGAATGAAGCTCGGATCGAAGAGCTAAAGCAGACAATGGTCGAAAAGCTAAAGCAGACGACAGCCAAAAATGAAACGCGGGTAGAAGAGCTAAAGCACACAATAGTTGAAAATGAAATGCGGATAGAAGGGCTAAAACAGATAATGGAGGGTGAGATAAGCAAAATAAGAAAACAGGTAGTCACAATACAAAAGGGAGAAACTTCACCAAAGACCGAAAGCAGAAACAGTCTGGAAGTAGTGGATTCGAAAATTGGCCTTGAGGGAACAAGACCCAAAATGAAACCTCCGCAATTTGATGAAAAAACGTCATGGACTAATTATAGGCGCCAACTCGAGGGTGCAGCCAAGCTAACCGGATGGTCGGCAGAAGAGGAGGCAATAGCACTAAGACTCGCCTTATGAGGATCAACTGGTCAAATATTTAGAACTGAGGTACGTCTACCACTCCCAATTGAAAAATCACCACCAGAGATCAAATGAATCCGTACCAGAGTTTGAAGCTGATATTACACGTCTGGTGCGCCTTGCCTATTCAGCCACACCGGAAAATGTATTAGAAAGGTTAGCAATGCAAGCATTTTTGGATGGACTTCGGAACCACGAAGCCAGACGAGCATTGACCCTAGCTCGACCGACTCAACTAGTAGATGCACTGACTCGAGCTCTGGAATTCTAGGCTGCGAAAAATACCTGTAGAGGTCAAGTCAGTGTCCGAATCGTTGACGGAGAATCCGAAGATGGCGGAAACGATAAGGCCTCTCTAAGAAAGATAATAGAAGGTCCTGACCGAGAAATGGCTAGTGAGATGTCGGAATGTCGTAACGGACAGGCTTCCTAGTCGGGAAAACTAAGGAAGAGACCATCGTCGACCTGTAACCAACAAGTCCCAAATACCAGGGCTTATGTCGCTTCGCTTCGCAACCGCGTTAACAGGGTCTTTGTAGACTTGGCCTTATTAATAGGAAGCAATTTGCAATGCTGCTAGATACTGGTTCGACGAAAACAGTCATGAGGCCCAACATTGTTATAGATGAGACAAAGTTGAAACCAACAGAATGGCAACTCCGAACAGCGACAGAAGAGGCAGCAAAAATCCATGGTGAGATAGAGGATGAAATGACCTTGGGAAACACAACCTTCCTACCTCGGGCATTAGTGGCAGACATCGAAGACGAAGTCATCATTGGAATGGATACCATAAGCTCCAAGGGATTCCAGTTAAACTCCAAAGATGGACTTCTGCGAGTGAATGACGAAGAAGTGGTACTTCATGAAAAAAATGACATACTGCTTCGAGCCATCTTAGCAGAGGATCTCAATGTTCCGGAAAGAGCTGAAAGCATTATAGATGCTTGCTTACTTGGGAAGCTAAAGCTGGAACAGTAATGATGTTTGATCCCGAACTTAATGACGGAAATGTAGGCAGAGGAGTAGCACTGGGGAAGACTCTGTTTCGTGCCAGGGAGATTGTGTCAGTAAGAGTAATGAACCTGAATCATTACTCGGATGTGCTAAAGAAAACAACAACTTTGGGCCATTGTTCAAAAGTTTCCTCTGTAGTCAGAAGCACACAACATGCAGAAATAACACCAGATATACTATCTGAGGAATTGGAAAAACTCATCACCGATTCATCTAAGAATTTAAAACCAAACCAGAAAGCAAAATTGAGGGACATCATTAGAAACTACCAGGATGTAGGGAACGGCAAAAGAGGACGAACTGATCTGGTGAATCATAAAATTAATACCGGGGACGCTCAACCTATTTGACAGTCGGCGAGAAGACTACCCCTAGCTAAAAGAGAAGAAGCCGACATGATAGTCGCGAGATTGGGGAAGAGGGTGTTATTGAACCATCCAATAGCCCTTGGGCTTCTTCAGTTATCTATCGGCAAATAAATCTCGCAACGAAGAAAGATAGCTACCACTACCAAGAATAGACGATACCCTAGATTCATTGGCTGGATAGAAGATGTTTTCCACCCTGGACTTGAAGAGGGATTTTTGGCAGGTGGAACTAGCTAAGGAATACCGGGAAAAGACTGCTTTTACCTTCGGCTCAGGAATTTACCAAATCACGGTGATGCCGTTTGGGTTGTGTAATGCTCCAGTGACGTTTGAAAGATGGAACAGCGTTAAAAGGGCTTTCATGGAAAACGTGCGTGGTGTATCTTGACGACATTATACTAGTTGGAAAATTGCTTGAAGAGCGCGTGAGGAACCTGGGAGAGGTATTTCAGCGACTTCGAAGTACCGAACTAAAGTTAACCCGAAGAAGTGCCAGCTGTTACAAGGAGAGGTGCAATTCCTAGCACATGTGATTTCCGCAGGAGTGGCTGTTGATAAACAGAAAGTCAAAGCTGTCCAGGAATGGCTGAAACCTAAAGATATCCACCCGTTTAGAAGTTTCCTGGGATTATTCACATACTATCGTCGGTACGTAGCCGGATTTGCCAACATCGCCAAGCCACTTACTATACTCACAGAGGGGAAAGTACATTACCAGTGGGACGAGGAGTGCCAGTGATAATTCGAGACACTGAAAAGAACATTGATGAGTGCCCCCGTCTTAAGTTATCCTTTGCCAGATAGAAACTTCGTTTGGGATACCGACGCAAGCAATGTCGGCATTGCTGCGGTGCTTTCGCAGATCCAAGACCGTACAGGAGAAAGTCATCGGCTATTTCAGCGAGACATTGAGCAAGCCAGAACGGAATTATTGGGTTACTAGCAGGGATCTCTTGGATGTGGTAAAGGGGGTATAACATTTCTACTAGTACCTCTATAGTAAAAGATTCCTCCTGAGGACTGATCAAGCAGCACTGAACTGGCGCTTGCAGTTTAAAAACCCCGAAGGACAAGTGGCCAAATGGATCGAGCGGTTGCAAGAATTAGACTTCGGGATTGAACATCGAGCTGGAACAAGCCATAAGAATGCTGATGCCCTATCAAGTAGATAGTGATAATTGCAAATTATGTCAGCGAGCTGAAGAAAAATTGGCTGTTCTCTGTAGTACTACCGCCATCGATGACTATTGTCAATCTGAGGAAATCCAGAAAGACCAGAAAATGGATCCGGAGTTATAAAAAGTTATCCAGGGGAAGGAAGAAGACCGCAAACCTACGTGCCAGGAGATTTCCCGACACTCACCAACCATAAAGTCGTACTGGGCTCAGTGGAACTCCCTCATCCTGGAAAATGGACTTCTCAAGCGCGTCCTGGAAACTCCAGAGGAGGGAAACGACAGAAGACAAATTGTAGTTCCCAGAAATAGGAGACCAGAGGTTTTACGAGAACTACATGATGGTACAACTGGAGGACATCTGGGAGTAACGAAAACCCTGGGGAAGTTGAGAGAACGCTTCTATTGGGTAAACTACCAAGTAGATGGGAAGGATTGGTGCCGGAAATGTACGGTTTGTGCAGCAAGTAATGGGCGTCAGAAGCGACCAAAAGCTCCCATGAAACCATGTAACATGGGCAGTCCATTCTAAGAGTAAAAATTGATGTTGCCGGTCCATTTCCTGAATCCGACTCTGGAAATAAGTACATTGTGCTGGTAATGGACTATCATTATCATTCAGTAAATGGGTAGAAGCTTATGCCTTACAGAATCAAGAAGCCCTGATCGTTGCTGATGTCCTTGTCAAGGAATGGATCAGTCGTTTCGATGTTCCCTTAGAGTTGCACTCAGACCAAGGTAGGAATTTCGAGTCCACCCTTTTCCAAGATGTCTGCAAACTATTGAAGATCAATAAAACACGAACGACAGCATTACACCCGCAATTCTATGGAATGGTAGAACGGAAGAATAGAACCATTAACCGCCATTTGTCGAAAGTAGTCTCAGACCACCAAAGAGATTGGCACCAGTATCTGCACTTGTTTATAATGGCATACCGTTCGTCTGTGCACGAGTCCACGGGTCAGACCTCTGCCAGTATAATTATGGGACGAGAATTAAGACTACCATGCGGTTAGAAGTTTGGATGTCCCCCTGTAGAAGAGACCGCCGGTGAAGACTATATCAGCCAGCAACGTTAAAAGATGAACGACATCCATCAGCGAGTCCGGTTAAATATCGAGAATGCCAGTTCCCGAATGAAGAAAGCCAACGACATCAAAGCCGAGGGCGGATAATTCCAAGTTGATGATCTTGTTTGGTTGTATAACCCGCAACGTCGTCGTGAATATTTACCCAAGCTACGGAGATCTTGGAAGGGGCCGTACCAAATTGTGAAGAAAATCAACGATGTTGTCTACAGAATAGGGAAGCTACCTCGAAGAAAGCCAAAGGTAGTACATTTTCAACAGGTTAGCCCCTTATGCCGGAAGTCATGACGGCGAAGTTGACCAAGCCCAAGTCCGCAGCATCCAACCACCCGATGATGAGATGATCTTCGAACAGTTTATAGCACTGTACTCTTAGGCAGAAAGTGCAGCAAGACGTAACAAGAGAGGAACCCCGAAACCTGTTTGAGGTGCCCATAGAATATGCCCTAGCTCATTGTGTGGCTCGAGATCTCCGGATGTCCAGAGTAATATCGAAGGTGTTTGCCAAAAAGTACGGTCAGTATCAGAAGCTACGGGAACGAGATCCAGTTGTATAGAAGGTCCTTCATCTTGAAGATAAACCATCAGTGGGTACCACAGAAATCTTTTATTTGCTAACGAAAACATTCTCGCAGGACAAGCCAACATACAGCAATCTTTGGACGACTCTGGTAGAATTGAGGAATGTGATGATCGAGAAGAACCTGCTGAAATTGGCGGACCCAAAGATAGGCTGAGGCTTGGATGGACTGAATTGGAGGGTGGTGACAAGTATAATGGAAATAATCTTTCGATTCAGTGACATCGACTTCCTTGTATGCTGTCTAAATATTCGCAGCCCAGATTCGAGGACCGTTTACTGTTACTTCCACCAAACTTCCCGTTGTCGAAATTGAGAGTCCTGCAAATATCGTCACACCAGGAAGGATTCTGGGACATTCCGGGACGAAATGGTCATAAGGAGGGGGCAATGTTATGAGAATTCATCCGATAGCTGCTGCAATCGGTCATTATCCAATTCGTGGAAGGGACATTCTTCCGATACTTTTGATGTTTCTCTACCAATGGAGTCGACCGCGATTGTTGGATCAAGGCATATCCTTAAATTTATTTATGACTATATTAGTATAATTTATTTACTTTCTTAAAGCAAAAAGTAAAGTGTTTATGTATTTCAAAGAATTTAAGTATAAGATAGAAAAGCAACAAAGCACAAAAAACAAAATATTCAGGACAGCTAAAGGGTTAGAATTTTGGTAATTATTTGAAAGAAGTTGGTATTATCCACCAAAATACACTTACACTCCTGAGCAAAATAGTTTAATAGAACGTATTAATGCTACCAATGTGGAAAGAGTCCGATATTTATATTTTCATTCAGAACCTGATAAGAAGTTCTGGGCAGAAGCAACAAATACTGTTGTATACTTAAGGAACAGATCCGTTGTATCAGCTTTAAATAATAAAACCCCATATGATCTCAGGACCAATAAGAAACCAGATTTAGGTCATGTTCGATTACTTGGCATTCAAGTGATGGTACATGTTCCAAAAGAATTTCAAAGAAACACATCTTAGTGGGTATTATACAGAATGTCAATAATCCTGTAGCGGGATGTTACAACTAGTAGAGATATAATAATTCAAGAGCATTCAAATTGCATATACCGTTAAAATTGCAATAGTTTCAGTTAGGGATAAGAGCATAGTAAGCGAGTCAAGCTGTGATGTTGAAGGTATCTGTAGCAAAATAAAATGATTAGTTTTGAGTCGCATAGATCTAAATGTGTCTTCAGAATTAGATTATGTTAATGCTTTGACTGATTTGGGTATTATGGCACAGCAGGTACAGTAGCTAAAAGAAGTCTAAGAAGAGGAACCAGAACAAGATCAAACAGTAAGGACCATCATGGTGTTTCAAATCAAACCCAGACATCAGTGTTCAAGAGGCTCTAAATAGTCCAGATAGAGAAAATGGATTGAGGCAAATGAAAGATGAATTGCAGGCATTTGATGGTTGGGTACCGGTAGAGAAAATACCTTCTGTTAACACTTTAGTGCAGTGTTAATGGGTTCTCAGAAATAAAGTCATACAACATCCAGGTATTATGATACTTAGATACCCAAAGAAAACAGGGTTATTGTTTAAAGTAGGTAAAGGTAAACGCTGAATTTGTGCAAGTTACGCAAATCTGCACACAAGAAACAGAGAACTGCGACTATGTCAAGTATGGAAGCTGAATATATGTCTATAGCTGAAGCTTATAAAAATCATCATGGATGTTAGATATCATTTTGGTCAAAGACGCAATTAGCAACAAAATTAATAATTTGGAATATTAGCCAATTTCTTATATGCCAGCACACGTTTTGACGAAAACTCTCAGTCTTATGAAACTATACAATTCTATAGAGAGCTTGGAGAATACTCGAATGGGATGATAAAAATTTCTAATTTGCAAATAGTTTGTATGTTTAATGCATAACTAAAATGCTTAAATTAAGTAAACAAGTCGAAACATTATGATAGCAGTTGGTTGTTAAGTTGGTTACTATGGTTGAAAAATAATCAATTTGTGAATTCTGTCACAGTGAGACTTATCAAAATTAGTTAGTTATCTGCTTTGAAATTATAACAAGGTGCTGTTATTACATTTACGAGAAATTCGGTACTATAGTTTGCAACATCTTGGTCCAAAGTAAATTACATATGACTTTCATTTCATGTTTAATAGTGTTAGTAGCTGTTAGTTGTCCACGAAAATATACAAGTTTAAGTAAAATACACACAATAATTAATTAGGTTTCTTATTTAGCAATAAGAAACATGTGTATGGATAGAAACAGGACAAAAAAGGGAATCTAACACTAACAAAATATTATATGCCAACTGGAAACATAAAATTATTCGTGTTTGAAACGTGGTTTAAGACTTGTCTCAACATTAAGTGTCAGCGATTTCGTTTAAAAGAATTTATCATAAATATTTCATACATAGTCCTCCTAAAAAATATAACATTCCGTTTAAAATATAAAAAAAAATATTGCGAATTACTCATATAACCACTTATAGTTGAAGTTATTTTAGTTGAATCTAGATTCCTTTAGTTTTTCTGAAACGCATAACTACCTCGTTAGAAGAACTCTCTACATACAAATACACATAAGATACTTAACATGATCTTTACGCTTATAGCATTTAAACATATACATTATGCAACATTTAGCAAATACATGACAAGATATCAACAATAATGAAATTTGAGTAAGCAGAGACAGACGCCTAACGACTGATCCCATTAGGATACTCCCCGTTAGGTCGGCTCGGCTAATTATTATCCTGGAAAATCAATGGTGAGAAGAGGGAAACAAGGCCAGTAATTTTCTTAGTCGACAGCAGCCGGCAACCGGCCGTTAAAATGGTACATTTGGGAAATGGCGCGTATTTTTCTTTTTTCCTTTAGACGTTATAAAAACCGGATAAAACATACTGCTGACCTCCATTCCAGTGCGCTTTGTAACTTGTATTTGCGGCTGAAAGGTTAATATATTTTTGCTGCTGTTTTATAAAATAACTCATTTGCTTTACATGGGAAATGCAAATAAAGAGTTTTCAGAATTGTTTTGGTTATAAAGAGGAAATATATTATTACCAATTTCCTAAATTTCGAAATGTGAGTTTGTAAGCAAACAGTAAAGCAAAAATTAACTGATTATTTGCAAAAAATACTATTAGGATACCGACTCTGCCATCATACTAACCACGCTTTTGTATTGATATTGTGTTCACAACTATGGTGCTTTACTTTGTTGTAAACAATTGAAGCAAGAAAATGATTTTTTTTGTATTTGCACACTTATAAAAACAAAGACAAACTAATCACTATGGTGTCAATAAGAAAATGGTAGATCACCAAAATACCAACGAATGAATCCAGGAACATTTCGATCAGATCATCATTATCAGAGAAATAATCATCAGACATAATGGAAAAATTTTTTAAAATATATCTTAGACACTTTGACACTTTTAAAGTTGTGAAGCTGGGCATGGACCTGATAGTAATTTACATCTACTTAATACATGCCAAATTCAGGCGATATCGAATTTTAGAGCACTATATTGTTAAGGGACTTCCATGAGGTAAGCATTGTCAGATTTAAATTTTTAAAAGACTAATTGAAAGTAGAAGTATCATTCTACCTAGCCTCTATTTTCCTTTTGCATCAAATGTCTGTGAAGTATTTGAAATTCTAGCAAATACGCCCAAAAAGTTTGATTTTATTTTTGAAGAAATAAAATCAGTGTTTCTGGGATGCGTTTTATTCTTTATGTAATATGTCATCTATACTTAACTTCACAAAATTCTGAAGAGGCAAAGTAACTGTGCGTAATAATTGTCAATCTTTAATAAATTTGTGAAAATGAACTCAGTGTTTTTGTTTTAAGATAATTAAAATGACTTTTCATCACCTAAAGAACGAAACAATCATAGGAACATAATACTATACAAATGTAATCTTGCCTGGCAACTTCACCAAAGTGCAACATGATATATTTATAATAATTGTAGTTTCCTCCCGCATAATTTATGTTTAGTACATTTATTTACATTATTTGCCCATTAATTTCCTGTCAGACCCATGTTAAAGGCGGGTAAACATAAATAATTTCATACTGTAATGACCCTGCCAACATTTAAGCAACTTTATATTTATAGGTAATACGAATACACTCTGTTTAGGCGTTCTAATTATTTCCAAAGACATAATTAATATTAAAAATTGTAATACCTAATTACATTCAAATGCAGTAAAAATAAAAGTCTTTATTTACATTTGACAATTATATTGTGAGAGAATACATAAGTACTAAAATATTCAGAACTAATCATATAGTAAAAACGATTCGACATTATAAATATTTCGAATTACAGTATTTATGATCGAGAGCTGTACAAAGCTACCTCTTCAGTCAGGATACGAACTACAGTTATCCTGTTTCACAATTAGCGTACGCTCCCTTAGACACCACTTTCTGAATATAAAGCAAACATTTCTGGAACCTGCATCGGTGAAAATAATTACCTAATAATTCAATCAATATTACGTTGTTTATTTGGTTACGTACCCAAGCTGAATGTCTAATAAACTAGCTGTGTTATTGCTATATGTCACTGAATTTGATAATAATTAAAAAACGAAAACCATATTCTATGCCACAATCCTAAGGCTTTTCATAAGACGTACAAACACAATTAGTAGAGATTGTTGGTGAAGAACATTATTTTGTGTAGAAGAAAAAATATTTACAAATAATTTGGTAATCTTTAGATTTTAGGGTTTCCTCGAAACTGCTGGACAAAAAAAGGTTGGTATGAGTGGATAGTTTGGTAACCCGATCAGGAGTTCATGCCATAAATGAAGAAATGCTGATTTTTGAAGTTTTTCTAGGGTGAAAATGTTCAAAAATCGACCATTCCCCTCCTTCCCATTATCCCCGAAACAATTGAGCCTAAACTTAAAAAAAACAGAATATAGAAAATATCCCCAAGGTTTACAGCCGCGATAAGGCGAGTTTGGGAGGCTATTTATAGAATTAAATGAAAAAATAAAATAAAATGTTTTAAAACGCATCATGTACCTAATATATCAAAAGGCTCATTGTAAAAAATAAAACTGTAATACTTAAAACTTAGAAAAAAAATTTGAATAGAGCATGATAGAAAAAAAATTTGAATAGAGCATGATATGAACTTTGCTGAAAAAATAAGAAAAAAGACTAATATTAGTTTTAGGGTGCAAATTATAGAATTAAATGAAAAATACAAAATACATTTTTTAAGGCATCTTGTAATATATCAGATGAGGAATACAAATATATTTATCAAAGTATGTAGGCTTTCAAGGC
The DNA here is from genome assembly GCA_034190945.1 of Octodonta nipae. Classification (NCBI taxonomy): domain Eukaryota; kingdom Metazoa; phylum Arthropoda; class Insecta; order Coleoptera; family Chrysomelidae; genus Octodonta; species Octodonta nipae. Next base: position 80,174,637 of record CM067221.1, on the reverse strand, counting down.
CGTTATCAATGGATGCACTATATGTTTCCGGGCTATTTTGCCGTGGTCTATTGGAATGTTTTCCGAACGTTAACTTTGCAACTGCGACAGACATCTTCAGCGGCTCGGGCGTAGTTGATACCTCGTTTGGGTGCTCGAAAGCGAATAGAACTTTTTACACACACACCCATGCGCGAGCCCAGGAACTAGATTTGCCTTTCAGAACATTTTACTGATGAGCACTTCCAGCCCCCTTGCCATCCACCCCCTGAGACTTAACTCAGGTCCTCACGCTAACGCAGTTTTTCTCCTGCATAATCGCTGTCTTCTTGTTAGGATAGCTTGCCTTTGGTTTGGTTCCATTGCTTTACCTTACTGGTACTACAACAACTGTCTTATTTGTGTTACGTGGCTCATTCTTTGCTATGATAGGTTGGTTTCCCCCGGGCCCCCTTGTTGTCTCCTGAAAAAAAGATTGTTATATACTTCATTTTTGACTTACCTGTCCTCTATCTCTGGGCTTCTTCGTCCTGTTCCCTTTCGCTAAGGCAGAGCTGCTTCTTAGGCCGTTTTTATCTGTCAATAAATCTGGGGTCATAGTCGATTAGTTGTCGTAGGTGAAGGTTTGAGTGCTGTTCCAGTTTGGCGTAAGCCTCTCTGGTACTCCTCTTCATTTCTGCAAGCACTGGTTAGTGTCGTAAATCGTTGAAAATCACCGTGTTACGAACGAACCAGGGTGCGTCGACTGCGAGGCGTAGGCATAGGTTCTCCTGCCTTTGGATGGCCTGCCTGTTGCTCTTGCTGATGTGTCCCCATACAATTGAAGCGTACGTCAGCATTGGCAAGATGACTGTCTTGATGAGAGTCAGCTTGTTTAAGAGTATCAGCTTGCTTCCTCTTCCTATTAAGGGGTAAAGTTTGGCACGGGCACCCCGGACTTTATAACGAGTCTTTTGGACATGCCTCGTGAAAGTCAACCCTTGTCGATGATGATTCCAAGGTATTTGACTTCGTTCTTCCATAGAATTTGTCTGCCGTTGACGGGTAGATTTCCAGTCGGAACGATCGTGCGGCTTCTCCCGTTGACGAACAGAGCTTGGGTTTTGTCCTCGTTGATGGCTATCTTCCACTGAAGGCACCATTCAGCTAAATTGTTAGTGGCGGTGTCGTCAGCAAACTGGGCAATTATAGCGTCTCCTGGTCTTGGGATGTCTGCAGTGTAAATTGAAAATAGCATCGGGGACAGGACTGCTCCTTGGGGAACCCCTGCCTCGGTGGTCCGGTATCTGGAGTGCTCTTGGCCTACTCGTACTCTTACTCTTCGATGTCTCAAAAAGGAGCCCACTAGCTGGATGATGTTAGTGGGAAATCCTAATTGGTCCATTTTTACTAATAGTCCGTCATGCCATACTCGGTCGAAGGCTTTAGCTACATCCAGGAAGATGAAGGCTGTTCTTCGATTCCGGTTGAGTCCGTCTGAGGCGTATTCTACAAGGCGTAGAACTTGATGTTCGGTGGCGTGTCGATGTCTGAATCCAAACTGCTGGTCTGGAATCACATTCAGATCGTCTATTGTCTCTTGGAGTCGATTCGCGAAGATCCTTTCTGCTACTTTACTCATGGCTGGTAGTAGACAAATAGGGCGATAGTTTTGTGGAAATGTACCGTTCTTATTGGCCTTTGGCAGCATGATAATGTCGGCATACTTCCATCTCCTCGGGTAGTATGAGTGGTAGCATTGCATTGATGATGTTTGTCAAGGAAACGACAGCCTTCCTGGTGAACCGTTTGACTATCCTGTTGGATATACGGTCATGTCCAGGTGCTTTTCGTTGCATGAGACGTCTGATCTGGTCCCAGAAGTTTTTACTGGCATGACGCTGGTATTTATGCTAAGCGGTGAAAGCATAGTTTGCCCTTATCTCCGAAATTCAACCACCTAAAATTGTGTAAATGATTTAAAATATAGGTCCTCACATGAACTTTACAGGCATTGAAGGAAAAAATCTGAAAAATAATTATATACAACATGAAAGGGTTGATTATGAGAAATACAAAATATATTTTTTAATTTTTAAAATCTTTGTTTAAAAGAAATTCGACTCATTCCCTTCTTTATGTCCAAACTACTACGTTCGGAAAAATGAGAGTATAGAGCCTCGCCCAAAATTTACTAGTAAAATAAATCATTAAATCTAATAATAATTGAGGGGGGTTGTAACCTTAATGGAAAATAATACGATTTTTCAGGCGCATACCTTATGTATCAAATGAAAAGATTGCCATAAGAACTAAAAATAATTTTATTTGTATTTTAAAACTAATTTGTTATAGATTTAACATTTTATTATTTTAAATTTGACCCATTTGCCCAAACAACCAAGCTTAATATTCGGTGAAAGATTAAATGCCACTGGAAGCTATTGATAAAATAAAATAAACATTAAACTTAATTCATGAAGGAGATCAAGTGAAAAAGCTCGATATGAGAAATAGAAAGGTATATTTTTTATACATTTAAAACACGACAGGGAAATATAAGAAAATTCACTTCATACCTTTTTGTCTGAAACTGGAAAATTAGAAAAATTTGTATTATATATAGATTACCTACATTATACGAAATCTCAAAGGTGATACGGAACCCTTAGCATACGAGTCCAACTCGCATTTGACCCAATTATTTTAAGTATCTAGTAGTTAGATGCAATGGTCTGCCAGTTCTATTTAAAGTTCTGTATTACACTAAACTATTTTAAAGTAGAAATGATTAAAGCTTTTGATTTCAGGATGGGATAACGTACTTACAGCTGCAGCTGTTCCAAAATCTAAAAAGTTTAAGATGCATAATAAAAAAATTAAATTTGCAAAGTTACTTGAAATAGTGGTGGCTCCAAAGGGCCATCTCATACTGAGATCACAAAATAACCAACCCTACATTAAAAGAGTTTTGATCCGAATACTAGGTTATGATATTCCGCGTGCATTGAAAGCCTTCTACGTCTATGCCACCAGTACAAATACTCCTAAAGTAAAAACATAAGAAAATACTCGTTTCAGTTGATTGGCCTTACAAAAGCAAACTTCCTTAATTGAAGTGTGTATAATTGAACAATGTATAATTTAATCGTTTCATAGATTTCTCAGTAGGTTCTAACAATTCTTACACTATTGAAAGAACAACCGATAAGAATTCGTAGCCAAATATATTAACTCTGTGTTCGGCACCCAGACGTCACACAAATTGTTGAATAATCATCATACTTATGTTAATAAAAACAAGCTGGATGAACAAAGGCTTACTATGTCAGAGTTATATTGCAATCCAAGCCGCAAAGATATAAAGAAAATTGAAAAAAAAATAGTTTTTATCAAATATATCAGTATTATCATATTTCATATCAGTATTATATTTTATATCAGTATTATGTTTTAGGCAGATATTGAGAATAGCAGCAAAGCGAAATTAGAATCAAAATTTCAAAGCTAGTACCTAAAGCCCATAGACACTGATACCCCTGGTTTGACATTTCTACATTACTTTATTAATTCAAACATTTTCACCTAGAATTTTACTTTGTCAAAATGAAATATTGTCTTTATGAGTCAGGAATGCTCTTATCAGTGAAATCAGTTGTAAAATCACAGTTGGAAAATCATTATCTCGTGACATTATCCCCTACATACTAACAAAGAAATTCCATGTTCATGATATTTGTATAGATAGAAAATATATTTTTTAGTAAGTTGATATTTTTAGTATTAAGTAGTTCATTCTCTATAAAATGATTAAAATATATACTCTTCCTGTTTAGTAATCCCAATCTATTCAGTGTATTTGACTTCGATTTAATATGTTATAACTGAGGATTACGGTCTAGAAAACCGGATAAGGTTAGCCGGGATCTTACCAACATTAATTGTGTTTTTGGAAATTATATTACAATTTGGAAAATCCTGTATATTTTAAACATTCTGAGCCTATCTCAAATCCCATAATGGCTATTATAAAATAACAAAATGAAAAATTAAAAAGTTTCAGAGTCTAATTATATTGAGTGTAAAATTCCAAATGGTTTACTAATTAATTGATTTAACGAACTATTTCATATTTCAACTTCTTTTGATTTCCTTTTATATTGCATTCCCATTGATAATGGGGTTTGATTGCGAGCCTGAAATGTTTGGAACATTTAAAATATACAGAGTTACCTGTAAGAAATTGAAAAACCCAAGTAGAGATGGCACAATTATCATTCAGAAAACGTCATGAATTGTTTACCGGTAAAATTTATCGAATCTGAACACCTGGTCCGACGTATTAAAATGAGGGAGCTAACAGAAATTACTTGGAAAGTATTAGTACGAATTTAAGGTGTACCACGGTGATTCTGATATTTTTAGGAATATGCAGAAGTTTGTATTTACATTATAAATCGCATAATACACTGATGTTAAATTTAAAGTTAATTGTTAATTGCAATTCAAATAATATTACTGGTACATATAGTGTGGGAGGAGAATGAGAATTTATATATTTTATTTTTCCTGGATTAGAGGGGTACTGATATCTTTTGGGATAATACACTTAACTTACCCTAAAAAGTTGGTCAAATAATATACATACTTTGAGGAATTCTTAATAAATTAATACAGCATTCTACATGAGAGAAATTTCCAATTTAACTTGCAACATTATAGAATTTTTTTGGCTACTCACTCCTGATTTTCGGTGGACTATTCGATTATTATAATTTCGAAAGAGTTAATTGCAGTAAAAATAAACGTTTTTATGAAATACTTGGTAGGTACTTTTAAAATAATATGGCTAATATCCGATAAAATTATTAATAGGTATTGTCATCTACAAAAACAATAAACTTAAAATAACTCACCTACTAACCTAACCATGGCAGAAAGTTTCACCCAATGTTTACATTAAGGATTGCCTACAGATACAGAGCAGAAGGGTTGAGTTGAGCTGATTATGTAGAAGCACAGAATAATGAAACCCGAAAGCGAAACTCTCCGTTGCCGCCAGATACAAATTTATTTGCGCGTGTGCGACAAAGCCATTTATTTGAAGATTGGTTCAATCACAGATCATACAAAGAGAAGTTTCAATGAACCACAGAATTATGAAGTTATTGTATTATTTGGAAGTTCAAAAATGTACCTTATTCTCAGAGTAAAAGCTACAAAATAATCTTATTATTCACAAAGACTCTGTTAAATACAATTCAATTATCAAACATAACCTAACTATGAAATGAAATTTATCTTGTGTACAACAAAACAGTCCAAGGATAGCCTTACTAGGACTAAATATTATAAGATTTATTTATTATTTACAGTTGCATCAGAACGAGGTATAAGTAAGGTCAGTTTGTCAAAAATTTTTGAGTTGGTGAGTTGGACCTATTACTTCCACACCACTTGAAGTGGAACTTTTGGTATATAACAGATATATAAACACAAACCTTTATTTTCACACGACTTCTTATTAATTTTATTTTATTCAAATGCCCCTAAAACTTACATTTTTCGAATATCTTGTTCCTCTTTTAATACGAATTTCTCCTTATATTTAATTTAAAGTTACCGGCCGGATATTGTTACTATCAAAGCAATAGCCGATTCTGTTCAAGGTCACGAAATCTTGACTCTAAAACTTCAAAGGTTCCGACAAGAGCTTCGCTTCTGGGTTTGATTATTCTGTGGTAGAAGGTTGAAGGTTGAACAAAAGTAGCAATGTGTTTTCCTGTATTCTTTGTGCGCGCCAGGTAGATTATATGCCACACGTACCTTAAAGAAACTATCTAGATAACCTACTAAGCTCACAGGATTCAAATAAAACTCTGAAATAATTGAAATTAATTTAATGAACTACTAGCATCAATATAGATTTACTTGTAACAAATATGTAATAGCTGTAGGTGAGATTACTAAGGTGATTGAAGACGTCAGCAGAACTATTCAATTTGTTATGTTTCATAACACATTTGTGAAATGTAAATCTATTACAATATGCTGAAACTAATTAATTTAAAATCAGCCTTTGCTTCCAGAAAAAAATATGACAAGTATCAATTATTACGTTCGGCAAAAATATATGAAAATTGTGACTAACAAAGTTTCGTGAAAACATATTCTCCGATTTGAATAAAAAAAGGTGTATAATATCTCGTTTTCAAACAGAACCGAAGAAAAAAATTGACCTGGAATAGGGTAAACGACAGGTTATATCAAAGATATTCAAAACAAACACTGTTATAAAAGACATGTCTTTCCGATTTCATAAAGATAATCAATTTTCAGAACGATTTTTATTTTCTTTTATTCCAAGACACGCCTCACTGGTACAGGAAACAAACAGAAATAAAAACGTAGGAATAAATCAGTCACCGGAGAGTTTTCCGATAACATCGAAGGAAACTAACGAGGTGAGTGGAACTTTGAAAGTTGAGCGAAAAATAAAAAGACATACCTAATATTGAGCTAAATCTAAGGGGAATATCCTGCTATGTACATTTGAGTTATAGATGCTTCGAATCAATTCAAGAAAATGTTCAAGTGTTTTGTTGTTTGAATAGAAATCTCGATAACGGCAAATTATCCCAAACTTCTACGTGGAAGTAATTTGTGGAGAATTTTCCGCTCGAACTTAAGAATCCAATAAATAAAACCCAGACATTAAATTTACAAGTCGAGTATTCGCCTTTTATTTAACTCAAATGTTTGCTCGACTGCAAAAGTAGGTTATTGTTTTTCCATATTTTGTATTTACAGATGTAGTTTAATTAGATGTAATACCTAGTACCAGTAAAACGGCTAGCTGGATGAATTTACACAATCAAGGTATCGCTATATTTATGGTAAGCTCATACCGAAACTTGACTGGACTTGAGCGGAGTATCGGAGCACAGAACCAGAATTGACTATCAAGCAAGTTTCTGGGAAGATTTGAAAATGGATAACACAGCCCTTTGTTTTGTAGTTTCTGAACTTTTTTCGTGCGACAAGAAATATTTTTTCAATACTTAATATACAGTTTCTAAAGATAAGATACAGTGAATCAAGGCACCAATATCATAAAGGCCCAGACCCGAATATGAGAAGATAAGAGTCCATTAATATCCCAGTGCCCCTGCCATTATAAACCCATAGCTTGGGTCCGACCTTCTTTCTACTCCAGTCAAGTTTCGATGTGCGCTTGTCTTTTTCTTGACAATGCAAGTAGTTATTATAAATAAAAATAATATAACAAATTCATAGAAATAAAAGAGAAATTGTCAATCAAGGTTAATAAATTAAAAAAAGGAAAACCACTGTAAAATTTACAATTTGCTAAGGCAATTTTATTATTATACATATGTGTCTGTGGTCATACCAACATAAAGTAGAAAGAAACTTCGATCTCGAAATCTTTGAATGGGACAAGAATTATTAAAAAACAGCATAAAAGTATTCAATAAAAACGCCAAAAACAATAATAATAGGCTATATGCTTGAGAAACCTATAATCTATCATGATTTTTAGGGTTCCGTATATTCAATATATGGATAACCTTATAATATCACTCCGGATATCTCCATCTGTCACATCACTGCAATTTTCTCCAAAGCTACTGAACGGAAAAGGTTGAAATTTGGTATCAGTGTATAGTTTGATGATTCGGAGAGAAGTGCATATCGTAGAAGTTTATATGTATTTTAATAAAAATCAAGCGAATGAATGTCTGAAACAGGGATATTAGAATATTGAAGGAGCTAGGGAACCCTTAGTATGCGAGTCCAACTCGCACTTTACCAAATTATTTATCCGTACCTATAATCAAATAATAAAACATATATAGCATGACCCATTTCGAGAGGCATCAGAAGGGATTCTCATGTTAATATTTAACCGACTTACAAAAATGAGGAGGTTGTTAATTCGTGTGCAACTTGTTTTATGTATGACGAGCTAATATTCAAAAACGACTTGGGCAATTATGATGATTTAAAGTGCATTATATTAAGGAACATTACAGAATGGTCCCATATAATTGTCTATAACATGAGATTTACGGTTTTTCAGAAAATCAGAAAAAAATTAAATAAGCGACAAGATTTCAGTGAATTTCAATGAATTTTAAGTGTTCTCTAAAACCGCTAAAGAAAATTGAATATTATAAATCGTATTCCTCAAAGATATGTGACAGTTTGATTCTGTATAATTTTCCAAAACGTAATTGCAAAACTTACCAGTTTTCTGAAAATCCGAAAAATATATGCAAAAAACTGTTAACTTCATGGTAAATGTCAAATTTTCGCCATAAATATCTAGTTTAAATTCAAGATATGCCATGGAAATATAACGTACAGGGTGTTTGAAATGGGATTTATTTTGATTCATTGGAAATAAGTTTCTTTTTAGAGACGAAGTTAAGTTATGTGGCTTATAGACGCCTGAAATGGCACATAATATTCCGTTAGTTTATCGAAGCGGTTGTAGGTGTGTGCGTGCGTTTATGTGATATTAGCTGGTAAATAAGCAGTTGTATACATAGGATGGTTGAAATATAAGTTAGAATTGAATTAGTTATATAGGGTGGTTCTAAAGATATTGTATTGGGTGGCACATAAGTAGTTGCGTATACAAGGTTGTTGAAATAAGAGAGGAGCAAAACTATAGTTATACAGAGTAGATATTTGCGTTATAGGACGGAGAATAATTACAGTAATACAAAAGGCTTTAAATATTGACAGAAGCAGTTGAATGTACAGGATGGTTGAAATATAAGCTGAAGTAGAATTACAGTTATACAGGGCGGTTTAAAAGGTTAGATAGTTTGAACATAATTAGTTGCTTATACAATGTTTTTGAAATAAGGGTGGGGTAAAATTATTGTAATTCAGGGTGTATCAAAAATGTATAAGCATAAACATATTAGGATATTTGAATTATAAGACATGGGTTCGAGTGATTTTAGAAGCAGTTGCATATACCGGGTGGTTGAAATAAATGGTAGGGTAAAATTATAGTATTATGTGGTTCAAAAAAGTGAATTTTGTTCATAAGGGTAGACCATAAACAATTGCATAAATGGATTACTAGACATATGGGGGGAAGTAAAATCATTGGTTTACAGGAATAATTTAAACAATAGAAAAATATAAAGAATCAATATAGTGTGGAGAGGATATACTTATGCAGGGTGGTTTTAAAGATATCAGGACCGTTGTAATATTGTGTTGAGTTGAAGTATAGTTGGGTAATTCAGAAAATGATAGACCAATAGGTTATATAGGAATGGCCAATATACAGAAGCATATACAGTGTGTATGCAATATAGAGTGAATTAGTGTTACACTTATAGAAAATGCTCCAAATAATAAAACAAATAAAAAAGTTAAAATATATTTGGAAAATATGGAAGAAAAATAAAAATTAGAGAGGGAGAAAAAGAGAGGGAGAAAAAGAGAGGGAGAAAGAGAGAGAGAGAGATAAGAATACGCTAAAATTCCGTTGAATTGTACCTTAAATCAGATAAAAAAGAATATATATCTGAGAATAGTGATTGATTGCACACGATTTCTAAACCGTCAGCAGATGTCGGTTCTTTTTTAAATATAAATTATTTATTTTCTATTTCTATTATAGGTACTAAATTACCAACATTTGATTAAAATGATGAGCATGAGTTCATCATGTACAACATAAGCAGTCCTCATTAAGGAGACTGAAATAGTAAAAAACATTAAACAAAACCACATATTTATGCTAATTTGACACTGGCACTTGTACACTGGGAAGGAATTTTTCGCTGATTAGAATGTTATTGATTTACAAATAACGAGCAAGCAACAAGATAAAATTTGATATCCACTGATCAGTGAGATTGATAAAACGAATATTATTGCAAATGACAATTGAAAAAAATGTTTATTATTAAGTTTTAAATTAGATAACAATTTTTATTTGTTGTATATGCAAGACTAGACATATATGTAATTATAATGTGTTAACAATTTATAAAGAATGGTAATTTTAATGAAAACTTGCTATTGTTGCAGAAAATTATTTAAGAAAATCATATAAAAATATTACAGTATATTCAATATAACTAAATATATTTTTGTAACCCAAAACAAATGTTTTCTCAAAAAATATTTTTTACGTAATACTTATGGCAATGTTATTATATCTGGGTTACATTACATTAAATTACAATTTGAATTAATTAAATAAATAATATAGTTCCATTAAATATAAATAGTTACTAGTAGAAGGATACAGTCTTATTTTAATCTGCTTCCATAATTCAAATAATGAAACATAAAAGTAAAAGCTTGTTTATTGTTCATATAAAATAAGATGAATTCACTGACTGAATGTAACTCCTTTACATTCCGACACCTTTTTTTTAAACAGTATATGACAACAATATTTAAGTAATTACCAATGTTTTTTATTAGTATAAAGGTCTATAAAAGTATAAAGAGGTTAAACTTTTCGGGAGTAGTTCTTGGATTCATTTAATAATACAGTCCAACTCACTCCACTACTTTATTTATATTCACAGAACTATTTACAATTTATCTTAACTATACGGTAGTAGAATACTGAATGAATGCTGTCTCACCTCTTCTTATGTATATACTTCTTCTCCGAATTGTCCGGAAGGTCAACGAGCCGCCGAGACTAGACTAGAATTTTTCGTGAAAGTCATTAAAGCAAGCCGCCGATCTCGATGCGCCAGACGTACAATATTTCGGATTCCCACAAATATCGGAGGAATGTCGCTTCCACGATTTTTCGGATGAATTCTCGTCCCAATGTTTATCTCTTGTTAGTTATTTAAAAAATGGAGAAAAATATGGCTCTTGTAAAATGTAATCATGTAAGTAAGAAATATACTACCACTGACAGAAATCAATCCCTTCTGGTTTAAAGAACATTTATGAACTAGAATCTCTGACAGATGGATTTGTATGGATTCAATTGTTGCCTGGCTTACACGGTAGCCGGATCTGACTCCCCTGGATTTTTATCATGAGGGTGACTCATAAATATACTCATCAATCTAATCTACTCTAATCTCAAAACAGAGGAAGAAGTAGGTCAAATAGTACAGGAGCAGTTCAAACGATGGCCTTAGATTCACATAACTCTTTTAGCTTGTGATTTAAAGTTATCTGATTTTTTTGAGCATTTAGTGTTAATCGGAAATTATTTATCGCATGTCTGAGTTGCTTTATAGGGGATTATATATTTCATACACAAAACTGAATTAAATGTTTTACCTCTTAGATCTTGATATTCATTTCGCATTAGAAAATTTAACTCATTTGTGAAGGAAATACATAAATAATTATTCGAGATTCAGAACATTTGAGAAAAGAACAACTGATGAAGGTCCTCTAGTAGAAACATTGTATTGCCTTGATTTCAATGAATTTTAAATTCCTAGAAAAATGGTATTGATATAACATTAAATCTTACACTACCTAATTCTGGAAAGTATAAGTGGGAGAACGCTAACTAACCCTATGTCAGTCCCTAGTACAGTTCTTATCCGACAGGTTCGTGTGCAGGTAAATGAAGACTGGACAATGAAATGTATAGTGGAACAATGGTCGGCCAGATATTGTATGCCATCATTTCACTTACGAAGAGAGGAGCTCCCAGACGACGACGGGAAGAGCTATTTACTCGGGCCTCCTGACGTCATTGTGGGTCCAATGTGACACCTTAATGGTAGAGAGTGGAATGTTAAAGGGAATTTGGAAATATATGATGAGAGAGATACTAATCTTCAACTGCTATCCTGACCGAATCAGGAAGCAGATAGTGAGATAACCAGATGTCATCTGGACATGAATAAAAATCTCTATCGAATTCCCCAATGATATTACTGGGTTTACTTATAAGAGGTCAGAGCCAGGTGCCGGAAATGATACATCTGCGCAGCCAGCAAGGGCTAGAAGACCTGAACCAAGGGCAGAATGCAGCAGTACCATGTGGGTGTCCCATTTGAAGGAATTGCTATGGTACTCGCAGGTCTATTCCATAGAGGTAACAGACATATTCTGGTTATGATAGATTATTTTAGTAAATGGCCCAAAGCATGGACCATGCCCAGTAAAGAAGAAAAAACGGTGGCAACCATACTGGTGGTACAGCTATTCAGCAGGTATGGTGTACAGTTGTAATTGCCTTCCGACCAAATTCGGAATTTCCAATCTGTCGTATTCCAGAGGACATATATGATTTTGGTCATTAAGAAAAAGAAAGCCGCCTTGCATCCGCCAACAGGACCGAGGAACAACATCAACAAGGTCGTCAGCAATAACCAGGGATAAGTATATTCCCCACTTTCTGTTGGCCTATCATCCAAAATATCACAAAACCAATCAGAATACTGCTCGGCAGGGCGCTGAGACCATGTGAATTGGCCTTTAGATCACAAGAAAAACCGCCTAATGAAGATAACCATTATACCGACAAACTCGGACAAAATTTGATGGATACATACGATGTAGTTCGAAAGGAGATGTTGGCAACCAATGATGTGATGAATCGATTTGAAGGTAAATTCAGTTGAATATTAACAGGGAGAAAAAGTTAGTTACACAATCCATATATTGTCTATTCGAAGTGATCAAGAGGATCAACGACATTGTCGTGGTCGTCTAGTCGTCTAGTGTTCGAAAGTTGGGAGTATATTGTTTGAAGTTTATAGAGGGTTTTTTTAGTGTATATGAAATGATAGTGTTCTAACGAACGAAAAATTATCACGCGGAAATAAATGATTCTATTTCCCTCACAAAATTATACAATGGACAAAATTCAAAAAAATAATTTGGGGCTGCTTTTATGTACAGAAAGAGGGAGCGGCAATGGGAATCCCTTGTCTCCGTTCCTTACTAATTTGTTTATAGGCAGATTTGAAGTAGAGGTAAAGAAGGACTCCCAATATTTTTCTAGGGTGTTGATAAGATATGTTTTTGCTATGAATAAGTTTAATATTGTAACGTGTAAAAATTTCAGTCTTCTTAAAAATCTGTTAGATTAATTCATGTTCTCTAATTCCTGAATTGTTACGGTGCATTGTTACGGTGCATTATTACGGTGAATTCTTAGGGTGCATTCTTATGGTACATTACGGTACATTATTATGGTACATTCTTAAGGAGATTACTTATGGAGAATTTTGAGTTTTCCACATTCTGAATCTTGTTTTATGGTGGATTCGATTTACAGTGGAACCTGTTGCCTGTGGTTTCTTTTCAGTTTTGTTCTACGTTTGGAGCCATGTTCTAACTAAGAATTTTTAAATTTAGAATTTTATACGTTTTGGAGCTGTTAATTTTGAAGTTACTATTTGGTATGGAACCGATTTAACAGTTTAAATGGAATGTACTTACTGTGAAGGGTTAAACAGTCCAAGTCAGTCAAGACATGCCAATATCATGAGTTGCATCCTGAGATATTTGGCTTTATTGAGTTTTGCCAGATTCAAGAGTACAGTACAAATAGACATTACAGTAAATTTTGTGACGATAGCAAGTTCAGATCATTTTTGTAAAGGTAAGGCTTATTTTCTGTTTACAGATTATACCATTATCCTTATTGATAAAATAATTTTAATTTGCTGATTATTGTTGAGTACATTTTTCGTAGATTTCAGATATACATTTTTTGCATAAACATCTAAATTTTCGTTGTAGTTTTAATTCAGATTCTTGAATATTCCGTTATGTAAATTGCAGATTTTACCGCTATTAGAATGCCCTAATTTATTTCGAAACAAACTTTTTATTGCAATTTTTTGGTACTATATTATTTTTTTCGAGTTTTTATTAAACTCTCTGTATTTACATTTCGCATATTTTTTTATACACCTAACCTATCGATTGTGAAAGAATTTTTGGAAGCACCATTGAGAGTATTTTTACAGAATCACATTACTAGCAGTTGTTGTTTATAAGAAATATACCTCACTATAGCCGGTGTGATTACATCATAACCGCATACTATTTTTTGGTTTTTAAGGTATGTTCACTTAAAGGTTTTCAACCAAATGTCGCCCTAAAAAATGATAAATAAATTTAAATTTTATGTTTTATTACCTTTTACCCACGACCTTATGTTCTCCGATGAACAGCAGCCGCTAGCACATGTGAACAAATCAAGGTAGGTTTTATGTTGATTTTTGAGTTTTCCAAATTTAGGATACCAGGTTTGTGTCACAATATTAACGAATTTGTCTTACATCTTAATAATAAATTTCCTACTATTAAATTTACTTATGAATTAGAAAATAAAGGTTTCCAATTTTTAAATGTACTTGTTCTAAAATATGCTAATAACCATTTAGAATTTGACATTTATAGAAAGGAGAAACATATTTAGATATTTAACTATTTTCACTGCCGATTCTGCTCTTTCTTAAGGCGTTGTCGTCATCATAAAATAACTCCGAAGTTCCTCAAAATAAAACATCTAGTTAAAATGAGTACCTCTCGCAAAATTCTAGAACGAGATAGTTTTGCTTTATTATAAGAACGCATCCAAGCAACTAGAAGTGGCATCAATTTTCTTTCTAAAGACCTGCTCAAATTAGATATAAATCTCGCGAGAAGCTTATCACCAACAAACTGTGAGTCAGTTGATAAAATTTCATATTGCCAGGGCCTCAAAACTCAAGAGATAACTGTTCTGAGACACATAAGGAAATTTCAGTCCTCATACTCAAAAGCCGCTGAACACCAAAATGACGTGGTCCAAATCCGGAACAAGCAGAATTAGCTATGACTATGGACTTGAAAACCTACGTTCTCAATTCTTTTCACAGTCAACAACATAAAATTAAGGCAATAGCTATATGTAATGGTAATCCAGTAAATATTGTAGATAAGCTAATTAGAAAAAAACAACTTAGGCTAAGAATTAATGAAGTGTCAACTTTTCGAAACGAGAACTAAGAATATAAGTTTATCTCTGTCCTATATAATCATTATACTAAGGGTTGTAAATTAATTTTAGTGCACTTGGCATAACGGTAGTATACAGAACAATGAAAACATTACAAAAACTATTGGACAATTTCTGAGATTAGCTTAAAGATTTCGGAGCAAATCTGAAATGCTGCATTGCGTACCAACCTACATCATCAAACTTGATTGTTGCTTGGCACCGACTTCAACAGGTAGGTAATTAATTTGTACATAATGAGCACCTTTTACTGTTTATATTTTTTTCTTTGTGTATAGGTACCTAACAACATTGATAGTGTTATTTATTCTCTAGGTTTGTATTTTGTTATAATTATTTTCAACTTTTTAGTTATACTTTGAAGTCGGTTATATTTAAAAAAATATATATATTTTTTTTTCAACTGGGGTAGTTTTTGTTCATTATTCATTACTTTTTATGTTGTATGTATAACCTTAATAATCCAGGTAATATCGAAAACCCCAATCATTTCAGAACAATACATTTTCCTTTAAATTGACAGGTAAAAGTTTCCGAACAAAATGAACGTATGCGTTAACTTAATAAGCCAAAAATATATTTACCTCTCTGAACAGACAGACATTGTTTTGTCCAAACGTTTTTAAAGATTGCAATTATTTGGAACGTTTTGATGACATTTTATGATAGAAATCATTAAAATACCTAACGCCATCAAGCGTGTAGTTAACATAATTTAACCTCTGAATAACGTGTTTATATATCTGTATACTTTAAGCTTTAATGTGTTAAATATAAATTTAAAACTATGTTAATTAATAGAAAGAAGGACAATTTTTGTAGCGGACATTTGCTCTGTAAACTAATTGTTTCAAAGACTAAATGAATCAGTTTAATTTCAATTATCTTTTATTAAAACACTTTTTACCATCTTATAAATATCACAATATTGTAAAATTTTTAATCCACCCTGTATAACAATTATTCTTCTCCGCACTATATTTCACAATCACATATTTATGGAGCACACTTTTCTAACATTTGTCGCTCACTTCACCCTATATTCGAACCATCCTGTACATACGGCTGCCTATGGGCCACCACAATTTTTTTAACTGTCTTCTGTAACTATCATCCTACTCCATAGGATATGATGGTTGAAATATATTCCCCCTGTATAAGAATAGCATCTCTACACCCTAATTGAAACTTCGGCTACACACTAAAAAATCTACTTATTGCCACCCAATGTAATTTTTTGAATAACCCTGTATACCCGTAATTTTATTTCAATCTATATTCTAAGCAACTTGTAAATTAAACTGCTATGGTCTACCTTATAGATTATTTTAACATTTTTTAACCACCCTATTTAACTACTATTCTACTCCGCTCTATAATTTCACTATCATATATATTCAACTAATGATATTTTATAATGATTTGCTCTGTATGTATGTGTATTATATACCTTGTATTAGTCAATCATAGAAGTCTATCAAAACTTCCCAAAACTACATATTAAATTGAACTTTTAATATTAGGAGTGATTGCTCTTAACTTACTGTGATGAACAAACAGTTCTGAAAAAGTTTACTCTATAATTGAATCAGCTGTGAAATTTGCACTAAGAAATGATAAATTAGTTATTCTATATATCGATATGAACTCGACGGATGCATCTGTGCTATTGTTATTGATCTTATCACTTTACTTTGTGGTTTTGTTTGCTACAATTAAAGACCCTGTGTATAATCGTACCAAATAGCAGTTTAGAGCTTGACATGTGTTGTCACTGAATTTTCTATTAGGCCGGGAGTAGGTGACACCCAAACCACCCTCTTTGCAAAATTGAAAAATTTTCTGTTAAATCGGTATTTGCCAGGTATACAAACAGAATGGGCTTGGTACTTATTGATTTCAGAAGCCGAAAATACTATACTATACTAGCTATGTGCTTGGGATGTACGTAGAAAATTTTACAATTCGCAATTAAAATTTCCAATGTCTGCAATTCCTGCACTATTATGTTGGAATTAAAATATTTATGAGGAAAATGAGTTACGTCACTTCGATGGAATTATTGATAAGAATATTGGATTTTTTGGCGATTTTCTGCAGAACTGTATGTTGCAAGTCGCAGGACAGGATATGAGACCACCTAGATATCTTCTTTAATATATTGCACTTAAAAAACTATCCACATCGATAAAGGGTTTTATAAAATTCGACTAATATGTTAGGTATGTTGGTCGATTTTCATGCACGCATGTGCTCATCCACTAATTTCATCACTTTCCCAAAAGAATCTATTCTAACCATAACCCGATAATCGTCGAAATCGGTGCACAACAGGAGATGAAATCAGGTAACATACATACAAAAAAAAAAAAAGAAAAATTCGCTGCGAATTGCTAACCTCCTCTTTTTTGCAGATTGAAGTCATTTCAGACAAGGAAATTATGAAGAAAATAGGTTGAGAAAAGAATATGTTGTCATTTTCTTTACATCCAATCTTGTGGAATAATAACTTGACAAAAAAAAGATGTACATAAAACACTAATAGAGTCGGATATGACATATGAGTCACAGGTGTCGATCATAGATTCATAAATCGGAAACTACGTTAAGGCGGTGATAGTTGGCGTTGCAAAATTATTATTGTATCCATTATGAAATGATATAAAGTAATTGTGAAAAGTACGCTCATATTGAACATAAAGTTCTACTTGATTAGATTCAGCATCCTGATCATAAAATTGACGTCCCAAAATTTGTAATGCATCTGGCAAATGTGTTTTATATTAAAGAAAAAACTAATTCATCAATTTAAAACAGTTCCAAATGTGAAAAGCATTAATTTCCGATCAAATTTATGATATTAGCAGAGCAAATACCTCTTTTTCATATTCCATTATTTCCAGAAATTTGTTTGCTCGCTGTATTTTGTATTCATTATTGATCGAGTCATCAAACAGCCAATAGGATTTGGAATGAAAATGGCATCGAATAAAACGATTAATTTGTTATTGGTGTATAAAGCTTTATAATATAAATTTCAATTGTTGAACACACATATATTTTTCACTGTTTGAAACGATTTCGTTAGGATGGATAAAATTCTAAATCAGTGAATGTATACGAGTATGTTTTTAAATTGATTAAACTTTGGGCGAAAACAACAGTTTTTATTTTACAACAGAGTGTGTTTAATTTTATACAGGTTTATAGTTATGGAAAAAATGATATTTCTCTCGAATAATAATAATAAAAGCCTCTGAAAATACTTAGCAAAAATATACCTGACACAGTTAGGTGGTCTACTAGAAAACTCTTAAAACCTAGTTCCAAATTGATTGTGAACATTTCTGGTTAATTCATTAAAATTTTGGGGACAATGGAAACTGTGATTACTCACAAAACAATAAACTTTTTCTGGTTGTTTAGAACGAATTGTCAGTGTCAAATTTTTTGACAAACAACAAATTAAAGATCAAAGCGATTTTTTTTAGAAAAAACCTTGAAAACAACACTAAACGATTGCCAACGACTCCAGACTCGGAGTTGAAACGTCTCCAAACACAGATAAGTATTACACAGTATACAATACATTACTTATATACAGGAATACTGGTTAATCATTTTGTAGACATCTCTTTCTCTCAGAATAACTATGAGGAAGAATCGCAGTACAGACAGCAGTAATCCGGACAATTTTACGAAATTGTCTTACTACACATTGTTTTACATATACAATTTTTATATACTTATGTGTTGCAGGAAAAATATTTGAGGAGAGAAAACCCAATGAACAGACAAAATAGAACAATTGTTCCAGAACATCTATATCGGATTTACAGCAATCTACCGGCTGTAACTATGGTTCTACACTTGGTTGACTATGACATTTCCCTTTTCAATACTGAAAATTAGAACCTGCCGGAAAAAATAAAATATATGTCAGAAATTCATAAAATGAAAATAAATTCAAAAAAAAGTTATTATTGAATATTGAATACACAAAACGTCACAACAATAGAAAACTAATAGTAATAACCAAAAAGTTCAACTTCACCTTAATGTGACCAAAAGTAAGAAAGAAAAGTCAAAATTGTTAAAAATGAAAAAAATTTAAAAATGACAAGAATGACAAATTTTTAAAATGTCAAAAAATGCCAAAATTGTCAAAATCACCAAAAAACGTCAAAAAATCTAAAAAGAGAAACGGAAAACGCACAAAGTACAAACAAGTCAAATATTTCGAAAAGATTGTTGAGAAAGTCTTTAATTATTTTGCATGTTCATTGGGTTTTCTCTCCCCAAAGATTTTATCCTGCAACAGATAAGTATTTGCCTTACTACACTTTGTTCTCCATATACGATTTTCAAATACTTATCTGTTGCATGAAAAAAGATTAAGGAGAGAAAACCCAATGAAAGGCAAAACAGGTAAAATATATCTACCACCTCATATTAAATCCCAGAATATTATAGAAAGACACAAAAATCTGAAAATGTGAAAATTACCGAATGAAAAAAATGTTCAAGATGAATACGTAAAATGCACCAATTTGCTTATCTCATGCGAAACTGGGTTGTGTGAGCTAGTTGTGAATATAAATAAGAGTCGAAGTACATATAGTTAGAGGTGCATCAAAAATTAGTCGGCAGTAGTGGTAATGGCACAGTGAAGTTAAAAAAATTACATTTCAATTAATTATTGTTAAGAATTAGAAGGGGCGATGAACATACAGAAGAGAAGATACTATATATTTTGAAAATTTATCAAACGGTTGGGCAAGTCAAACATTGTTTAATATTCTGGACCAGAGATAAAATTCAGAACATCAACGCATAATTTGAGCTGTTCCATGGGAGGAAAAATATTTTCGATTAATAAAAAAACTAAATGAGTAAATAATACTATTGTTAACTGATAGGAAGAAAAAGTATAAACTGAATTATGAAAAAGTTGAGTTGATAATGTTGAAACCATATTCAACCGTAGAAAATAAAGTACAGAGGATATTTCCAAGACCAAGTTGAAACCGAAAAGTTCCGAAAAAATATATTACATAGATAGCGTTAAGGTGCACTACTTTTTTCGTAAAACCCCTCTATTCTTCCTTGGTCAACTTGAAACAGTTCCAACTAGATAAATAGATAAGAAAATAAATGTTGAGAAGGCCATAACAATTTCAGTTATACCAGCAGCCCTGCTGTATAGTTGCTTCCCACTTTAGTTACCAAACGTCCAGACAGGTATATATGGATATTCGTTGATTATCTGTCAATTTCACAAGATGCATGGGTGAATATCTAGATCTTCTTAGTGATTTAAAAATTACTTAGAGCATTAATGCAGGTAATGATCTTTTCAAACAAACTTTACGAATTTAAGGATTTTTTAACTTTGTTGAATTCTCATTATTGTTTAACATTTAAGCAAATAATCTCTATAATGGAAAAGAAGTTAGGCTAATCAATGCCATCACCATTCAAACTGTTTCATTAAAAGTAATTTAAGGCTTCATCACGTCGACTAGGAATTTTCCAATTATTTACAGAACATTTTGAAATATTATTCATACCTGAACTTGAGAACGACGAATTCGAGACGTGGTGTGATAATTTTGCTTGAATTTCCAATTTACCTGAAACAAAATATTGCACTTAGTTAGCTTTAAAATATTGTAGGTATTATAGCTTTTAAAAGTCTCTCATATGTCTATGAATCCAATTGAATTTGGCTTCCTAACTCACTATGTATGTCACTTTTTATACAGTATCTTAAACACCACCAAATAAATAATCATTAATAATTGAGTTTAAGAACCTGATGTGTTGATAATACCAGTTTCAGAGCTTATCTTACAAATCATTTGTTATTATAAATATAAACATACTGATAGAAGTAATTTTTTGTGGAGTAAGAGAGATCGACAGTTGTGTTTTGCACCCGAATCGTAAAATGTTTCAACATACCTATGTGATCAAAGAATTGTTCAAATGCATAAGAAACCATTTTCATAAGTGCAGTTCGAAAAGTTGACTGATAAAAACTCCGTAAACAATGACGAAAATGAGATCAATTCAGTTGATTTTGCTTTAGGGATCACTCAAGTATGACACGGCAACGATCTTCAAAGTACCTGGAGACTAATACGACAGGTGTCAACTTGGCAGTATGGGTGAAATGGCAATTTTTAACAGATTTCTATATTTCCTCGAATAATAGGGACATTGATATTTTTTGTGCCATGCTGAGTAATGGATATAAATTCCAGGTGAACTAAAGTAATTGTCACTATTTTGCAAGGACTTAAGTATTAATCCTAATGTACAATTTAATTCTTAATTTAAATATAAAATCAAAGGAACATATTACGTGTTAATTTAAATTTTTATTTACATTAGTTTTTCACAAAAACTTAACGAAATTTTTTCAAGACATTTACAGTTATATATCACTAAGTGTGTAAACCGAAAAATGCAAGATATAACATTGGATTCTTTTCTCTTTATGTCGTTAAAATATATGGTGCTCACGATAATGACCACGAGTAGGTATCATCTGGATGTTCTTTACAAACACATATGCTGCTTCTAGAAAGTCATTTGTAAATATTTTTTCGTTCTACTTTTAGTCCTTCTGAAATACTAAAGACCAATAAATGATCTATTCTTTTTTAATGTTAGTTAGCTATTGCCCTTCGCAAAAACATATTATATTTTAAAATAATGTGTTCCAAAAATATTTACACATTACACTAATGCAACTTACAACGCACTAATCCATATATATATATATATATATATATATATATATATATATATATATGTGTGTGTTTTTTTTTTTTTTTTTTTTTTTATCCGAAGAGGGGGAAATACATTGCGTACTTAGCTAGCACGTGCTGGCCGTCGTGCGGGACTCCCGATGCAATGACTTCAAAGCAAGATTAAATCGTTGCATTGAAGCCAGTATAACGTATACCCGCTAAAACCCTAACCTCTTTCTCCTACAACCATGGTCCCCTGCGGCACTCTTTGTCAATACTACTTCGCAAGGGTGGTTCATTGCAGATGTTAACTGCTCTTACATTGAAAGCCTCTAAAGCCTACTCCTCGAAGGTATTGCGGAGGTCTTTGAGGATAGTCTCCGCGTAATCTGATACCAAGTTCCAGGCTTGCGGGCCCTTCAGCATGGCTTCTACTAATTGTTCTGGAACGATATTAGTCTCCAGAATCCTCTCCACTTCGGCACGTTGATCCTGAAACCGGGGGCAGGAGAAGAACACGTGTTCCGCGTCCTCTACCACGTCTGTACAGTGTGGGCAGTTTGGGGAGTTTGCCCTCCTGAACCTGTGCAGGTATGCTCGAAAGCATCCATGTCCAGTCAGGAGTTGAGTGATGTAAAACCCAACCTCCCCATGCTGGCGGTTGACCCAACGACTGATGTTAGGTATCAATCGATATGTCCACCGGCCTTTTGTAGAGCTGTCCCATCTCTCCTGCCATTGCCCTAGACTCATGGCTCTTTCATCGCTGTTTCTTGTCGGCTGGTCTTTTTCTAACTTTCTGCGGTAAAGCCGTCCCCTTCTGCAGCCAGGATGTCGATTGGTAGGGTAGAGGCAATCACACTCACCGCCTCATAAGACACAGTGCGGTAGGATGATGCCACTCGAATCGCTGAGAGCCGCTGGACTGATTCCATTTTCGGCGGTACGATGGTAGCTCGAGCGATTTCTCCCATACCGGTGCCCCGTACAACAAAACAGAAGTAGTTACTGTTGCCAGTAGCTGTCTTCTTATCTGTCTAGGGCCTCCGACATTCGGCATTATTCTAGATAATGCCCCCTGTACCCCAGCTGCTTTCTTGCTGGCCGCGATTATGTGCTCTTTGAAGTTGAGCCGTGTGTCCAGGAGCACCCCCAATAGCTGATGAAGGGCTGCGACTGTATGTAGGTGTCGCCTATTTTGAGGGTGATGGTTTCCCTTGCCTTTCGACTGCTAACAAGAAGTGTTTCGGTCTTTTGCTCTGCTAAACTCAAGTCCGCTGAGAGCATCCAATGCTGAATTGTGGCTATAGCGAATGAGAAGGTTGTTTGTATCTCCTCTATGTGCTTGCGCACTATGATCAATGCCACATCATCGGCGAATGCCACTAGCCTGACGCCCTCAGGCAGACCGAGCAGGAGCAGGTCGTTGTACATTACGTTCCATAAGAGGGGGCCAAGAACAGAGCCCTGAGGTACACCTCCTGTGATCTTATAGTCGACTTGCCCATTTTCAGTTTGGTACAATAAGATGCGGTCCTTGAAATACGCTGAAACCATTCTCCGCAAGTACTGAGGAACTTCCATCCTGGCAAGAGCCTCCAAAATGCGGTCCCAGCGGGCCGAGTTAAAGGCGTTCTTGATATCCAGGGTGGCTATTAGACAGTACTTTTTTCCACCTCTTCTCCATCTCTTTCCCGAGATAGCCTCTCTGGCGATGTTGGTAACGAGTGTCACGGCATCGATGGTTGATCTCCCCTTTCTGAACCCGAATTGGTTGGTGGAAAGTTTTGGCTCAACGTAGGGCTCCAGCCTATCTGCTATTATTCTTTCAAGGAGTTTTCCGCAGAGTCCAACATACAGAGGGGACGATATGATGACGGTTCGTCTGGAGGTTTCTTTCCCCCTTTAGGGAGGAGCACAAGCCTCTGCTTTTTTCCACTTAGTCGGGAAAACCCCTGCTTTAGGCAGGTCTCATACATTTGTAGAAACATGTCAGGCCTATTGGCTATGGCGCATTTTAGCGCGATGTTAGGTATGCCATCTGGACCGGGAGCCTTGCAGTTTTTGAGCCGCTTGCATGCGCCCATCAGCTCATTCATAGTCACTGATGGTATATCTTCGTCCCTCACCTGCCACGAAGGATAAGCGGGTAGCTCAGGCTTCGCAGGAAACAAGTGAGTGACAATGCGGTGCAATGATTCGGGGCAGTTCGTTGATGTCATGGGAGGGGCCTTAATTTTATGCATCACGATTTTATACGGTTTTCCCCATGGATCTTGATTAACTTCGTCACACAACTCCTTCCAGTAGGATCTCTTGCTTGAGAGAATTGCTCTTCGTAGTTGTTGTCTTTTGATCTCATAGTCGAGCCTTAGTTCTTCTGTTGTGACCCTGTCGCGTCTCCGTGCTCGTTGATGCAGCCTTCGTGCTTTGAGACACTCTCGTCGGTGTTGTGAGATCGTGTCGTTCCACCAGTAAACTGGTGGGCGGCTGTTGTTGTGCCGTCTCCTTGGCATGGAAGCATCGCAGGACTTGACAACGCTTGTCATTACCTCTTTGGCAGTGGCTTCTGCGCTTGTTGCTATTGACAATGGTTCCTGCTCCATAACCAAGGCGAATGAATCAGCATCGAAAGCATTTTGTTCCAACCGACTGGCTGTGGCCTCGCACGACTGACACACAATCTTCGTTTGGGAGTGGTGTTGATTTCCCATATAATAGCTTGGTGGTCGCTATTAGTAAACTCCTCATCGACCCGCCACTCACAGCCCCCTTTAATTAGGTTGCTGCTAACGAATGTCACATCAATAATGGAGCTGGCTGTGCCTTTGCGATATGTGCTTACGGCTCCTGTGTTGAGGAGTACCAGGTTGAGCGAAGACATGGTCTCAAGGAGAGCTCGTCCCCTCGCGCTCGTTTCCCGGCTTCCCCAGTCAATTGCCCAGGCGTTGAAATCTCCTGCGATGGCGACCGATTCACGCTTCCGTACATCCTCCGCCAAGGTGTCCAAGAATAACTCGAACTCCTCGAGCTGTGCACTAGGAGGTGCATAGCAGCTATAGAAGTGAACCCCTCCCACTTTGGCTCTCACAAGCCATGGTTCGGGGGTATTTGGGAGTTGTTGGAACGGAAGTTTACCGCAAGCCCATATCGCTGCTCTGTCCGTTGTGTCATTTATCCAGGACAGGGTGTCGAAGTTTTTGTACTGCTCGCAGATTATGGCTAGGTCGCAATCCAATTCCCGCACCCGCTGTACCAGTAGGTCTTGGGCTGCTTCGCAATGGTTGAGGTTGAGTTGCAGTACTTTCATTTACGGGCTTGTGCTGCTCTCATCGCCTGTTGGTAGATCGGACATTTCCAACTACCCGCAACGTGCCGGCAGTCTGACCTACTATCTTTCTCTTTGCAGAGTAAGCACTTGGCAGGTTGTTGACAAGCCGAGGCATTGTGACCGGCGCCTCCGCATCTGTGACAACAACTGCTTCGGTCAGTCTTGCCTCTGCACGCCTGGGCGTTGTGCCCAAAGTGCCAGCATTTGAAGCACCGTCGAAGGCTGATCCTCTCGCGAACACGTACTGTGCCCCACGCAAGTTTCAGCTTTCCAAGTGCGATGGCTTTCTTGGCCTGGACCTCTGGGAGACAAACAACTGCCGTTTGTGTTGACCTATATGCCCGTCGAAGTGATTTCACTGCCTCCTCAGTGATCTCTGCCAGGCCGTCGATATTATCTTTGAGCAGGTTTACTACGTCTTCCTTGGTACTGATCTCGTCCAAGTCTTTAATTTCAATCTCGATTTGCGGTATTCGAGATTGTACAGTGGCCCCGCTTGGGAGCTTATTCTTGATGGCGTTACAATAGCGCTCCATCTCCTGAGCGTCTGCCTTGGCGAATAACAGAAGAAGATCTCCCTTAGCTGTTCTTCGGATCTTATTGACTTTTTTGCCTATATCCTGCAGGGTGGGATCATTTTTGATACCTCGCAAGATATCTGCATGGGAGCTCTTCTCGCCTTTCTTTATAAGCAGCGTACAATGTGGCGCTGGTTTTTGCTTATTGGTCCTCGGGGCCTTTTTCCTCTTTACCACTTGCCAGTCAGTCGAGTGGTTTGCAGGTTGGTTTTTGGTCTGCGGTTTAAACTTGGATTTTAGTCCATGGTTTCTCTCCGCTTCTGAATTGACCACCCTACTTGTTGTTCCCTGGGTGGTTTGCCCGATGTTCTGGCGACCTTCCTTACCGGGCTTTAGCTTGCTAGCTAGCACCGGTTTAAGAGTTTTAAGTGGTGGTGCCTTACTTGATGATGCTACTGAAGGCGAGACCTTCGGTGGCGAGGTCCTTGCTACAGAGGCTACTTTTATTGAAGCCGCCTGCCTTGGGGCCGCCGGTGTTGATGCAGCCGGTTTTGAGTTAGCTGCTTTTGAGGCAGCCGCTTTTGGGACCTCCTTTTGCTGTCCACCTTGTGTCTGAGTGTTTGACACCTTTACTGGCGATGTCTGTGTTGTAGCAGGTTTCGCTACAGGAGGTGGCCGTGTCGTTGACGTCTGATATTTGTCATATTCTGACTTAATGGCGTGTGCCAGTTTCTTGATCTCATGATGTACATTGTGCCTAGGCCCAATGAACTTCAAGAGCTCATCGATCTTTGCTCCTAATTTGTTTGGAGCGCCACTCTCATTTGTTGCTCTTTGTTGGACGTCAATTCCATTATTCGCCTTTTGGAGGACTTGGCTGGATAGTGTCTTGCTGCCAGCTCTAGTTGTAATGGTCGATGTTGTACCATTACTAGTGTTCTTCTTCTTGTCACTATGTGACGGAACCAGTGATAATTCGCTCCCCCCAGAATCCGTGGAGCGTGCACCGGCCACCGAGGCTTTCACTCGATCGGAACCGGTGGCGGGATTATCCTCTGCAGAGGTACCCGCCTGGGGTATTAAGTTCACCTTATCACCCATATCCATAAATGGTTTATTTTCGGGGTCCCTTCCCCTATCTGATTTTGGTCCGCCCTGAGGAAATCCTCAGTACTCCCCATTGCTGGAGAGCGTTCCCCTATCCGCCACCTGGGGAGGCGCCCGGTAGTGGACCAACAACCACCCCGGGATATATGTGTGTGTGTGTGTGTGTGTGTGTGTGTGTGTGTGTTTTAGGTGGTTTTCGGGAATTCAACCGCGTATTTGACAACTGATCCCTGCCGGGATCGATGGTTAAATGACGACGTTTCGGCAGAGTCACATCTGCCCTCTTCAGGTCGAATACTTCGAGTAACTAGAAGCGAAAGCAGAAGGCTACGAGAATTATGCGAACCGACCTGAAGAAGGCAGATGTGACTCTGCCGAAACGTCGGAAACCACCTAAAACATTTAGTGCCCGCGAAAACTTAAAAACAAATATATATATATATAAAGGGATAAATCACATATATCTGAACTGGAATAGCATGGCTAAACAAATAAACGAAAAATATCTACTAGGTAGATGTAGATATATTTAAACATTATCTTTACTATGTACAGGGAGTCCCAAATATAAGAAATATCATTGTCATATTTTATTCGGAGGGTTTTTGTTTCAAAATTGATTGGATTAGTCATAATATTTCGTGTCGAATAAGGCGAGAGACTTGGAGCCCTCAGCCGTTGCTTCGTAAAAGTACGCGAACTTTTCGTAATAGCTTTAGCATTGCGATGAAATTACCGTCGTTATACCTTTTTACTACACCGTTGTAAATTGTTTCCTATACTTATTTCAATTATGACTCACAAGTCTTAATGTAAATTGTTTTCTTTATATATGTGAAGCTAGTCAGCACACAAGTAGTTGCCCTTATTTATGGTGTACTTTCTGACTTCTGAGTTATATGAAGTCTCAAATTTCATGTATTGCAAACAGAGAATTGGAATGTTTATTAGAACGAAAAGCAAATTTTGTACAGGTATTGTATATTAATTGGATGATATGTTTGTTTATTTCCTATAATATATTGATTTTTTATAAAAGAAGAGAACCGTGTTGTATTGGTATGGGTATGACCAAGGTGGTGTGGTGTGAGTCGGAACATGTCGCAACAAAGGCAATTTCATGTTATGCAATTCATTCTTATACTCATCTATTTTCATATGTGTAAGTGTAGGCCTTCGTTAAGGAGCATTCGCTTCACTAAATGCAAAATAACTTACTTAGAATAAATTCTCATATTTTGAATAAAACTACACATACGAATATTGACAACTTTGTCAAATTAACTTGACAACATTCGACTTTGAGTTACCGTGTTGAATAGAAAACAACATTTATACTCTAATTGGTCCACTTAAGAATAAACAGAAACTAATAGAAAAGAAAGAAAAAAGAAAAAGAATAACCTTAAAAAAATTAATTGGGAAAGCAATAATGCATAGGTAAATAATTTCATGTGCCCATATTTTACTCTTATACTAAATTATGCAAAAAATAATTCTGTTTCAAAAAAATACTTAATATATAACGTATGCCGTTTGAGAACATTAAATTTTGACATTTTTAAGTTTTGAATTGAAAAATTGCTGAAATCCTATTTTTCAGGTGCAAAAAGAAAGAATAACTTGTTGAAGGCCCCTCTTCTGGATTACAAATGGTTTTAATATGAAAATGAAATATCTATATTTGCTTCAGGTTTACAATTTTTAAAAGGCACTTAAATAACACCAACATTTTTCCAAAAATGTTAAATACCTTAAGAAACATTGTATTGTCGACTACAAAGAGGGTAATAAAATATTTTAAATAGCAAGCAGAATTCAAGAATGAAATATTTCAATTTAAAATAAGAAACTTAACGTCTTAGCGGAAGTGTTACATCGTTGAATGTTGAAATGTTTAACTCATCTATCCAACTAATCAAATTTTCAGAATGATACAGTCACAGCGAGTCCATAAAGTTCTGTTGGAAGCATTTTAATATTTACATCTCGTTTGGACTATTGTGTAACCTCTCCCTTTGTTTTCTGCATATCTTTCATTCCAAATTAATGGCAGGGTTTATAGCGAAACATTGAATACGTAGATATTTGAGGTCAGCGTGGGATGCGATGATTAAATGCAAATCAATGCGGAAGCAAAAGTCAAGTGTGAATTTACACATTCTAACAATAGAATGGCCAGCAAAAATTACCAAAATTTTAGAATAGGAAATAAATGTATATGAGATTGTTTTGATACAAAGAAGTTGTCGGTTAATTGGGTTGAATTATATGATCAAACAAATAATATTTCAAAAGTGTTTTTTCTTTGAAATGTGTTTGTCTGAAACGGTACCCCAAAATCAATATTCCAAAATTATAAGGGGTATTTTTAGAAGAAGACTTTAAATTTTAAATTGATTTAAAACATTGAAAATGATTTTAAAGTTCAAGAAACTGGTTTTAATTGTAAAGGAATTTTATGGCCTTATTATTTGGAGGTTAAATTTTCACTTACTCTTCTAAGGCTCTATTTCGGCAATGACTTGTCGAATATTGGAAGGCGATGGACAGTTTTTGAATCAGTTGAAGTCGAAATGGTCTGTTAGGTGAGTAGAGGATTTGGTAAACTGAGAGCAATGACATTTCTAGTATCCTGTGAAGTAAATAACGCAAGAGAGTAATAGACTAAAAAATGTTTGGTCGTTTTTCCTTGAAGAATGTATATATCATATGACATAAACACTGTTGTTAACAATTTTTTGTGAAATAATTATACGGGGTGTTTAAAATTGCAAAACACGCAATCTTGGCAGTTTTGCAGCAACAAAAAGTTTTAATTTGAGAAGTAAGTATGTTTGATACATCTTTTGATTAGATACTAAATCTTAGGGCCATCTAGCCTAGTAAACTATTATTATTTGCAAAAAAACTGTAAAACTATGAAAAAAGGTATTGTGGCAAATGTAATTGATTTTCTTAAGAGGGGGTATTATTTTACGTCAAGTATACAATTCTCTCATTTTGCGAAAAAATAATTCTACAGCCAGTTGTGGCATATGTTTTTTTATATTTATTTGAGTTCTTTGGGAATAACTCCACATATACTTGAAAGTCTGTATATTTCAAATATTTGAATAATATAGACTTTCAACTATATGTGGTGTTATTCCCAAAGAACTAAGAAAATATGAAAACTGTATTTATATGATCGGCTTCGAATAAAATTTATTGGAGGGAGGCATAACTTCACCCAACTTTATCGAACTGACGTTATTTAAAATGTTAGAAATATATTTTATTATTACTTTTCTTTATAGGTTTGTATGTAAACACTATTTTAATTAGGTGATTATTATAAATAATTGTCAATAATAATTAATATATGTACATAATGTATACGAATGTTGAAATTAATTTTAGTTTTTATCAATTAGTCAATTAATAATGCAATTAAGCCATGTTAAAAAACCTAATATTCCTGTTGAGCCAAGTTCAAAACTCATGATCTGAAATTATTTTTCTTTTTGTAATTTTACTAGTAACGAATAACCGACCATCCGAATATTTAAATACTTGGTGTGTTTCGAATACTTACAAATCGTCAGAATATTACTCGTTCTCGGTGACATAAGATATAATGTTATATACGCTCTCAGAACGGGTATATGGTGCTTATAGACATCGAATATTGGATGTCCGAATAATATTCGAGTTCTAGCATTTGTAATTAGTACAGCTTTTGAAAATAATCTGTCTGACGCTTACTACAGATATTAGTATTTATTGACAATTTCATACATTTCAGGCGTTATATTTTGAAAGTTCGTCCATTCCAATTAATTTTTAGGCCTTTCAGGCACATATGCTTGTTATGCAATTATATATACCCTAACGTGCATTTTACATTGTTATATGATAAATGAATTTATGACTGGGCCATTCCACCTGAAAATGTCTTTGTTTGATTTATTGAGGACAAAAGCTTGTAAAATGATACCTACACTAATCGAAAATTGTCAATTTCCAAAATTATTTTCAAACCCTTAAAATCTTGACGACCTCATGGAACTGTTATCCTACAGTCAAACAGAAAACATGACCAAAATTTAATAAAGTTAATCTTATATTTTACTAAATTAAGACCTTTAGAAACCAGTAACTCAAATATTATAACATTCAACATGTGTACTTGCTTAAAAAAGTAATCTGTTTATGAGATTCGAACTTGGATTAGCACCATAAACATATTATGATTCCGATAGTTTTTCGACTCTGTCAGCCTTAGCTTTCATTGTTGACATGGCATTTATAATAAAAGCCGGGATGAATTTCAACATTTACATAATTGTGCATTATTTATATTATCAACTCCTTAATTACCATCATCTAATTAAAAATAATGTGTACATAAAATCTGTAAAAAACAACTAAAATATTTTTCATACTGAAAAACATTTTGAAAAGGAATGACAGTTCGATAGGCAGTAGTAAAATTAAGATAAGCGATTTCTCTCCACCAATAAGTTTTACCTGATTCCGAATACCAAAATGCGGGCCAAATTGAATTTGCATAAAATAAAACAAAACCAAACAAAAATTAATTTACCAAAGATTGTACTGAAAGATTGATAATTAATATGTTTCGTTCATTGTAAACTTCATGTAAAATTTAAAGCCCTCGTACAAAAATCACATTTGTGAGAAAACCCCCAAAGCCGTGAGGTTGAGATTCTCACCAGTTATTTACCTAGTAAAAATGAAACTTTTTGCATAGTTTCAAAGCTTTATTGTTTTTAAACCGACTTCCAAAAAGGAGGTCGCTATCAATTAGTCGGCACGATTTTTTAAATTTTTATGTATGTTCAGTGATTATTGAAAATCGGCTTGAGCGATTTGGATCATTTAAATGGCATTCTATTAAGGAATATTACAGAAAGGTACCAAATATTTTCTATAACGTGACCTTTACGGTTTTCCAGAAAATAAAAAAAAAAACAGTAATTAAGAGACTACACTTCAGTGAATTTCGACTATACAAAAAGATGTTTCCACTTGATTCCGTATAATTTTCTATAAGGCCAAACATACCGTTTTTCTGAAAATCGTAAAAATTTGCACAAAAAACGGTAAACATCAATGTAAGTGTCACACTTTTATCATAAATATCTAGCTTGAATGTCTAGACACGCCATGAAAGTATATCATACAGGGTGTTTGTAACGGTTTTCATTTTTTAAGCCTTGCAGTGGTCTGTAGTGGTGAGCCATCTTTTCCATACGATATACGGTGTGTGTTTGTGTGTATGTGCGTGAATCGCACGTCAACCAGAAAGCAATGTACGCAGTCAAATATAGGGGGAAGTAAAATAACAGTTAGAAATGTGGATTCAAATTTTTTTTCAAATAAGTTTGATATTGGGTGGTACATAAGCAGCTCCATATATAGGATGGTGGAATAGAATTAAAGTTATACAGTGTGGTTCACAAAATGTTGTATTGGGTGACTCCTAAGTAGTTGCGTATACAAGGTGATTAAAATACGAGTAAAGTAAAACTATAGCTATACAGAGTGCATCAAAAAACTTTAAAAAAATGTTTAAATAAGCATATACAGTAAGGATATTTGAGTAATAAAGAGGAGGGCTCAAAAATGTTAGAAGCAGTTGCATATACTGGATGGTTGTAATATAAGGAGGAGTGGAATTATAGTTATACAGGTGGTTAAAAAAATGTTATAACAGTAGGGAACCTAAGTAGATGCTTATACTTGAGATATTGGATGAACTAAAATTATAAGTATACAAGGTGAATTAACCAATAGAAAAATAGAAACAGTCAATAAGGTGGAGAGCATTAATACTTAAACACGGCCGTTGCAACATCATCTGGAGTTGACTTATAGTTGTACATGGTGGTTCAGAAAATGATGGACAAATAATTTATATTGGGCGACCAATACACACAAACATATAAAGGGTGGTTGCAATATAGGGTGAATTAGAGTTACAGTTATAGAATCGGGTCCAAATAATGAAAGGAATAAAAAAGTTAAAAAATATGTGGAGAATATACAAAAAAAGCAAACTAGGGAGACAGTGAGAAAGGGAGAGAGAGAAAGGGACAGAGAGAGAGGGAGAGAGAGAGAGAGAGAAATAAGAATTGTACCTAAATCAGCTAAAACAGGAATATGTGTCAGAAAATTGTGGTTGCTTGCACAGACAATTACTAGGAACGATTGAAAAATGGGCTTTCGAATTTTTTAACAAATAACTCAATAACAAATTATCCATTAGGCTAGATGAAAATATCATTAGTAGCTATTAAAAATGAGTAGAAAACAAACTTACTTTTGAAACTTTTTTTTCCTGCCAAAATTGCGATTTTTGAAATTTGTTAACAACAGTTCTTATTTGTTATGCTATATAACTTCATCGGTAAGTGTCAGATCATAAACGTAGTAATTGAGTTTTGAAAAAGGTCATTTAAGCAGTAAATAAAACATTTTACATGAATAAATAAAGGTTTTGATAATTTCTGTTACATATTAGTAATTAAGCCACTAATTGTTTTTTATTGTACACATGTTTTAATGGATTTTAATATATTTATATTTGTGGATTAGGTACGTATTTTTATTTTTGATTCTGAAGATGATCTTTAACCTAATGGTGATTTGAGACAACTGTGGGAGCCGGAATATTTGTAAAGAAATATTTCTGTGTAACCTTTATATTTTTGTCTCATGTTTCAACTCATTTTTCGTTCAGTCGTATATGAAAGTGCCGGGTCCATTTATATTAGTAGTCACTTTATCACGCCATTTTTGAAGGAGGCCAACAAGAATGTTTTAGTTTTAGTCTTGCATGATTTATTTAGGTGAACCTACTATATCGAACCGGTACGTAGGAGGAATTCCTGAAAATACTGAATTATTGTGGCTGATACTTGATGTAAATCCATGATGAGAAAACAACAATAACGAATTCCTGAATATACTGTATCTGAACCAATTAAATAACATACACGTTCAACTAGCTCGAATAGTCGCAACCCCGATATTATTATTCTGTTAATGAATAATAGTTTTCTTCATTAAGGTATATAAGATTATTTTTTGGTATGTTTTTTTTGATATCTATTCTGAACACTTTAAGCAGAATTACATTTTTTAAATATTTTGTATTGCAACCACAGCATCTTGTAGAATTGTACTTATTTGTGAATAAATCCAAATTGCGAGCTAATTAAATACAATTATTTTTTGTTGCTTCGGTCATTTTTAGGTAAACTGACTTATTTCCTTTCTTCTGCCAAATATTTTCCAAGTAAAACTTCCAGAGTTCAATTAGTCTCACAGTCGTTTAAAAATATAAAAAGATTACTTATTAGCACTGTGTTGAGTATTTTCAAGTAGCAGGGTCTTTACTTGAAGATTTAATCTCTTCACAAAAGGAAACCCTTCAAAGCTCACTTAAAAAAATAAACGCGAAACCGAACAACAAACAAATAAATTACTCCGAAAAATTGAGATCTCAAATTATTGCGCTTCAAAATCCCAAACATATATATCGTTCAAGCTGTACAATTAGCTAATCCCTTTTAGCTGTCGACCCCTCAACCGACGAGCATTTTATGGAAACAGCTTCACTAGCGGCGAGAAACAGAAAGAGTGTAAGAGAGAATGGCAGAACATTTTCACTCAAAGTTTTCTGCACATTTCCCGTATGAGATATGAATAAAACAAATGGCTTGTGTAGCTAACAGCCTGCAAAAGCATTCCATTAATTCCAGCAAACCCACACCCACAAGTAACATATCCATGAAAATGCTCGAAAAAACTCTTTAAAAATAGGCGCATTATAATCGTTACTAATGAGTTTTAAACACTATGCGAAACGTGTTGGGGTATGTGTTCACATATTATAGTAGTCGCAATTAAAAACCGAATCATGTAAGGTAAAAACGATAGTCACAAAATTTTAATTGAGGCTGGGAAGTATGTCGATTTTGTGGCAGCGAAACATGAAAAAGTTGTTAGGTTGGGTGAAAAGGGATTTTCATTTGTTTTCACAATTATTTTTGGTTGTTTTGTTTTGTTGGCTTTCATTGTTTTGATTTGTCAACGCTTTTACCGAAATTTGTTAACAGCAGCATTCTGTTGACGTTATCTCGATCGGATAAGTTTGCGGGGAATATTTTTAAATGTCAACTGATTGCATATGGATATAGGTTCTCCCTATGATTTTGTTTGATGTTTGTTGTTATAAAATTCTCCATAGCTCGTCCTAACCAGAAATAGAGTAACAGCAAATTCAACAAGGATGAATTCATTTATAGGATTCTTCAAACGAGGAGGTTTTTTCGGAAATTCAACGTAATAGAATTTTAAAAATATTGGTGTGAGGGTTTCCGTTGCTTTATCTCTTTAAATTTGAATGGAATGTCACATTCTTTAGAATAAATTCGTATAAAATTAAAAAATAAGGGCTACATTTTATAAACATTTTCTATGACTGCGACAAACAGTTTCAAACATGTATAAAAGAGGCCCTCCAAATATTACGTAATCTATATAGAGGGGGATCTTTGCTTTGCTTCTTTTTGATGACATTGATGGTAAGAGCTTTGCTTACATTTGCTGACAAAGTGGTTGGGAGGGGGGAATAATTGTATTAAATCTTTTTACGGAATACTTGAACGGCCCCTAAAGAAAAATATCCAATGAAACCCAAATTATATAAACCTCCCAAATATGGCAAAAATTTTGCAAACTTCATCATCTACATTTCCATCTCTGCTTTACTCAATTTTAGTATGTCAATTTATTCAAGGCCGGCTGGAAAAAAACCAACTTCAAAAATTTCAAATGTGAGGAACGTCATTTTTTCAAACGGGACAAATATAATTTTTTTACTAATTAATTTTTTTAAACCCATTTCACACTCACGCATCTGTCCAATTGCTAAATGAGAAAAATGATTAGGTTAATTGTCGATTTTGAGCCAAGTACGCCATGGAAAATTGACGGCTAACTGTGTCGATTATTTTACGCTGCACTATCGTGTTCATACTATAATGAAAGTTATTTTCACACTGATAAATAAAGATTCCTTCCTGAAATTAATCATCGAAAACCAGTAAACAAATGCCAACAAAAGTATTTGCTTGAATGAAAAGCTACCGAAATTTCCCGACCTATACTAGAAACAACGTTAACAAACAAAGATTGAAGGATTGATGCATTATGTATGCGACTGCAAGGGTTTATTAGATAACGACCTAGTGAACTAACTGAAAACGAATTATGAGAATATTATTTCTGAATTTTCGCCTTATTTTTGAAGTCAGAAAATTATTTGATTTCACAAAGTTCGCAGCAATACAAACAGGATTGAATTTTCCGCAAAGATAAATTATGCAAAAGTCAGTTTCAGCTGTATTCAAAATTTTTCAATATCGTGGGTGGAGAAGTGAAACGTCCATCAAAAATAAAATTATTAAACTAATTTATCATCAAAATATACCAAAATTAAACTTTTCTTGGTACCCACACCTTCCATAAATCTGTTCACTTCCTATGCCTTGAAAATTAAGGTTTGTCCAAATCGATAATTTTTATACATATTGTAACGAAATCTCCCTAAGCCGGCCCTGGTTTCATTTCAGTACGACATCGATCGCTTTTAGGACAAAAAAATTGGTCTCGAAATGGCTCGGCACCTGTAGAATTGATAATGGATTGTAAGAGAGGTTTCGATGTTGATTTTAAAATGAGCAACCCATCATCGCAGTAGTCAGTTAGTGCAGCAAAGAGCTTATTTTGAATTATTATTGGGATATTCGAATCATCTGTTGTGTATATTTGATTATATAAAAGTTATAGAAAATGGTAGTGAATATTAGTTTTTAAATTTTAATTGGACCCACGGAGTTTATAACAATATATATATATATATATATATATATATATATATATATATATATAGTTTTGCAAAACTCTATGCGATAGTAGGGATCCTGTTTTTTCCCAAAATGTGGTTAGAGCAGTATGGAGGAAAAATTTACACTGATCAACGTTATGTCTGCAGCATCCAACCACCCGATGACGAGATGACATTTGAACAGTTTATGGCCATATATTGTTATGGGCAGCACGTGACCAGAAAGGAACCCCGAGACCTGTTTGAGATGCTTAGAGAATATGCCCTGGCTCATTCTGTGGCTCGAGATCTCCGAATGTCCAAAGGTGTTTGCCAAGAAGTACGGCCAGTTCCAGAAGCCACGGGGGCAAGATCCAGTGGTGGGCAAGGTACTTCACCTCGAAGATAAACAACCAGTGGGTAACTGAGATATCTTCTATTTGGTAATGAAAACATTCTTGCATGGACGACTCTGCTAGAATTGGAGACTATGATGATGGAGAAAAACCTGATGAAAGTGGCAGTCCCAAAGATAGCCTGTGGGTTGGATGGACTGAATTGGAGGGCGGTGAGAAGTATGACGGAAACGATCTTTCGATTCAGTGGCATCGACATCCTGGTATGCTGTCTCAGTACTCGCAGCCAAGATTCGAAGACCGTTGACTGTTACTTCCCCAAACTTCCCGTTGTCGAAATGGAGAGTCCTGCAAATATCGCCACACCAGGAAGGATTTTGGGGCATTTCGGGAAGAATCCCAAATATTGCTCGTTTGGCCATCGAGGTTGGCGGCTTTGATGTAGTTTTCAAAATCTCTAGTCCATGAAGGAGATCTCTCGGCGGCTCTTTCACGTTCTGAAGAATTCCGGAAAGTAATATATAAATACGGAGAGCTGAAGGACGCTATTCATTAAGTATTCGAGTGTCATATAGTTAACATAAATTGTAAATAGTTCTATGAATATAAATTAAAGTAGTGGAAATAAACTATAGTGAGTTGGACTGTGTTTATAAGTAAATCCGAGAACTGAACTGAACCCGAGTGTGAAATTAAAAATATACTATCTTTCTCTAGAGGCATATTCGCCGCATATCTCTTTACATTGCGTTTATATGTAGTATTATAAGGACGATGAGGTAAATAAAAACAAATACGTTGCTCGTATTATATTTGTATATGATGTTTAATTAAGTTGAGATCAAGACAAGTAAAAATCGTTCAACAATAAATCTTAAATCAGGCCCTTAATTTGATTACTATCTGTGTTTTTTTTTGAAACGGAATTCGTATATAATTCCCCTGGTGACGTTTTCGCTTCCAAGATAACAATCAACGAGAATTGGAATCAACTTGGAAATTTCAAGTCCAAGGTCTACACGGTAACAAATCTTACAACTTCTTGTTAGTCAAATATAAATCAATTCAAACTCGGAGACTTAATTCCATTACGAATGACGACAATAAAAGGGATGAACCCAGAACTCTGCCCTAAACTCGATACGGCAAATAACACAAGAAACACGCGAACAAGAAATGGAAAAGTTCTTTTTTGCCATGGAGGCTATAAAACGTGAAATTTTTTTGTATGGCTGGGAGTTGGCCTCTTTTAAATTCTGAGCTTGTACCCTTGTAAAACATTTACGTGTGTGAAACGAAGCTATGAAATAAACAACCGAAGTGTGGAGCTTCAGCACACAAATTTATATAAACGAAAACTTATGTAGACTCCTGGATGGATTAACAAAAAAATTAAAAGGAGTTTGAGCATTTATGATGTTACTATGGACAAAAATCCTGAATAGAGTTCGTGTGCGTACTGTAAACTTTAGGTTGTAATATACTAGCTTAATCAGAGTTTTCTTTATTTGTTCTCTGGTTATTTTGTTGTTTTTGATTTTTGAAAAGACTTCTAAAACCACTATTTCTATTTATTTGTCAGTAATTTGAAAGATATTTTTTTGGATAGGTACCAATACCATTTATAATACAATACATAACTCCAATACATACTCTAGTATGTATTGGATTATTATTTATTGAGTTGTAAAAATGATGGTTGAAATATTAATTAGTTTCTGAAAATTAAATTGGTGAAGAACACAAAGAAAACTACACAGAAAACTCAAACGCAATGTAAATAAAATGCAAGAAATATATATTTTTAAAATAAATTAACCAACTCCAACACATAATAACAATAATAACATTAATCAGGAAGAAATATTCAATTGGACTTTTTAAACAAAAAACATTAAACGTATTGTGAAACTCTATTTGAACTTGGTGCCAAGTCTGAGAAATACATATAGTTTACACAGGAATATATAAATAAAATTTTTATGTTAATAATTACTAAAGTTATATATTGCTATTTCAAACATATATAGACACACATGAAATAAATTATGGAATATTTTAGTTTTCAATTTTTGTTTCAAGTATATAAATTTTAACGATTAATGCGCCACATACAAGAAAGAACAATTTATTTTACACATTTTAAATAAGGTATATTAAGTCATTATTGGCAAAAAATCATAAAAAAAATTGTATACTAAATGTTACGAAAATGAAAGATAATTAGTTTCGACCTAAATGCTACAGAGGTAAATACAATCTTTTGAGTGGAATACAATGGCATAGTTAATAACAAGTATTTCCGCCTCGAGCTATAATTATTGCTTGCATACTTCTCGGTATTTTACTAATTAGAGTTTGAATATATTCTTGAGGAAATGCATTCCATACGTGTTGTATCGCAAAGGGAAGCTCTATTAGTGCATTTGGAACAGGATTTCTTCGCAGTATACGACGTTTTAGCTCATCCCAAAAATGCTTAGTGGGTTTTAAGTCTGCCCTTTTATATGATGGCCAATCTAATCTTTGAATCTAAACTGCATCAAGATAATTAGTCACTATGCCAGCTGCGTGTGGTCGAGCGTTATCGTGCATAAGTATGAACCTGTCGTATCCAATTTGACCCATATATGGCAAAACATGATATTGGTGGATATTTTCAATATACCAGTGACTAGTCATTCGTCCAATAACTTCCACGAGTTCGGTGTGTTCCTCCCATTGAATACCTTCCCAAACAATTATACCGCCACCTCCAAAACTAAGATTCTGTGTGAGGCTGCAGCTGCTGTATCGTCCTCAAATTTTCTATATACATGATTTCGCCCATCTGGCTTCCATAATTGTATTTTTTCAGTCCTCAATATTCCAGTGAGTATGCGTTCCGGCAAATTGAAATCGTCGAGTATTGTAATTTTGGAGACGACGTGGGACATTGGCGGGTCGTCGTGGCTTTAAACACACTTTCTTTAATCTTCTTCTAACTGTTCTTAAGTTAAGATTAACTGGTCTAACATTTAGTAAATTTCATTTTTGAAATATGTACCTAGATGCCAATGTGCGATTTCGAGTAGAACTAAGTATCACAAAACGGTACTCAATTGTTGATGTAGGTACACCTTTTGCGTCCTTGGCCGGGTCTTCGGACAAAACCTCCAGTCTCCTGATATCAGTTTAAAACATTCTAGATTGTAGAGTGACCTTTCATTTAAAGAACAGAATCTTTTTATCAACTCAGATGCAATTAGTTAATACCCTGCAACATATTTATCAGCTACGTGATGATCGCTCAGTAATTAAATGTAATTCTACTTATTTTAAGAAAAGACCAATTATACCAACGTTCGTGACTGCATGTTTTTATATTCCCTAACAATTACTGACCCCTATCATTCCCATTCATTAACAGAGTTTTCATAAAATGCCACATCAAATTTATATGAATGTAAGGAATTAATATAATAATTCTCATGTCTGTATTAATTTCGGTTTCCGAGAAATTGTGATTTTTTCTTAAAAAATACCCCCCTTGCACACTATCGAATAACTTAATATTCACAAATTGATAGAATCCGCTTCTGTTTATTTTAGTGGAGTAGGTATGTATATCAAGATTCACACTAGTATTACTTTATATTTCCAGTATATTGAGTTACCTCTAAAAAAATAGTAACTCCCCTTTTAATCCACATATTACTTTACTTAAAAAAAGGAATCAATATCTTAGTTCTCATGACTAAACGACAAAATAATCAAAAGTTGTTCAAAAAACATTTCCCCAGTTACATGCAGTGAACTTCATGAGACGACAAAACGCACACCTGCAGCTGATATCAAGTTTCATCTCATCGCAATTGTTTTCAACGTTAAATATTAAATTATGATCATTCTTGTTTGAGCCTTCGCTTGCATTGTATCAGTCTGAAATAAGTTTTGTAATAATTTTTCAATAAATTTTGTTTTTAAAAAGTTATTTTGGAAAGACAACGATTTAATTGGCGCAGTCAGTAGGATCTGTGTGATTGATTCGAAATCGCATCGAGCGGTAAAAATCGAAGCCAATTTTAGTGTTTTAACACTTTAAACGCAGATCGAACATTTCTCGTGTTGAGTTCCCATCTGTGGTACCCATCCAGGAGAACATCTTCTCGTGTTGGAATCCTAACTTGGCAATCCGACCAGAAGAACACAAAGACTTTCTTCGTGAGGGAATCCTAACTTGGTAATCCATCCAGGAAAGCAGCTTTTCTCCTTGACAGAATCCTAACTTGGTAATCTATCCAGGAAAGCAGTTCGTCCTTCAAGGCAGATATCAATAAAAACCAAGCGCTACAGGGAGGTCAAACAGAGTCGGAGTTTGGAAATCACCGGTAAGTGTCGAAAATTTCCAATCTTGCCTTTCCTTAACCCTATTGCAGGACTTTTGGAAAGATAATTGTTAAGAATTGATTTTTGAAATATATTGAATTGATTTGAAATAAAATATTGATGAAATAAATAATTGTGTTGAAATATTGAATATAATTGAATATAATTGAATTGAATTGATATTGAAAGATAAATAAAGAAAATATTTTTTTGAAAAATCGTATAATAGTTTAGTTTTAAGTTTATGAACGTAGAGGGCATATCTGCGTTGTTTGAAAACCTTCGCTTTCGCGAACGTTTATCTTCAGACTCAGATCAGTCTGATAAACTTAGCGTTTTGAATTTTGAAAAAGATTCAGACGAAA
The DNA here is from genome assembly GCA_034190945.1 of Octodonta nipae. Lineage (NCBI taxonomy): Eukaryota > Metazoa > Arthropoda > Insecta > Coleoptera > Chrysomelidae > Octodonta > Octodonta nipae. The sequence continues at coordinate 80,132,971 of CM067221.1, read as the reverse complement.
TGACACCAACAGGAAGTACACCGACCATTAATTGGGATCTATTAAAATCTAAATTACAAAATATAAAACCTTACGATGGTAACAGCAATACTTTATATAAATTTATTAATAGGTGCGAAAATTTATTATTATTATATAGCACACATAATGATAATGACTTAAACAGACATATTTTTGAAAGTATTCAAGAAAAATTAGTAGGCAAAGCAGAACTCATGGTAGGTAATAGAACCGAAATTAATAACTGGCCTGATTTAAAAGACGCATTGCAACAATGTTTTTCGGATAAACGCGATTTAGATTGCTTAGTTCAAGAACTAACTAGAACTAGACCAAATAAAAATGAACATCTTTTAGATTTTGGAAGTAGGTTACAGCTCCTACGAAGCAGTGTTGTACAACGTATAAGTAATGACGTCACACTTAGCAACAACGATAAACTTTGTCAAATTAATCATTATAATAAAACAGCCCTTAATACCTTTATAGCAGGTTGCGACGGTATTTTAAAAAATAATTTGCATTTAAAGAAACCCACTAGTCTTGAAGATGCACTAGCATACGTTTCAGAATTTGAAAATTTTGAAAATTTATATGGAAATTCTAATAATGTAAAGAAAAACTTTACCCCTAATAACAATGTTTTTCAAAATATTCAACGTTCTCAATTTCCACAACCGAACTTTCAGGTTAACCAATTGAACCCCTATAAATTCAATTTCCAAAACAGAAATTTCAATAATTATCCCCCGCAATTTAATCAAAATCGTTTCATGCAGAACATTCCCCCTAATTTTAATCAAAGACCTGAATTTCCCAGACAGCCAGTCTACTTACAACCGAGACCCGTTCCGCAAAGACGACTCTTCACCAACGAAGAAGTTTTTGGGAAACCAAAAAATATAAATGTCTTCGAACCACACCCGAGTCATAGACAAAATCTGCCAAAGCCAGAACCTATGTCAATTAATTCGAGACTCTCTTCAGAAAATAATAGACAACCACAATATCCCCAATTCCAACCTAGAAATTATAATCATTTCCAGAGTACTGGTAAACCCAATTTCACATTCGAAGAATTACATTCTAATGATTATTTTAATGACGACCAATACCAATACTACCCTTATGATGACTATTATCCTGAATACCAATACGACTATGAAAACCCAAACATGTCTTATTATTACCCAAATGAAGAAAATTATTATGATGATAATTATCCCCCTGAAACTGAAAAATCATCTTCAGACTTTGAAAACAACCCCATGCTAAATTCCAATATAATATAATATAATGACAACACCGAGACTGACGAAAATTTTCCCAAACCAGCCTCGAGCAAGAGAGAGAAACCATAGAAATTAACGCCCTTTCTAGCAACACACTACCCTATATTGAAATACATCACCCGAAAATGAAATTACTAATCGATACAGGAAGCTCGAAATCAATAATCAAACCCGAGATAGTAGAACGCTTTTTTCCAAATTGTATTTTTGATTCAAACGTAACAATTAAAACTACCCTTGGTAACAAAACCATCAGATACGAAGCTCATGTACCCGCTTTTCCTGAATTTAATTGTTTGTATTACATCGACTTTCTTCTATTTGACTTTCACGAATATTTCGATGGAGTCATTGGCCTCAACGACTTAGTAAATATGAATCTTAACATCGACTTAACTAATAAAAGACTTATAAGCAATCACGTCCAAATTCCCCTAAAATATAGAGGTCAAGACAATGAAATAAATTTTTCATTTAGTAATCAAGCGGCAGATGCATTGTTAAGAAATCCGACATCGATTGATTTCAACCCAATCGAAACAGCATCCCTAGACGTGAATCTAGATGACTTAGACGAAATTATCTCGAAAGAACTTGAAACACGCAACGAACTACCCAATTTAGGCAACGAAGATATCGAAGAAATTTTAGACGGACCTGAAGAAAATTCATCAAAAATCACAGTACACTCCAACATTTTACTAGACCCGAAAAATCCAGAAGAAGAGGAAGAAGAAGAAGACGATCTTCAAACGGTTCATACTTCAGCCGAAAACCCAATACTGACAATTCCCATTTCCAATAAACCTATAAATACTTATAAAAATCAAATAATAATAACAACAGGAGACACACCAGATTTGACCGTAAGAAGGGAGAAAATATTTGAAAACACCCGACTTTACGCTACATTACCGAACAGACTCATAAACGAAAATATCATTAAATTAGCGAAAGAATACTTTGACCCAAAACAGACATACGCTTTATACTTTCACAGAAATTTACCTCCTGAAAATTTTGCCATAGTGATTCAAAACACATTCCGGCATTCTTCATTCAAACTAATTCACTGTCCCAAATTTTTAACTGACCTTATCAAAACAGATGTTCAAAACGAAAAAATAAAATATTATCACGTATTCAAAACTGGACACAGAGGTATTAATGAAGTAACAAATTCACTAAAAACTAAATATTATTGGCCCAGAATGTCAGAAGACATCGAAGACTTCATTAATAAATGCGAAACCTGTTTGAAAAACAAGTACGATCGAAATCCCCCTGTCATTAAATTCAATCTAACACCCACGACGACAAAACCCTTTGAACATATTCATATAGACGTTTTCCAAATTTCCAAAGAACCCTACTTAACTAATATTGACACATTTTCACGTTATGGACAAGCATACCGTTTAAAAACTACAACTGGAGTATCTGTAGTAGATGGCATATTTAACTTTATAACCCATCATGGACTACCCCTCAAAATAACGTCCGATAGTGGTTCCGAATTTAAGAACAAAGACTTAGAAAACTTTTGTCAACTACACCGTATCGAATTACATTTTACCACCTCGAAAAATAGCAACTCTAATTCCCCAGTAGAACGATTTCATTCTACACTTATCGAACACTATAGATGTATTAGAGTAACTAATAGAGAATTAACTAGCGAACAAGTTATGAAACACGTCATTTTATCTTACAACAACTCCATTCATTCGGTAACGAAACTCACCCCTTTTGAAATCATACATGGACACTTAAGTACATCGAACCCTTTTGACCTAAATGATCAATTAATTTTATCAACCTATGTCCAAAACCACAAACAAGCCACAAAACAACTTTACGAAAAAATCCGTGAAAGAAATGCTCAGCATAAAGAAAATATAATTACCAAAAGAAACCTGAAACGACAAGATCCACCGACTTATCTTAAAGACAAAGCGGCTTACGTTAAAACAAAATTCCGCGACAAAAAACTACCAAAATTCGACAAAACCCAAATACTTGATGACGACGGCATATACATAAAAACAAAAAAGGGAACTTATCATAAACAATCCCTCAGGAAACCACGTAATAATCCTAAACAATTGTTACAGGTTCAAAATGAAGACGAAGATAATGACCCTTCACCTGGTCCTTCAAATAATTAACCTAGTAGAAAGTAGTGAAAATAAAATAACCATTACTAGTTTAGAAAGCTTATTGTTACCCTTAAAATTAGGAAACGCTAGAATTATATATAGCAAGCATAGATTTTTACATTACGTAGATTTAGAAGAAATTGTAAAGCAAACGGCAAAACTCGAAGAAAACTTCAAAATACTTTCAAATAATTTCCAAAAAGTGGAAGCAACAAATTTAATATCTTATCATGCTCTCGCTCAAAATCTCTTAAGCAGAACAGAATATTTAATTGAAACTTTGCACAAGAAATTAACAAATCTCCACCCTTTTGTTAGACAAAAAAGAGGATTAATTAATGCTCTTGGAAAAGTAAATAAATGGATTTTTGGAAATCTTGATGCTGAAGACGGAATTAGATACGATAACGCGATTAAAGTGCTTTCAGAAAATCAAAAATCGATCATTCAAGAAACTAATTTACAAACAACCTTGTTTAAAAAATTAATAAATCATTATAATAAGTCAATAACAACTTTGAGCCAAAATCAAGAAAATTTTAGTAAAAATCTAAATCGATTTCAAGTAGCAATGGATCAAAAGATCACAGATATCGGTCAATACATTAGCTTTCAAGGTGTGATTTCTTCAATAAATTTAGATTGCCAAAATCTTGTTACATTTTTAGACAACTTAGAAAGTGCCATTCTATTTTCAAAACTTAATACACTTCATAATTCAATCATCTCAGTAAAAGATATAGAGGAAATGATAAAGTACTTAGAAAAATTATATAAAGTTGATGAAATTCCTCATTTTGAGAATCCTTTGTCTTATTATCAAATTTTAGGAACTCAAGTTCATTTTTCAGGTAATAAAGTTATATTTGCTATTCATGTTCCAATTATCGATCCAAAACCCTTTGAGTTTTATCACCTTTTCCCGATTATCCAAAATCACCAAATGTTTATACCCGAATACCCATTTTTGGCACGAAACCAGAAGATATCAACCCCCGAAAAACATGAATGCCCTGCACTGGACAACATCTACTATTGCCAGCAGCACTATTTGCCTGCAGATAATTGTACAATCCAATTGATAAATGGAGGATCATCCGAAAACTGCCCACTGTTAACCGTTAACGCCCAAGAATCAATAATCGAACAAATCAGCCAAGAAGAAATAATTGTCATGCCACTAAACACTGAGAGAATACTATCAATTTGCAATACAGATCAATACTTCGATATTTTTACACCACGCCTAATTAAAGTACCAGAAAACTGTGAAGTCCGCATTACTGATAAGAAATTCATAAACAATCAACAAATTAAAAAAGGCAAACCACTAATCCTGCCCAAACTAGAAATCAAAATTAATGCAAAATCAAGAGACTTCCAGGCCACCAATATCACGAAGATAGATTTCGAAAATCTATACGAAATCAACAACGTAGCCAAACAGCTGATTCCCGTACAGGAAGAAAAATCGACCACCTACACATTGCCGATATTCAGTACATTTTTAATAATCCTATCTATTGCAGTAGCCATCATATTATTTCTGAAAATTAAGAAGAAGAAGCCCTGTCCATGGTGCCCAATGTCAAAAAAGAAAACCGAAGAAAATTTGGAAGAAAACCCCGATGGCCCATCTGCGAAAACAAATTTCTCTATTTTCGCAGCTTAAGGAGGGAGGAGTTACATGCAGTGAACTTCATGAGACGACAAAACGCACACCTGCAGCTGTTATCAAGTTTCATCTCATCGCAATTGTTTTCAACGTTAAATATTAAATTATGATCATTCTTGTTTGAGCCTTCGCTTGCATTGTATCAGTCTGCAATAAGTTTTGTAATAATTTTTCAATAAATTTTGTTTTTAAAAAGTTATTTTGGAAGGACAACGATTTAATTCCCCAGCTGCCACACATGAGTCAACTCATTTTTTGCAGAATCATATTACTCATTATTATTTGTTTGGGAATAAATATACACCAATTTTCACGTCTGTGTCTCATTTTGTTTTCGAGATATTAAATATTTTTGGCCTACTGTTTTTTGTAGATACGGACACTATAATGACCTAGCCATATGAAACATACATTACGACTTATTCTCATACCCATACATAAAAAATCTCATAAAAATCGGTGGAGCCGTTTCGGAGGAGTTGGAACACACCGTGACAGGAGATTTTTTTAAGTTTATTTTTAGTTTTAAGTTTATATTTGGGAATTTATTAAATAATGTTTCAAATTTACGTTACTTACATTTTGATGACTCTTGTTTTCTTTTTTCTCAGGCCTTGGGCTCGGAGCTTAATGTATCTATTTAATTCTACTATTGATTCACATATAACACAGGTGTTATTTTATTAGTAACGTTTATTGAAACCTATATTTTCTCAGACTATTAATATGTTATTATTTTATGATTATCACTTTGAATTTTTAACTATTTTGACATTAGTTGTCGAAATAACATTTTTAAATCATAAGTAATTTCGAAAAGATTGTTGAGGAGGTCTTGAATTATTTTGTTTTGCACTGGAGAAGGTTAATTTAATATTATAAAGTTCGCATAAGTCTTTCATGAGTGTGTTATCAAATTCTTTTCCATAATCAGAGTGTATACGTAGGGGAGTGCCGTAATGTTGAAAAAAGACTAAAAGAGTATTTATAACTGATGAAGCCTTTTTGTCTGAAAGGGGGTAAGCTTGGGTGAATTTTGTTAACTCATCTCTGATGGTTAAAGCAAAGTTCTTTTCAGGGTATTCAAAAATATCTATGTTGATTCTTTCAAATGGTGTTTTAGGGGTTTCAGTAACAATGAAAGGAGCACTTAAATTTTTACGACAAAATTTTACTTTTTGACATATTTCACACGAGTTAATGTATTTTTCTACGCTTTTAACTAAACCGGGCCAATTGTATTTTTCTTTTATTCTTCTAATTGTTTCATTAATTCCTCTATGGAGATTACTTTTTCCATAGTGATACTGTTCTAAGATAATTGGAATTTGGTCTTCATTTGGGGTAGTAATAAGATTTTGACAGATTTTAAATTTTATGTCTTTGTCAGCAAAGATATATGAAAGTATTTCTAGGGTTGGAAGTTCAACATTATTTTCAACATAATAAGTTTGTGAAGGTTCAAAGTAATTTTGGCATCTATATAATATATAAAATAAGTGCGGAGCTACTTTTTCTGGGTCGAAGGGTATGGGAATTATGAAGTATTTTCTGTCTTTTAAAGATTTACTTGAAAGTATATTAATTCTGTCTGTATTGAAGTCAGGGTTTATTTCAAAAAAGTCATCGATTATTTTATCATGTAGTTCGGTTAACTTATTTTGCCAGAAGAAAGTTACGATAGGTTTATGGGTTTTGTCTAGGAGTTGTGAGTTTGAAGTTTCAATTTTGGAATAGTCTATCAAAGATTTTGTTTTATAAAGTTCTGCGAATCTATTAAATTCAGAAATCATTTTTTCTTCGTCGTCAAAATTTTGGATATCAGGATTTTCGGGAATTGAGTCTTCATCTTCATTTGAAGCATGAATTTTGGAATGTAGGTTTATACAATCTTGAAAGTGATTTATTATGATGCGGGATAATGCATCTGCGTTCTTATTTTGCTTTCCAGGTTTGTATACTATTCTGTAATTATATTCCTCTAATTTTAAACGCCATCTGGCAAGTCTGCTGCCAGGGTATTTTATTGAAAATAACCAGGTTAACGGGCGGTGATCGGTCCAAATTACAAAATGTCGGCCAAAAATTTGACCTCGAAATGTCTTGACTGCCCACACAATGGCAAGGAGTTCTCTCTCAATTGTGGAATATTTGGTTTCTGCTGAACATAGGGTCCGAGAAGCATACGCGATAGGAAGATCCTTCCCTATGGGTCCTTGTGAGAGTACTGCACCAATAGCGAATGAACTAGCATCAGTGGTTAAAATAAACTCTTCATCATAATTTGGGTATCTTAGAATAGGTTCAGTTGTTAGAATTTCTTTGAGTTGTTTAAACGAATTTTTACAATCATTATCGAATAGAAGGTTGACATTCTTTTGCAGAAGTCTAGTAAGAGGTTTAGCAATTTTTGCGAAATTTGGGATGAAGCGGCGATAATATCCTGTTAAGCCAAGAAAAGATTTTACTTCTTTAGGATTTTTGGGTTCTGAAAAATTAAGAATGCATTCGACTTTTTTAGGATTAGGTTTAACACCTTCGGGAGTAACTATATGTCCGAGATATGCTACTTCTTGTCTTAGAAATTCACACTTGTCAGGTTGTATTTTAAAATTTGAATTCCTGAGCCTTTTGAAAACTTCTTTAAGTCGAGAAATGTGATCATGAATTGTAGGGGAATAAACTATTATATCGTCCATATAAACACGAGCTCGTTCATTTTGGATACCTAATAAGATGTTATCCATAACTCTTTGAAATGTGGATGGGGCATTTTTGAGTCCGAATGGCATACGAATGAACTCGTAATGACCATTTTCTACCGAAAAAGCAGTTTTTTGAATATCATTTTTATTAATCTCAATTTGGTGAAAGCCTGACGCAAGATCTAATGTTGAAAAATATTGGCATTTGCCTAATTGTTCTAAGTGGTCAGAAATATTTGGAAGTGGGTATTTATCATCAACGGTTAATTCATTGAGTTTTCTGTAATCAATAACGATGCGCCATTTTTGTTTACCGGAAGCGTCTAATTTCTTTGGTACAACCCAAACTGGAGATGACCATGGAGAGGTTGAATGTTGAATTATACCTTGATTTAACATTTTGGATATTTGAGTTTTGACTTCTTGACGATGAATTTGGGGATATTTATATGATTTGGTATAGACTGGTTTAGCATTGTTTGTTTGAATGGAATGTTTTATTTCGTTGGTAAAAGTTAGTTTATCACCTTCTAGATAAAATATATCAGCAAATTCTAAACATAGTTCAGTTATTAATTCTCGTTCTTCTTCATTAAGGTGGTCTAAACGGAGTTGTTGTTGAATGATATAGTTTCTGTCTATTTGTGAGGGTTCATATAAGTCAGAATTTAAATTTAAAATTTGAAAATCGGTTGAGTTATCTACAGGTTCAATTGAAATATCAGAAAAATCGATAATTTTGGGGATTGCGTTGGGATTAATGATAGTGGTTAGAAATTCACCTTTTTGATTTACTTTTACTAATGCATTTGGAAGTCTAACTTTTTCTTTTTCTTGAGCGTGAAGTATCGCTTCAGTATTTGAAAGGTTACATTTTAATTTGAATATTTTTTCAGTTCTACCTTCAATAGATACTTTGTTTGAAATAGGTGTCTTAGAATTTATTGGATTTTGAATGGGCATTTGAATTTGATTTTCTTTTTGAAGAGGGGTTTGAATTGAATTGAAATTTTCAGTGGAATGTTCTTCGAAATTAAGGGCTTTGAATAGGGGTACTGTTTTAAAATTTGTTATTAATTTTCTTGATTTTAAGTCGACAACACAGTCGTAGTGTTCTAAAAAGTCTGTTCCTAGAATTCCGTCGAATTCAATGTCTAAATCATGAATGTACACTTTATGAGGATCGTTTGGAGCAAAAGGGACAAGAGTTGACTCTGTAATTAGAACTTTTTCTTTCGTTATACCTTGAACTGATTTATTTTCTGGAAATTTGGGGTAATTTTGGACAGTTTTTCTTTTAAAAATTGAGATACCTGCACCAGTATCAATCAGGATTTTGAAAATTTTAGTAAGGTCGTAAATGTAATATAAATTTTTACAGCTTACAGTCAAAAGTGGGTTTACATAAAAGTTTGTACAGGGAATTGGTTTTGATGTACATTGTCGGTTAAAGACAAATGCTGAATTTGTTCTTGTAATTGGTCTGTGTCTGAGGGATGGTCTTGGAAAGGAGTTTCTTGAAAATTTTCAGGATAATTTTCGTTTTGGAAATTATCGTTTTGGTAATTTTCATTTGACAAATTTTCATTTTGGAAATTTTCATTTGGATATTCGTCTGGATTTGAATAGAAGGTTGGATAATAATTATTTTCAGCGTTAAATTCATTAAAGTTCTCATAATTATATGAATCGGAATATTCATTTTCATTTAAATGATGTGCTCTGGGTTGATTATAGGCGGGATTCTTTTGAATCACGGGAGGCCTGTTCTGAAATTGACCTGTACGTTGTTGCGTATCATTTTGAGGTGTTTGTTGTAAATTACATTGAGGTCTTTGTTGAGGTGTAAATTGTGGTCTTTGTTGAGGCACAAATTGTGGTCTTTGGAGATTTGTTTGATTCTGTGGGAATCTATTGTAGTTAGAAGTATTTTGAGTTTGTGTATAAGGTTGTCTGGAACGACACTGATTTGATGTGTGTCCATTTCGGCCACAAGAATTACATTTTAAAATTGGAGTTGGTTTCTTTGTTTGAATTGGGTCTAGCCGTTTATGATTTTCGAAATATGATAATTGTAACTCTCTTTTAATTCTAATGTTTGCTTCTAGTAGGTCTTTGGGGTTGCCTGCTCGAACGATCTGCCCGAGGCGTGGTTCTAGACCTGTTAATAATGTGTTTAGGGTCATGGTATCGATTAATGAGCATTGAGCATTTCTTTGCTCTGGGGTTAAATTTGCAGATTTTTGTATGTTTGCGTGCATTTTCGCGTTTAAGACTTGTAGTCTATTAAAGAAGGTTAATGGTGATTCATTTGAAAGTTGTTTCGATCTTTGAAGATCTTGGATTAGGGACGGTAAATCACGGGAGTCTCCGAAATGAAGATTTAAAAGGGTTTTTATTTCGGGGTAAGTTGAAGGGTTTCGCGAGCTAATTAATTGTGCTGCTCTACCTTTTAATTTATTTTTTATGTGAATCGTTAGCAAGAATATTTGATCACCGATTGCCATATTATGTGCACAATCGCAAGCATTTAAAAATGTACCGAGAAAGATTTGATCTCCCTCGAATTCGGGTACGATTGAGAAAATCTCAGAAAGCTTGTAGGCTTCTTCTTGAGCTTCAGCCATTTTTTGAAATTGGGAATAAAATTGAAATTGGAATTTGTTAAGATTGGGAAATTGAAAATTGAATAAATTTGAAAATATTTCACTTGAATATTTAAATGGGATTTAGAGACGAAAATGTGTATCTCTAAGTGTTATAAAATTCTTAAATATAATTTGTTAAAATAGAACAATCGTTCTGGTTTTCAACATATAAAAATATATATAAATGTTTCAATAAAAATAAAATTGTTGCAATAATATCAAAATTAAATATCAGTTTCAAAAATTCAAAAAATAATTAGATGATTCGTTACTCACGCTTTTACGTGGTTCATTTTCTTTGGTTCCCAGCAGTGAGGCAGTTCCGTGTTCTACCAGGAGTTGTTTTTTTTTTTTAATTGTCTGGTCCCAAGCAGTGAGGCAGTTCCGTGTTCTACCTGGAGTTGTCAGCAATTCGGTTTCTTGATTGTAGGTTTACTTTTCGTCAAAGGACTGGAATCCACCGTTCTCCGTGAGCGTAATCTTGGGTTTGCGTGTTCGAAAAACGTACGAAAATACTACTGAGCTGCGCCAAATGTTAGGTCATAGCCGAACATTAAAAGTTTTTAAAAAATATTTATTTTATTTAACTAGAAGTTTAAACATTGAAATAAATTGAAGATTAAAATATACTTGGTGACTACTGTTCTGGAACGAGAAGTGGAACGAGAAGTGGAACGAGAAAGTGACCAAGCTTACATGTGTGGAAGTATTTATAACATCTGAAAAAAATTACAATTTAGCGGAAAGATAAGCTCGTGCAGGTGGCTGCTGAAAAGTCATTTTAATGAACAAGTCTTTGTTTTCTATTTCCTGTTGCTCACGAGGTTACCTTGGAAATCATATCAATTTTCATGTAAGCTTTGACATTGTTTACTACGAACTTGACTTTGAATACAAAACAATGAAGCCTCTATTCTAATGAATCGTAACATGTAGAACAAAGTGTAGTAAGGCAATTTCGTAAAATTGCCCGGATTACTGGCTGTCTGTACAGAGATTCTTTTTCTGAGAGAAAGAGATGTCTATAAAATAATTAACCAGTATTCCTGTATATAAGTAATGTATTGTATTTTGTGTAATACTTATCTGTGTATGGAGACGTTTCAACTCCGAGTCTGGAGTCGTTGTCAATCGTTTAGTGTTGTTTTCGAGGTTTTTTTCTAAAAAATTTTCGCTTTGATTTTGAATTTGTTGTTTGTCAAAAAATTTGACACTGACAATTTGTCGTTTGGCGATCACTTGACCCTGAGGTTACCGCGTTTTTTTGTTCTGTTAGCAGTAAATTCTTCCAGTCCAAATGAAGGTCGGCTGAAGGTGCTCCGATTTCAGTGTTGTTTATCATCATACAGCTGGCTTCTTTAAGTTTTCTCTTTTTTAAATTTTCTTCTTTCAACAAAATCTTTGTTTTATCCCAGTCTATCCTATGGCTGCCGGTGCTCGTTAATACATGATTGGCCAAATTTGATTTGTCCACATGTCTTCTGGAAATGTTATATTGATGTTCTTTTTTCCTTACTTCTAAAGGTCTTGAAGTTTCACCGGTATAAGAATGGCCACAGTCACGCAAAACACTGTACACACAATTTTTAGAACTCTGGGTTGCGTTAAACGGTTTGGTATGTGTGAGGACAGAGCGCAAGGTATTATTTGGTTTAAAAACAGTTTTAACGCTGGAATATATGGAATTATGTTCATAATTTGGTTGTCTGTTTGTGTTTGGTTGGTATTAGTGTGATGGTTATTTGTGCTGGTTTGTTGTTGCGATTTTCTTTCTAACTAATTTATAGTTTTATTTATAAAGTCTTGGGGATATTCGTTTTGAAGTAGATGTTCTTTGATAATATTGAATTCTTTGTTAAAGATTTGGGTGGATGAAGATATGTTTTTTGCTCTATCATATAAGCACTTTACAACACCTTTCTTTAATTTAAAGGATGGTTGGAGTGAAAATTCAAATATCTATTAGTATTTGTAGGTTTTCGATAAGTACTTGTACTTATTGTGTTGTTTGTTCTATCTATAAGTACATCAAGATAAGCAAGTTTATGCAAATTTTCCATCTCCATTGTAAATTTTATAGTGGGTTCATGACTATTGATGTAATCTAGGAATGAGTGCAGTTCTTCAGCACCATACTCCCAAACCACAAAAATGTCATCAACGTATCTCCACCACACTTTTGGTTTATTTTTATATTTGCCTATGAATCTTTCTTCAAAATATGTCATGAATATATTACTGATTATAGGAGATAAAGAAGAATCCATGGCCATACCAAATTCTTGTTTATAGAAATGTCCTTCAAATTGAAAATATCTAGTGTTTAAGCAAAGTTCGGTTAGTTCCATTATTGTGTCAATGTTTAGTTTTGTTTTGTTGTGTAAGGTAATATCTTGTTGTAATTTATTTTTTATAATTTGTAATGATTTATCAACAGGTACATTTGTAAAAAGACTAACTATTTCGAAACTTACTAGTATATCATTTCTGTTGATAATAATGCTTTTTAATTTTGTTAAAAAATCATTAGTGTTTTTAAAATTGTTTGGATTATTTTCGTAAGGTTTAATTATATTTAGTAAAAATTTTGATATGTTTTGTAATGGTGAATTTATTGAACTTACAATGGGTCTCATTGGTATTGTGTCTTTATGTATTTTTGGAACGCCATATAAATGTGGAGGTTTACTATAGTGTGGTGTTAAGTGTTTTCGTTCTAATGGAGTGAATTCTTGTTTGTGTTTTGTTATAATGTCTCTAGCGGCTTTTTTGAGCTTAGAATATGATCCTTTGTTAATAAGGTCCATCATTTTGGTGTTGTAATCATTTTTATCAAGTATAACCGTAGCGTTACCTTTATCGGCAGGTAGAATTTTAATTGTGTTGTCTTTTTTAAGTTTTTCTACGGCATATTTTTCTGTAGGAGTAAGATTGTATTTCATTTTGTGTTGCTTCTCTAGAAGTAATTTATTTCTTATTCAGTATTCACTGGACACTTCTGGAGGCAGTTAAATACTTATCTGTTACAAAAAAATTTGGAGGAGAGACAACCCAATGAATAGACAAAATAATTTTTAAATCATATTTACCAAACACTTTTTTCTAGATATGGACACTCTAATCATCTAGCTATCAAATATATGTAAAAAATTTCATAAAAATAGGTCGATCCATTTCGGAGGAATTCAATCACATACACCATGGCACGAGAATTTTATATAATTGATGTATTTCTTGAATTTCCAGTATTGGCAAAATACCGATATTTTGCTATTAATCAAAATTAATATTTTTTGATTCACCTCGTATAGAACTGCAAAAGTGACATATGAGGATTTTTATTTTAGGTTTCAGACCACGCAGATCTATGGATTTGAATAGTATTTTTTTAAATATTAATATGTTATATGTAAGAGAATTTATATTTTTGTAAAATAACCCTATTGTCCGAACATCCTACAAAATAGCGGTACAGTTGTCACAAGCCTGTTTACTATAGTGGAAAACAATACGACTGTGTATTAAGTAAATTCTCCATCTGAAGCAAAAAATAAGTGCAGAAGAATTGAGTGAAGATTAAATTAAATTAATTATAATTTACTTTTAGTTACTTTAAATCTACTGCATCATACGTTAAATTTTCCCGTAAATTAGTTATTTCCCGTTTTTTAAGAATTACTTATTTTACAATTTTAAGTAATATAATGTAATAATTATATTGAGTTTTTAATTCAGATTAACTTTATTTCTTAACAATTTTTTTGAGGTGAATTAGAGCTTGCGCGCATTCAATATAAACAGGCCAATTCCATGACCTTGAGATTTGAGATATCGAAAATAGGTGTTGTCTTATATCATTTGAAAGTCCTTTTTATGGACTATACCTTCGTAATACAATTTTTTATTGCCATTTCTGTAATGTAATAAAAAAACGAATTTACATTACAATACAATGCCTCTGAAGCAAATGTTCAAAGTGTTTTCCACTGACTTCCATACAATAGTACAACTTTGATTGAAAGCCGTCTCTGTCATGTTTTAGCATAGTCGGTGTTATCTTACGAAACTCTGCTATAATTCGTTGGCGTAGTTCGTCCAAATTCTCAGGCTGTCATAAAAATTTTGGATTTAACATGCCCTCACAAAAAAATCCAAAGGGTTCAGATCAGGTGATCGGGCAGGCCATTCTGTTGGACCTCTTCTTCCAATCCAACGACCATGGTATTCCAAATCGAGGTATTGACGAACTGGTGTCGCTCTTCATGTAGTAGAGTATCATTTTCTAATTTTTTGTATTACCAATGCATTAATTTCATTTTCCAACATTTAAATTACCAGAAATAAACAGGGACCCAATTAGATGATTTCCCAAAATACGTGCCCAAACGTTTACCGGATGTTGACTATGAGCTTCTCCATCTCCAAATAAATGAGGATTTGTATCGCTCCATAATCTACAGTCGGTTAACCTCCACATGAAGTGAAATAGTGCACTCATCCGAAAAGTAAACATTGAACAAGAAATTCGGGTTTTGATCATACGTTGGGCCATAATTTCGCAAAAGTCTTACCTTCGATCCCAATCATACTCATTCAATTCATAAAGTAATTTAATTTTGTACGGATTTAGTTTGTACTTATGTAAAATTCTAGAAACGTTAGTTTTGCTTATACTGGAAGCTGCAGAGATTTGTTGGACAGATAGCCTGTTTGGTAGAAGTTGGACATGGCCACATGACCTCTTTTTGTATTCATTACTGAGCCCGTTTTAACAAATTTTAAAATCAACACCAATACATTTTTATGAAAAATGTTACGTTCGGGATGGTTTTGGTTAAAAACCCTTGCAGCAGATTGAGCACAATTTTGATTTTGGTAATAAAGAATCAACACGATCTTGCAATGTGTATACCATAATTACCTTTTAAATTTTCAACAAATCAGTGAAGTATTAACTTCAAATGATCGAATAAAAGTCAGAACAGATAAACAAACTTGCTGTAATTATCAGCAAAATATAATGTAAAATAAATGAATGTTTACATTTAATGATTTTCTTGTAGTGTATGTTATTACAGGGTGCAGCAGTGAAACAGGATGGTTTAAGAGCGTACTATAAAATAACTCCTTTTTAATAAAAAAACTTTTAATTTAATAATCCGGTTTTACTACTAGGTCCGTTAGGTTTTCTGTTACATGAACGGGAATTGCAATAAAAACTTTTATTATGACGATATAGTCCGTAAAAAGGGCTTTCAAATGATATACGACAACACCTATTTTCCCTATTTCAAATCTCAAGATCATTTAATTGCCCGGTTTATGTTGAATGCGCGCAAGCGCTAATTCACCTAAAATAATGTCTCCCTCCAAGCAAAAATCCACTTGTTTATTCTTATTGCAATAGTTCTGAAAATAACAAAGATATTCAAGGTGTGTGGAATACCCTGTATATGGACGAAAAAATTGTCGAAATTGTGTCATAGTTGATGGAGTTCTGAGTTAAAAAACTCAAAAAAATACAACCGTATTGAAAGCTTCCTCCTTTTTCGAATTATGTTTAGAAATATCCGAACTTCCAAAGTCTCAACAAATTCAATTTTTCCAATATTTCTAACTTACTTTATGATGTAAGTATCCACATATAATTATACAAATAAATTCCATTTCTGTGCAAAATTGTCTTTGAAGTAGTGATTTTCCAATAATCAGATCAACGAGGACATAAATAATGTTGATTAAAGGCAACGAGTTCCCTATCAATATTTGAGTAGTGGTGTTCCTTAATTACTTCTGAATGATACTTTCTGTTTGTGTTCAAAGCATTGGGTGCAAATGAAATGTTTTTAATTAATAATATAAGTCGCAACGTCAAAATAATTATCAGAGTAAGTTGAAATCTAGATGAGAAACTTTTCAACAAAATTGAATCGCCATAAATAATCCCGATGAATGAAAGGGGTGACATAGTTAAAAGTAAACAAATAAATTGATTTTCCTTAATTTCAACGACTCAATTGAGGTTTATACGTATCTAGTTAATGCTTTCTATGAAAAATATGTTATATCTCAATAAGGCTACCATAAACAAACTTAGGTCAAACTACTAATATGTAAAATTGTTATGACTCCAATAATTACTGTTCAAAAAGTCTTCCCATGAGTTTTAAAAAGTATTAAAGGGAAAACCATTTAGCAACGCCAATGAAGAAAACATTTACTATGGTCGATGTGATTAATAAGAATGAACGCCATATAATAACATAGCATTTTGCTCATAACCTTAAAGGACTCATTGCCCTTTTTAGCATTAACATGAACACGTGCTTTTAGAGATTTTACAAATGCTTTGAAAATATTTAGATATTGATATTAGCGTGTACTAGGCGCTTGGTGAACTTAGATACATAGGGAGAGTAAAAACTGGTAACAGGTTAGCAGATTTGATGCTTATATAGAAAAACACTCACATGTCTCATTTCATCAAGACCAATTCCACGCGGAATTTATTTAATGTACTTGGTTTAGAATCCATAGCTTCTGTTACCAACTTCGAGTAGGTAGTCGACTCAATATGTAATATATAAAATAATACACAGCAGGCCGGCACTGGGAGATAATTTTTGATCAGCATGCAGCAAGAAGGTCAGTAGTTTACAGTATCAGCAAGTAATTAGAACATAAAAGTGTGCCATATTTAGAAAGTTATCCCAAATCTTGATTTCCCTATAAATGCAGTTAATATTTTTTCATGAGATTGTATTTACCAGGTTAAAGTGAATAATAAAACTAATCTAATCTATAATGGAAAACATAGGCGTAATAAAATATTGTCAGACAATTACTGGCAAGCATTGTAGAGAAAAGGGAAGACACCAAAACGCAAATTAGCCAAGAAATACCAGAGCCCTAAATCACACTATAGAACGAAAACGCTCGTATGCGGCCAAGTCAGCGTACGCATTTATTCTATTGAAAAACACATTGGTTTGTTCGCACACGATCTGTGAGAATACCGATTTCTATTAGTTTTAATTCGACTGACGTCATCAGTAAAATGGTAGAGCGTTCGCATGGTTTGAAGAATCGGGGACCAGGCCATTGAATAATATAATTGGTCAAAAGGCGGCAAGCTGAGAAAATAGTCAGAAACCGATAAAGAGGAACAACATAATTGTATTAGAACAATAAGACAAATCCCCAGGTACAAATAAAAAAATAACAAAAACATTTACAAGAAACCCTCCTTTAATAAGTTAAGATTATTGATAACTGAAACATATCAAAGAAAGTAATACAAATATCAACTGTTTTGATGATAAGGATGACGTCAATATCAACTATATTGAAGACAAATTAGATAATGGTTAAACTAGAATCAACCGACGTTGGTTGTTTCTAGTTGTTTAAGTCAAGGCGTGGGATATGTAGATAATGCCACATTTCTTGAAATTTCTCTCAGAATCCGAGTAGAACTACTGTAAAGTGAAACAATTAATTGCAATAGTAGTTATAATGTATGACAGCCAATCAGTAAATATGTCGATTTAAACTCATTAGACACACTTAAAAACTTAGGGCAAGCGTACAGAAGTTCAAAACTGAATTTCGAAGATTGATATTGCAAGACATTTACAAATATACACTTTGATTTTCAGCGTCTTTAATTTTATCAAAATAAACAAATACGCTCAACACAATGAATAATAATATCAGCTGGTAACATACATGCTGTTTCCAAAGTAGTTGCCGTTATATATACAATTCAATAGTCCCAAGAATTTTCCAGTCCTTTGGGCGCCAGTCTAGTGGGTATTCGTATTGGGAATTACGTCAAATTTAGCGTTATTATAGTCATCGAAATTTCAAGGATACCGTTGTTGATAGTTTTTATATAGAGCCGTTTTTATTTCGTTTTCGCAAGGTATTTAGCGGAACGATTAATTTAGAAGGGTTTTTTGTCCCCTTTAATTCTGAACATCCCTATCGTAACCATTCTCCTCATGGAGTAAATCGATCTAAATGAATCACTTCATCCTTGCTCTAGGATGGCGGCAAATATGATAGGCAACGTGATTGTTCCTCTTGACCACCTCGTATGGACCATCCGAAGCTGATGTGAGCTTTGGGGAGATTTTCCTTTGCCTCTGGTGGTTGTATAACCAGACTTTGTCTCTCTCTTGGAACCCGACTGAGTTTGGTCATAACGTGTGTTTATCCGATCGCTGGTGGCCAACATTTAGTTGTGTAAGGGCTTGTTCGTGCACTGCTATTATGTTCTGTCAGAGTTGGTCGGAATATTCGTTGACTTCTTGGGGCGGTTCTTCTGGTGAGCCAAAGGGCAAATCACAAAGAAATGTCAGCTTCTTTCCGAATAGTTCCCTGGCTGGAGTACTGTGGAGTTATTTACGGCTGACCGATAGGCCAACAGGAACAAGGGAATATGCTCATTTCAAGTATGATATTTATTGTTGACGACTTTAGATAGATGTTGTTCCAAGGTCCTGTTGAATCTTTCCGCCATTCCTGACTATGGATGCAAGGGTGTGGTTCTCGTTTTCTTGATTCCCAACATCGCACAGACTTTCTGGAATACATTGGATTTAAAGTTACGCCCCTTGTCTGAATGTAATTCCAACGGGACACCAAGTATAATCTGAGCCCAAAAAAACTTTGTAGTTTATGCTTGTCTCTCGGGACCGGTCAATCACAAGTGGCTCTTATCTTTTCTTTGTTTGTGCGGATTCCTGACTCACGATGTGGGCTCTACTTTTTGGAACACGGAACAATTTTTCGTGTTGAGTTTCAGGTTGGCGTTCATACGGTCGTTGAATCTAACCAATAACCAAAATGCCGTCGAGATATACTAACCATGTCCATCATGTTATCCCGCTCAATAAATACTCCACGAACCTCTCAAATGTAGCGGGAGCAACACGTAAAACTAAGGACATGACCGTGAACTAAAACAGCCCTTTACTGTTGGAGAACCCTGTCATTTTAATGTAGTCCAACCTGCCAATATCCTTTCTTTAGATCTAGTGTGGGGAATCAATGGGACACTGCTAGTGTTGTCAGTGTGTCGTCGGTTCGGGGGAGTGGGTAGCAGGCTTTGGTTGGTCCCATCCTTCTTCTTCAATAAAGCAACGGAAGCAGACCATGGGCTGATGGATGGCTCAATAACTGCTTGTTGTTGCCTTAATTGTAATCGCCTAGGTGATATTCTTATGGTTGGAGCCTTTCCGGTATTTAATCTGAGCTGGCTGATTTTTGTACCACTAGTAGTACCTTCTTAACCATTAAAAAATTGCCAGTGAGTCGCGATAAATTGCTTGACTTTCTGCTGTTCCTCTGGTCTAACTTGTGTCAACTTGTCGGCAAACTGTTCTAGAAACTCTTAACTGGGCCCTGTCTCCTTCACCGATGTCTGGTACGCAGCCTCGCAATTGATAATTGAGTCTAGTGGCTAGAAACAAGCTATTTCTTGACCACTGGAAATTAGGACGTTAGATGTATTTAGGATTCTGATTGGTATGTTTCGTCCGGCTTTAACTATAGCCAGCCCAACTGAGAAGTAATGAGCGGAATGTACGGGCGTTACCATTGCGTCTCAGCTCCCAAGATTTCTTTCTAGCTGCCCATGAATAATTTCTTCGACGGGGAATTCTGATTGAGGATCTACAATTCTGTGGAATGTATAATTTTTATGGAAGTCGCTGAGCTGTTGCCGGACTGTATCAATAAAAATTTCTCATTTTCTCATTTAGGAACCAAGAACATCACATTTCGGCTCGAACATGAACCCATGTTGACTGATTAGGTCCATACCCAATATAAGATCTAGTGTCTAGAAACAAGCTATTTCTTGACCACTGGAAATTAGGACGTTAGATGTATTTAAGATTCTGATTGGTATGTTTCGTCCGGCTTTAACTATAGCCAGCCCAACTGAGAAGTAATGAGCGGAATGTACGGGCGTTACCATTGCGTCTCAGCTCCCAAGATTTCTTTCTAGCGGCCCATGAATAATTTCTTCGACGGGGAATTCTGATTGAGGATCTACAATTCTGTGGAATGTATAATTTTTATGGAAGTCGCTGAGCTGTTGCCGGACTGTATCAATAAAAATTTCTCATTTTCTCATTTAGGAACCAAGAACATCACATTTCGGCTCGAACATGAACCCATGTTGACTGATTAGGTCCATACCCAATATAAGATCTAGTGTCTAGAAACAAGCTATTTCTTGACCACTGGAAATTAGGACGTTAGATGTATTTAGGATTCTGATTGGTATGTTTCGTCCGGCTTTAACTATAGCCAGCCCAACTAAGAAGTAATGAGCGGAATGTACGGGCTTTACCATTGCGTCTCAGCTCCCAAGATTTCTTTCTAGCTGCCCATGAATAATTTCTTCGACGAGGAATTCTGATTGAGGATCTACAATTCTGTGGAATGTATAATTTTTATGGAAGTCGCTGAGCTGTTGCCGGACTGTATCAATACAAATTTCTCATTTTCTCATTTAGGAACCAAGAACATCACATTTCGGCTCGAACATGAACCCATGTTGACTGATTAGGTCCATACCCAATATAAGATCTTCCTTAGTCTCTGCTACTAGGACTGTATACCGAATTCTGTTGTCTGAATGTCCTCTATCTGTAGCACGACGACTGCCTCACCCTGGATGTTGTCGTTGATTGGTCGGATTTCCGATGGCCTCACAACCCTGGACCTGATATGTATTTTATGAACTATCAATGAGCCAGAGCTACTTTGTTTGATGACAGACCAGCATATAGGAAAAGGAAAGTGCATCACAGTTACATTTAATAACTAATAGCAAAATTCCTGCCAATTGGGCCACATTAAGTACCATATATCTGAGGCAGCGTTTCGATGAGTTTCACGAGTTATATGTAGAGATTATAAAAGGCAGTAAATTTCACCCATACAAAATTCAAATTCTCCATTAACTGAATTAAATTGATATTGGTCACCGTCTAACATTTTCTGAAGTTACATCCCAAGACACCATAATAAATTCCACCACTTTAATGGTTGTTTGGTTATTTTTTCTCACTAGCGCATTTAATGATTACTGGTCCGACAATACAAATCACTTTTATAAGCTAATACTCCAAAATGAAACTACTGGACCGATAATTTCAGTGATCAAATACTTGAACAATTGTTACAGAGAAACTGAAATGAATATAGACCTGGGCCGATCGAGATTAAGGAAACCATTCAACACGAAGAAATTGTGATTTTAAAGCAAGACTCCTCCTCCCCATTTTGCGTTAAATGTGGAACCAGTTTCTACTTTTCAGATCGATGGAATGAGAGTCAAAGTGCATTCTACTGGCCATTACCAATGGAAATGCTGTGGAACCTTTGGTGTGTCACAAATGTAAAAACCCCAACCAGTTGGTATACACCTTGATGATGACAACTTAGAGTTGTTGAAGCGGCGTTGAGTGTTTAAAATAAAGATTTGGTGTTATGGTGCAAAACTGTGTTTATACATTAGGGCCATTACCATTCATTATATTTCATTCGAAGTGAATGATGAGCATTTTCACTAAGGCCTTATCATATTCCACAAATGTTCGATGGGATTTAAATCGGCGAACAGGTGAGACTAACTTAAAGCAGTTTATGGGACTTCATCTATATAACGTACAATTGCCATATTGTATCGAGAAAAGAGAAGTGTTGATTGGCTGCGATAGGCTATTATGCGTTCAAACAATTACTCCAATGTCCACCAGTGTTGTGTAAACGTCTCTTAACAGTCGTCATCGAGCATACTTAGATAGATTCGCTATTCATTCCTAAATTATAATATCATTATAATATTCTGCCTCCCAATGTATGTCTTGTCTGCACCAGCTCAAACCTCAAAGGACGCAATAATAAAACCTGAATTCAGCGATATAGCTTACTCACTGATATATAAATCGCAACACCCAGGAGGAGCTGTTTAAATCGCTAAAACCACACGAACAGAAATGCAACTACTGTTATGAGATGTTGTCAAGCGTGGGTCGCTAATACTCAAAATCGGAGAGTAAGCACCGTATGTCGAAGGGGCACACATGAAGTTCAAAATCTACGTATAAGACTTTTGGCCGTTAGAGACCGAATCTCAAAAACGCGAAATTTGGCTGATGAGTGATTAGGAGAACAAAGCCATCTTGTAAGTGTCCGAAGATTTACTGCCGTATAAGATCTTTTGGCCTGCAGCTTTATCGACCCCATCTAGGGTAACCTTTGACCGCTGATCATCGACGGAAATCTATTAAAGTGGTGCAGAGAACGACACCAATGGAATGTTAAATGGCATCAGGTGATATTGCACATCGAACTAGATTACCTTCAGTCTTCGTTCGAGGCAACATGACAGGGCAACATTATCTTCAGGAAGTAGTGGAGCCATATTTACTCCCTTACTTTATTTGACTCATGTTACCGAGTTAGTTTAAACTTTTTTGATGAGCCCAAAGTGTATCTGCTGCCATGGCCGCCCAGATCCCCCGATCTTTCCCCTATATTACATGTTTCGGAGACGATGGATAGAAGGGTCGGAAATTTACCCAAGCCCCTCGAACTTTGGAGGTTCTAAGAAGTAAAATGCAGGTAGGGAATAGTAATCATCAAGAAGAAATAGACCATCTTATTGAACCAGTGCCAAGACGTGTTGGGGAGTGTATAGATTACGGCGATGGGCAAACACATTATTAACAAACTTAATATAAAAAATATTTAACCTCCTTTGTATTTTTTATTCAAATTTTATACAATTACTCCATACTATAGCTATACTATATGTTTTACCAAAACAATATTAAATTTGAACATCTCCTTCTGGATGTTGGAATTTATTTATCAGTACGTATATATGTATGTGTAGTAATAGGTAATCTTTTCCATCGTACCATTGTTCATACATTTGAAGTTTAGTAGCAAAACGGTCTCAAAGAGCTAGTTGTATGTAGCACCTATATTGGTCATCTGTGTTACGCCTCGGTTGACCAACGGTGTTCCTATAACTTATTCTGTACCTAAACGACAAAAAAGCATTGCCATCATTGCCGTGCAATTTCCACAGTGACTATTTCCGCAATAAGATAAAGCAACTTCCGGATAGGCAACAATCCTATTCCGGCCTGTATGTTTTACCAAAACAATATTAAATTTGAAAATCTCCTTCTGGATGTTGGGATTTATTTATCAGTGAGTATACATGTACGTGTAGTAATAGGTAATCTTTTTCTTCGTACCATTGTTCATACATTTGAAGTTTAGTAGCAAAACGGTCTCGCAGAGCTAGTTGTATGTAGCGCCTATCTTGGCCATCTGTGGTACTCCTCGGTTGACCTGCGGTGTTCCTATAACTTATTCTGTACCTAAACGACAAAAACGCATTGCCGTCATTGCCGTGCAATTTCCACAGCGACTATTTCCGCAATAAGATAAAGCAACTTCCGGATAGGCAACAATTCTATTCCGGCCAGAATCGCCAATGTGGTGATTATTTTGAGGAGTCAGTTGTCATTAAACGGTTTCTTGACAAAACACTAAACTATGTTGTTTAAAAAAACATGCAAAAAAACTTTTATTTTTTATTTTTATAGTTTTATTAATTAAATTTAGTTTCGACTAATTTTTTTACAAACTTGTAACGGTTTAAATTAGTACGTGAGTTAAGATTCGTAGACAGTCAGTCAATTTTTGAAATAAGACTCAACGCAAAAAGACATTTGTCATAATCAAGTATAAATTAAAAAAAAAATGAAACTGCAAATAAACTCCGGGGTAAATTCAAGAGCTTCCTTGTTAAACATCGTATATGTTGAACATAAACAAATTTACGTTGTGGCGCAATACTAAATATTTTACTACCACACAGAAGGGCCTCAAGTAATAAATGTCGGTTTCCTAAAAAAACCTTCTTAACGACAACCATTGTCGTTATGTAGTCGTTATGTCGCCGTTTATGTTTCTATCGTCCAAAAGCACCCAGAGACCAACAAAAGGTGGCAAATGATTTAGCGAACTCACTATAATATTCAACATTATTGCATTTTTTACGATTTGGATTTTCTTAAGGGGATGTGGATATCCTCTGGTTTCAGGTTAGTTGTCCTGAGAGCGTTAAGAAAGGCGCTTAGGGCTTGAAGATAAATGGAGTTTATCTGCTAAATGCAAGACCTCGTAAATTTCCGTCGACTTAGGAAGAATAAATGTCTTTTTCTTGGGATTAAACGTAGTTGCGTGATATGATGAATCTTCATAAAACAGTACATGAGGGATAGGAATAAATCATTACCGAGGATATTTTAGCAGATTATTTTAGGTGAGAATCTTGTGTTACGTAATGAGACCGTTAATCTTGAAATTATGGTTACAGCTCATTTAATTATGGATAATGCATTTAACAGAGTTTGAAAAATTACATTATATAAAATTTTCACAATAAAGAGAGAACGAATTATATTTTAAAGTTTTATTCAAAATAATTCAAATAGGTGTTCGCCACAATGAGTCTTTATCAGTGCTGTTGATAAAGTCTAAATTTAACAGTCCTTAAATATACTTTGTAGTTTTATTATTATAGAGTAAACCACCTTAAGAACTAATGAATTTTTATAGAATTACAATATAAATCTAACAACTATGACGGTACTAGTTTACGAAAATAATTCAAAATGATTGTTCGGGAGTGCCTTGATTTTTTGTTCTCTTCAATGCGGCTTTTCTCTAAAAACTGTCAGTGTCCAATTATATTAATATTGACATTTGGTAACAATAGACTATATAAAATGCCAAGTGATCAATTAGAAGTATACTGAGTTGACAACCCTCGTTTCCCTACTTTTGGGTATTTTTCATTTCGTCTATTGTAGGCCCTTGACACGGCATTGTGATATTTGGCGGGCTTTTGACTACTGTTTCATTTCTTCGTAATTATTCTATATACACCTTTTTATTGTATATAAAACAGTCTTTTTTAAGACAACACAATAATATTTTCAGTTTAAACGGATACTCTTATTGTAATAGCACATTTTCGTAGTGCTTTACTAAATTACGATGGGTAATTGAAACGTTTGGACATTGGACAACCCTGAAATAGAATTGTCACCTGATTTGAAGAGACTGGGAGTGTACTAAAACGTAAACCTGAATATGCGGCAACGGTATTAACACCAGATATCGTCGATGATTTACGAGACAGAATTGAAAATAGAGCGAATAAATCGATAAGAAAATTAGCAGCTCAAACAGGAAAGAACAGTACTTGTTTCTTCAATTAGTGTTTCATATATATATATATATATATATATATATATATATATATATATATATATATTGTAATTGTAGGTCTTTCTTATGGAAGTGCACAAACAGCATTGAAAAAGAAGTTTCTAATGTATCCTTACAAAAATGCGGTACATCAATTACGAGGCCTAGATTTTGAACATCGTCACAGTTATTTGACACTGTTCCACACAATATACTACTGACTGTACTACTTAAGTATGGTATGAAGCCGTATCCACAGTGAACGCGCGGTGCGGGCGGTGCGATACTTCAATAAGACAATTAAAAACTGCATCTGTTAGAGAAAACAAACCAACTGAGCAATGTGGCAACAAAAATAAGAACTAAATTAGTTATTTTTATGTTTGATAGTTGCGGCTGTCACATTGGCGCGACGCGTATATAGCGTTTATATTGGACACAGCCTAAACGGGACAGTTTTGGGTGTCTTTGAGACAACAACTGTTATTAAAATTAGTATACCCCAGAGCTCATACCTAGGACCATTTTTAGGGTTCCTTATATACAATATGCGGATACCCTTATAATAACACTCAGGATTTCTGCCTCTGTCACATCACAGCAATTTTCTTTTAAACTACTGGACGCAAGAGGTTGAAATTTGGTATCAATGTATAGTTTGGTAACCCCATCAGGAATACATATCGTAAATGAAGAAATTTTGATTTTAGGGGTACTTCTGGGGGGAAAACTAAAAAAATCGACCGTTGCCCCCCTGATCTCCGAAACTACTGAGCCTAAAATTAAAAAAAAAATAGGATATATAGAACGTTGCCCGAACTGTACAGGAAAAATAAGGAGAAACCATTAATATTAATTTTGGGGAGCAAATTATAGAATATATATAAAAATCTAAAAATAAAAAAAAATCAAACATATCATGTAATATATCAAATGAAAGGTCTCATTCTAAGGAACACAAATATATTTTTTTCATATTTTCAAAAAAAATATTTAAAAAGATATTAACGAAAATATACCAAAATTTACCCATTCCCCCCCCTTAACTCCGAAACTACAAAACGTAAAGTTTTGAAAAAAATTAGAGGTATAGGTTCTGACCTGAAGTTTACTGGAAAAATAAGGAGAAATCTCTACTTTTAATTTTGGGGGGCAAATTCCAGAATTAAATGGAAAATAAAAAATTAAAATTGTTTCTAACCCATCATGTTATATATCAAATGAAAGAGCTCATTACGAAAACAAATATATTTTTTTCATATTTTTAAAATAAATTAATTAAAAGATATTAACAAAAATAGAAAAAAAATAACCATTCCTACCCCCCTTATCTCCGAAACCATAAGCTGAAAAATTTTGAACAAAAGTGGTGTTATAGCCACTCACCTGAACTTTACTGGAAAAATAAGGAGAAACCCCTGATATTCATTTTGGGGGCCAAATTATAGAATTAAATGGAAAATAAAAAATTATAATTGTTTCTAACGGGTTATGTAATATATCAAATCACAGGGCTCATTATGACGAATACAAATATTGTTTAAATTTTTTTTAATTAATATTTTAAAATATATTAAAAACATATTTTAAAAAAATTACCCATTCTCCCCGTTATTCCCCAAACTAAAAGACCTCAATTTTTTGTTTATAGGAAAAATATGAAAAAAATCCCTAATTCTATTATTTGGCCCCCAAATAATAGAATTAAACGGAAAATAAATTATTAGAAAACCCTCATAGTAATTTTAGGGACAAATTATACAATTTAATGAAAAATAAAGATTCAATTTTCAAACGCATCATGTAATATATTAGATAAAAGGCTCATTATGTGAATTACAAATATATCATATTTTTAAATCATTTGTTTAAAATATATTAACAAAAATATTAAACGTCGACATAATTCCCACTTTAGAAACGACACGATTTAAATTTTGAAAAATATATTTTATTTGTATTTTTTAATAATTTGAATAACAGATTTAATAATTTATAATTTAAAACTTGACCTATTTTGCCCTTTATCTTCCAATCTACAGAGCCTCAAAACTCAGAAAGTAGATTATAAAAGACTTCTCTGAAAGTTTATTCATATAATAAAAGTCTAATGTTAATTTTTGGGGGCCAAATTAGAAAATTAAATACATATGTATTCTGATAAAAATCAAGCTAATCCTGAAGCAGATAAAATAAAAAGTCTATGTGTGGAAAATCAAAGTGTATATTTTTTATAAATTTAAAACGCTTCCTTTAAAAGATATAAGGGTAAATATAAGAAAATGCACTCATTCCCTGCTTGTCTGAAACTGGAATATTAGAATCTTGAAGGTGGTATGGAACCATAAGTATGCGAGTCCAACTGGCACTTGACCAAATTATTATTTATTACGTATATCTACTCTTCTAAACATTATGAGAAAATGGTAAGTACAAAATATAAAAGTGGTAACATTCCCTTAAACTCACTCATCGATATTAAAACATTATAAAACATTCTACTCAACTTTTTCAAGTCGATCTGATTTTATTAGGATCAATAATTCATCATAATGAAAGTGAAATCTACTAAATACCTAGGAATAATTATATGATTTAAAAATAGCTGTAACCAAATACATATGATAGTTAAAGTATATAGAGCAGAAGTACAGTATATTCAGCTTAGCTGTAGTCATGAAGAAATTGGAGGCTTTATTATTTTTCATTTCTTCACACACATAAATTAAGTTTTCTAGTTGTGTTAAACTTATTTACTTACGCGCAATATTTTTGAGTAGTTGTTCAGAACACTGTCTTTTTTGGGTTTAAAAAAGACAGCCTTTATATTTAAATATGTATTTTCTCAATTGTTTGGAAAAAACTCGGTGCCTTAAGCGCAATCGCAGTAAGAAGAAAGATTCGCTGTTCGTCTCTCAGATCTCCCTAAAACTCTCGAGGAGAAAACGTTACCTTATGTGCTCGCTAGTGCAACTCAAAGTGCGTGTGCAGCTATTACTCATTTATTGTAAACCCCCTCGTGAGTGCGTATTGCCCAATATTATAAATTTTAGTTGTGCATAAAAACCCAGGGTTAAGGCCGGCTACCCGCGCCGAATGCAGACAAATACATGGAAGGCAGATTTCCCAGGCTTTTACTAGATCTAACTCGTAGACAAGGTAAGAGTTTTCTTATGAAGGGGAATTGAGTTTTTTATCAAAATTGGATGCGCCGGAATCCAAGAGGTAATATGAAGGTGGTTTATTAAGGTCGACTCACTCTCTACCATGGAGAGAATGATTCCGATTGGCAGGATCATAATTGAAGGGGGAGTGTTATCAAATTCATTTTACGCCGCCAAAAATTAAGAAACCTGCTAAATTTATCATTCTGATAAAAACATTGTGAAAACGAAATATGAAATAACAGCTGTGTATAAAAAGCATAAATAGTGGTAGCCCCGAAATTGCAATGGATGTAAAAACTAAGTTCGACGTTTACCCAAAGCCAGTGACCATCAAATTCATCTATTTCCCACTATCGTATAAGGCCAGTAGTTTTCATTGGGGCATGTAATTAAGTCGAAAGTGAATAGCTGTTTTGATAAGGTAACTCTTAAAGTCTAATCAGCATAAAAATATTCTATTTGAGGTGTTACTTTAGAAAGGGTTAAATTACTGGGAAAGTCATCAAACGAGTAGCTCATCTTCTTAAGTATGTATTCCTAAGCCGCTTTTCGATTTAATTTATATAGTATTTTCTATGTTTAATTTATATTTTATTATTTATCAACTTAAGAAGATTATTTGCCCAAATTGTATACAGTGAGGTCCTGAAGTAACGGATAAATTCAATTTCTAAGATCTGTAACAGATCACTTTCTAAGTTTGAAACTGTACGTTTTGAATAATACTAGCTGTCGCCCAGTGGTCGAAATTCGACCAATTGTGTCAATATCTCTGGCAGGTTAAGTAACATGAAAATTTTATCGTGACATTCTATTCTAGGACTTTAGGGAGAACAGCAATTACACAGAACGGATCCAGATTCGGAACCTCTGTGTGATAGTTTCCTCGAAAATTCTAGATGTCGGTCTTACATCTCGCTTCTACAAATAAGTAACGAAATTCAAGTTTTTTTCCGATATAATTCATGGAACTTTATTTGTGTTCAAATTCGTAATTCTTAATTTAATATGACAACAATTCAACTGCTAATGGGCTACCCTACATATTTAGTTTTTCTAACCCCCCTGTATAGCTATAATTGCACTGAATTCTCTAACATTTATTAAAATCCTCATTATAATAATTCCATCTCATTATATATTTCCACCACCCTGTATATGCAACTGCTTATGGACCACGCATAATATTTTTTAACATTTTTCAACCACTGGGTAAACCATTCTGTATATGCCACTGCCTATGACCCACCATATTTACTCTTTTTGTTTATGTAATTTTTAATTATCTTCTGTAACTATAATTCTACTCTATATATATATGGAACTCTTCGTGGTCTACTCTATAAATCATTTCCTTTTCTAACATTTTTTATCACCATCCTGTATATCTATAATTCCTCTTACCCTATATTTCATCTTAACTATATATACAACTGCTTATGGGTTACGAAATGTTGCATTTCCATTTCCGCCACCCTGTATATGCATCTATGTATAACATTTTTTGCACCACCCTGTATAACTGTAATTTTACTGCCCCTTCTATTCCAAGAACCCTGTAAATTCAACCGCTAATGGGCTACCTTATATAATTATTTTATTAGTTATAATTGCACTCTACTCTATATTTTAAACACCATAAATATGCAACAGCTTATGTGCCACCCATTAAAAAAGTATTTCTAACATATCTGGAATCGCCCTGTATAATTATGATATTAAACGATTACTTTACCCACTAAACAATAACAACGTTTGCATGCCACTTCCAGAAGTACATGCTCTAAGTATATAACAGAATTGGTCTGTCTATATGTAATTACTCAATGGTTTGAGTCTGGCGGCGGCGGCACGCCGCACATTTATTTGTTTGGCATTGACATTATTGACATAAATAATGAATTTTTATTATATTTTATTTAATGAATGAACCAATATTAAAAATTAAGATTAGCATTCTGCACTGAAGGTCGTCAGTAGCTACTAAACAAAACAAAAATGAAGAAAATCGGTTTAGAAACAGAGGAGAAAATGGTACCTAATCGTTTTGTCTTAGCCTATTTATATATAGGTTATTCACCCGCACATTAATCTTCTGGTGGCAACAACCACCCCTAAATAAATTTTAAACAAAAATGTGTAGCGAGCGTTACCGGAATGAAAAGGATTCTTTCTCAGTTGTCTATTCGGCTATATGAGACGTTTTGAATTATGGATGTGGATACTCAAGAAAAAGTTATTTTATTTTATTCAAACAAGTAGCCTACAAGTCAAATACATGTCACTAATTAGTGGCGGATCGTTTTGTGATATATAAGACGTATTTAAAATGATCTTATTGTGATAGTAGTTAAACAAAGCGGTTTCTGGAGCGGAAGTGGGCATAAAGGTAACCAGTCATCGAGTTCTCGCCGGGAGCTGCTGCCGAGCTGTTGGTAGTTGTTGTTTGGATAAGAAGAAGACATTGGGAAGAAGAAGAAGACATTGGGGGTGGTCGTAGGGGTGCGCGAAAGACATTTGGGTGTGTCGCAGAGGTGCGTGCCATCTGTTGTTAATAAATGAAAGCAATTGTATTGTGGGTTGCGTGGGTTGCAGAGTGCACGCCATCTGTTGATGGTTGTGGTGGTTACAAAGAAAAAAAGCTAAATACTTGGCCGGGTATCGAACGCGGCTTGCCTGATTACAAAGTCAGGTGTCCACCGAGCTGCGCTAATGCGGTTAATCGAGAAATGTTTATTTGAAAAGGTATAGTACATGCCCGTTGGGTGGGCGCGGGTTTTTGGGCGTTGTTCGGTTAGATATTTGGGGGCTGGATGAGGGGATATGATATTTTGTTGTCTGTAAAAAAATTTAAAATCTTGGTATTTTGTTGTCTGTAAAAAAATTTAAAATCTTTTGCTTAAGCCTGCATGCGCGAGAACGTCCACTCCTTCGAGTCTATAGTTATCGTAAGCGACCGCCTACCTGCGCAAGAACGGCAACTCCTTCGAGACTCTGATTTTGTCGGATGATTCAAGACCGAGCGTAATAATTTTGATACTTGGAAAAAATTTTAATGATGAATCAAGAATTTGATGTTATGGTTTCTAGTAGTCTGCTAATAATTTTTAGAATAAAGTAACGAAAGAGGTGCAAGATGAGCATAGTGTCTCACCAACTACTGTTGAATGCAGATCGATAAAAATGACTTTACTTAAATCAAGTTTTATAATATTCACATTAATTTTGAAAAATGTCTTGTATGTTAATATACCTTATGGAACCAAGGACATGGCTGTATGCCCTTCAGGGAACTGTTTGAACCGCTCCAACTACACATTGATGGCTCGAGATAGATTAAACGATGGACGGCTGCCTGTATATTTTGCTCGCCTGTCAAACACAACAAAAAATTTCAAACTGAAGCTGATATTTTCTGATGACACTGAAGGTGACACTGACTGGATTTCAGCAGCTTCATGCCAAGATGAAAAAACTTTACTATCCAACAGCTCAATGACTATACGTGATGCTAAACTACAAGAGGAGCTCCACAAAGTGCTAATTCTTATTTGTGTAACACTGTCTACAATTACAATATTATTACTTAAATTAATTGTGAAATGTATTAGGAAAATAATGAATAATTAAAACACATAGTTATATACAATGTTTTATTTATGTAAAACACTATTCAGAAGCCAATAATAAACTACATCAACATTTTCTTTTGCACATCGTACTGGATCATTGCAGCGGCAATGAAAAATGCATGGAGAGTCAGAAGGTTTCAGTTCAACAGCGCCATTGAAGTTTTCCAGATTGATTAGGTGATAGTGTGATTCCTCATCTTCGTTAAGCAGTTTTCTCAAATTGTTGATTTTCAGCTCTTCAAATAACTTGTTAAATAAAAAGTCATATTTCTGATGGCCTCGTACATATATGTGCGTGCATTTTGTTAGGAAAATTCTCAAAATGTCGTTCATAGTATTCAAATCATAGTGGCCATCAGAGTAGTGGAGTCCATGTAGCCGTTGTTCCAAATATCGTACTTGCCTTTTGTCTGCTGCTGATAGATAGTTAAACGGTTTAGGTGGTTTAAACAAAAACACTCCTGTGCGTTTACGTGTCTTGATAACCAATTCCTTGGGAACAAATCTTCCCTCGATTTCGAAACCTTGAATGTCGACAATTGCAATTTCCATGGTGAACCGTTGAAAAGCTATAACGAAACTGATTTTCTAAACAGCTGAGTGATCTAATATAAGCTTCGGACAATTTCGCTGAGTGGGAGAAATTCCATTAGGTAATCGTGGATAATTATGCAGAAGGCTCGGGTCTTATCGGGAAATCCCGTCTGGCTTTCAATATCCAAGCGAATATCTACAGTCGAGGATTTCATGGTGTCCTCACGTCGGGAGCAATCGATGACGAATAGGGTGTGCGTCTTGAATGCAACATAATCCAGTAGAGGGTGTTTGCCGCCGCCAAAGCTGGGATAAAAGTCCGTATACCTTTTGTACGCCTCACCGTACTCACTCTTTGAAAAATCTAAATCAAATCTCTCCATAGGCCAAAATTCGCTGTTTAAATTTAGACGAATATTGGAAATGTGAATATTGTCAAATTCCGTGGGATCTTCTTTGATGTTGCTGTGGCGATC
Organism: Octodonta nipae; assembly: GCA_034190945.1. Lineage (NCBI taxonomy): Eukaryota > Metazoa > Arthropoda > Insecta > Coleoptera > Chrysomelidae > Octodonta > Octodonta nipae. The sequence goes on along the minus strand of CM067221.1, from coordinate 80,099,368 downwards.
CGTTTGAAAGGCTAAGATAACGTAACGAGGGCTTTCCAGTGCGGCACACGTCTTCACAGCCCAAATTTCACGAGTAGCACCTGTTTTGAGAGCAGGCAACTCATTTAGCTCCCATTTACGAAACGGTAAAATTATACTGGAATCCGCTTTGACGGCTTGCAGTAAATCCAATTTAACGTCATCGTTTGGAAAAATGTGACGGACTTTGAGTTCGATGTTGTTTATTGTCACTTTACCCTTGGTAGCAGCATCCGTGATTATAAGGCAATCATCATCGCTACGACTTCGCACCAGACGAATTGTTTGTTTACCACACATCACCTGCTTATAGTCGTTGAAGATGGAAAACAAATGTCCCAATGGAATGTACATGTGAAAAGTTTTATCGGCGGCATTCATATACGCTTTATGTGGAAAATTCCACCCGGCTATGAATAGGTCCTTTGAACTGTTGGGGTCGTAGCACAAGTATCCACGAATTGTACTCACGCGACCAGGGTCTCTCACGGTTTCAATTTCCTTGCCGCACAACTCGTACGTAACGCTGTCGAAGAAGAAAGCTCCAGCATTTGGTGATAGAGAAACATCTCCATTGCCTGCTGTCTTCACCACTTGTCCCTGGATTGAGATGCAGGAATCAGCCATGGAAAACCAACAATCTGTTTGATTGACGGTGATTTCAACGATATCATTGTTGCCGAATGACACTATCTTACACTATCATCAAAATTTGGTTTGCGGAAGATATCGAACATTTGAGGAGTTGACATGGTAGCCGAGCGTTTGTAGAAACAATCTGTTTGAGAGCGTGAGTGATCTCTTGAGAGGTTTCATAGAAACTGATGGTGGACGAGGAGCGGTTAACCTCTTATATGGTTCTTCATCAAATACAAGTCGACCCATTATTATTGTAGTTGTTTCAGCTCAAGTCGAATGATGATTTCTTCACCACGAAAATTCACAAGTTCAGAGTCTTGATTCAAAATTTGCAATGTGAGGTTATGTATTTCGCTTCTGTTAATCGGCAAATAGATTAAATGCTGAGGTGTTTCGTCGATGGCAAAACCAGGATCAACTGCAACGGCAAACTCGTAAATGGTGTGTGAAGGAGTGTTATTGTAGAAGGCTCCCGATGTGATGTTGCTATCGAGATGAATCGTTCTAACTTTTATAATGTTCACTGGTAAATCGGAACTGTGAACTTGATTGCGTGGTAGCAGCTGTTTAGAGAAGCCCAGAATATCACCGATGCTGTCTTGCGGTTGAAAATCCACAGCGTACTTGCTGCTGAAAAGCTCACACTTGAGAGTATTGTTGTTGGGTTTCAATGAGAAAATATTCTCAACGCCCTTTGCCAAATGAATGCCAAGTGCCTTTCTAATATAAGCTTCGATGTCACCAATTTCGTATGAACCTTCGGGCAAGTCGATGAATGTTTGCGTGTTTTGATCGTCAAACAGGTAGATCTTGTCACCTCTCTCAATGTTTGGGATGCTGTTGTACGAGTGAAAACTCAATAAAGCTAGTCCGTAGTTGTAGTTGGGATCCAACTGAATAGGTGGTTGAAAATCAATCGACAGTATTGGGCTGCGACCTTTTTAATGTGATGATCACAGACATGACTGATAATTATCCGCTTGTTAGCTGCTAATATAGGTTAAAGTAAAACAACAATAATGCAAAATATTTATTTTTTATTATAGAGAAATTTCAAGCATAAATGGCCACAATTTGATTGATTGTACGTCTGATAAGAGTCATTGTTGTAGAGGATTTTCACTCCATTGCCAAAGTAGTTGGCTAATTCTCGGGGTGGTTTCAAACATCCAAAGCTATCAAAGTACTGAACGGTGTTTCCATTTCGCACATAAGCTACCCAATGCGTACCGTGATGACTGCTGGTATCCAAATTAACGATGGCAGACTCCTTTGTTTGTGAATGTTTAGGTAAGGTGTTTCGCATAAATACTCCCCTAAAGTAGGGGATCTTCAAATGTTTGGCATATTGCTCAAGCTCGTGATTGTAAAGTGCTCGATTGGGTAGCTTTATTGGGAGTTTTTTTGCTTCTTTAAGTAAAGCCCGAAGCCGTTGCGGGACTTTTTAAGAAAAATACCGCTTCCTTTCTTTGCAAGCTCTTCCATGGCTTGATTATGGCGCTGGTCCTCCTCCAACTTCTTGCGGGCGTTCTTTGCATCTATCACGGCTTTGGCTACTCCACTGGCTCCCCCGGCAAGAGCTCCTAGTGCTGACAACCCCGCAAATAGGGGTATTAGTGGGAGAAAACCACCAATTTTCGACTCAAAAGGAATGACTCGAGGTACATGGATTTTCTTGCGACCACCTGCCTTCTTAATGACTGCTCGGGCTGCTCTCAACGCCAGTAACGATGTCTTACGGACATCACTTCCAGATCCGGCAATAGCTCTCTTGATTGGTAGAACCACATTCTGTCGAAAAGATTTTTTTCCACATCGTTTTTTGATTCCAAGCCCCATCTTGCGTTTAGCCTTCATGCCTGTAGTTATAAGCCAAGAAGCTGCTTTTTCTCCAAGTGAAGCGTCCTTTGACTTGAATCTCTCCCAGGCTCGATTTTCCAACTCGTAATCAGCCTTATGACGATCCGCCAAAGACTTGTATTTACTGTAGGCGATATCGTGCGCTCGACAAGCAGCGTCTGTCTTATTGATTCCCTGCTGACCCTTGGAGAGACGGTCTAGAAGTTTTGTACCGGGTCCACAAAACTGATAACCAGGTAGATGTAGTTCAAATGGTAATTTATTGATTGCACTATTCAGTAGACTACCTCCTTTGGGAGTTAGCATGACACTGATTGAAACTGAGATAGACTGCTGTATTTAATTAGTATACACAATAAGGATGATGTCAGTATATCGTAAGATGTATATGAAGCAACAAGATGTCCAACTGCCTATCGAAAATTTGGACTTTGTCGAAGAATCACCATCATCAGCAAGTCGACACGGACAATTGTTACCAAATTCCCTACGAGCAGCATTCTGCGGACCTAGTGGTTGCGGAAAGACCAACGCATCGTTATCACTGCTATTCAATGAAAACGGCCTACGATTCGAGAACGTCTACATCTATTCCAAGTCACTCTACCAACCAAAGTACCAGCTCTTACAAGACGTTCTCAAGCTGGTTAAAGGTGTATCGTATTTTCCCTTTAAAGACAACGAAGAAGTAATTGATCTGAGTGAGGCACGCGAATGTTCAGTATTCATTTTCGATGATGTGAATGGTGATAAACAAAACAAGATTCAGAATTATTTTTCGATGGGAAGGCACAGGAATATCGATTCAATATATTTATGCCAAACGTATAGCAAAATACCTAAACAACTGATTCGAGACAATTGCAACGTAATTGTCATATTCAGACAAGATGAGGTAAATTTGAAGCACGTCTTTGATGAGCACGTGTCTCCCGACATGGACTATGATAAATTTAAGAAATGCTGGCAAAATCGTTTTGGCTTTATTACAATAGCTAAGGACTTCAACTTGAATGATGGCCGCTACCGTAAAGGATTCGATAAATATATAAAGGTTCAATAAAGATGATTGCTGTTAGTTGATAAAAATGTCTTCATTGAGTAGCAACATTGCTGCCACTGCTCGAAAGAAAAAGATCAAGCAATTGGCACGTTCTATTCGCAAGAAATATCTTAGTCTGAAGCTGGGAAAGTCGGAACATGATGAAACATTGAATAAACTTTTTAGACCGGTAATGACACCGCTACAAGATATTGCCTCAACTACGGCAAAAGTTCTCACTAAGATACCAACACAGACCATTAAGCGTGAGGTAATTAAACAAGAAGTGCAGGAGCTGCCATCAGTCAAAAAACATGAGTTGGAAGAGACACAATACCTCGATGAAGAACCAATCGCTGAAACTAGTATGCACACCAATGATGATGATGATGAGGTGGAGAACGAAATCTTTTACGAGGATCCCGGTAATCTCTCTAAAGAAGCAATAGAGGACTACATGGATCAGTATCCTCCAGTTGCACACAAATATCTTGAAGACTATATCACTAAAAGCGATGTTGTTGACAACATATATGGACCTATATATGACGCTGCAAGTTCCAAATGGTTTCTTGGGCAAAAGGAAATCAATTTCAGTCGTAGTACAGGTCACATTATCGTTGATGGGTTACAGTTTCGAGGTACTCCAGGGTTATATCAACTAATATTTTACAAGTCACCTGATTATGCTCCCGATGATTTAGAAGCGTACCGAAGAGTGTTGGTAATGACATCAGCACACAAGAATGCAGCAGGTCGTTTGAAAGCTTCAAGTCTATATAAATATACTGAAATTATAAAGCCAATGTTTCCTCCCTTGACAAAAAAGCAACGTTTTGCTGGAACTGGTATGGAATTAACTTACAATAACAAGCCAATGGAATACGTCTACTGGGATGATCCCAACGAATTGGTTGAACGGCTGAAACTACTGATTGCATCCAAGGAAGCAGGCAACACCTCTCACGACAACGAAATAATTGCCATTTTAAATGAACTTAAGGAAGCTAATATTATACGAGATAAATAAATTTCGAACTTGAAAGTGTATATTATTCCTTATCCTATGGCAAACATGTCAGTTTCACGATGACTTTAAACAAGTTTGGGCGTAGTGCCCATCAGCAACTAATGTCATCAACATCACATAACCTAGCTTTTATGAAAGTACCTTTTTCTTTTACCGCGGAGGGAAATATCGATGCTGAGAAGCTGAAAATTACCAATGTCGAAGTACCGACGAAGGCTATGGATGCCGCCAACAAGCAGTACGTGGATAAGAAAATAGCAAACGGACTTCAGCAAATACATAGTGATTTTCAAATAGCTTTCAGCAACTACACTGGTGAAGTTCAGCAAACCTTATCTGTGTTTAAGCAAAACGAAAAGGTTAGCGAGGAACGTGGAGCTCAAAACTTTGCTGCAATGAATACTCGCATATTGAAAACCGAACAAGCTATGGAAACCCAACTACAAAATATATCGCTTCTCATTTCTAAATTCAATACATTAGAAGCTCAGTTGGAATCTGCTCGGAAAGAATATAAGGAAACCATCACAAAATTTGAAGCCTCGTTTAATGACAACCGTATATCACAGGAAAAACGTATAAACGATCTGGAACTTTCTATGAAACAAGCTCCTAAAGGTGTTGATGCAGCAGAAGTATTAAATATTGTTCGAAAGGATAAGGCTAAAGATCTTTCTGATCTAACTGAACTTAGAGACAAGATGACAAAAGTAGTGCCTGAGCTATACCGAGACATGCAAAAACTACATGATGATATTGCAAATCAAATCTTGGACCAAAATCAAAAACTTGAAGCAATCGCAGACAGTATTGCTGCAATTAAAAAGCATCATTAGGATCAATAAAAACATGCCTTTGTCTATTTTTAAGCAGTATACAAGATGGCTCCTATAGCGAAACATTCCAAAGAAAAAGTTCAAGTTGTTAAGGAACTGCATAGACCTGTGAGACGAAAGTTTCCTCGCCGACGTGTAATAATTAAAGGTTTCGATGACTCCTGGCAGTCGGACCTCGCACAAATGGATCTCTATGCAAAATCCAATCGTAATTTCAAGTTCTTCCTCGTGGTGATTGATTGCTTTTCAAAGTACGTGTGGACCAGACCGCTCAAAACGAAATCCGGTGAAGAGGTAACTCGTGCCTTTGAGAGTATTCTCAAGGAAGGACGGCACCCGAAAAATCTACAAACCGACCAGGGTAAGGAATACTACAATAGTTGCTTTCAGAAACTAATGAAGTCATACGGAATCAATCATTATAGTACATTTAGTGGACTGAAAGCCGTAATAGCTGAACGAGTAATTAGAACGCTGAAAGAACGGCTCTACAAGTACTTTAGTTTGAACGGCACCTACAAATGGATAGATATTCTACAGGAAATCGTTAAGGACTACAACCATCAAAAACATTCCAAGACAAAGATGAGACCTGTGGACATTAATAGGAAAAACGCTGGAGATATTAAAGTATACAATAACCTGAAAATTGCTGGGCCAAGAAAACTGAAAGTTGGAGATGTTGTGCGAATAAGTAAAACCAAGCACGTTTTTGATAAAGGTTACCTTCCCAGCTGGAGTACGGAATTGTTTAAAATTACGCAGGTTAAAATAACTAATCCAGTTACGTATAGTTTGGAAGATATGTCTGGTACACCGATTCAAGGGAGCTTTTACGAAGAAGAATTGCAAAAGGCTGCCTATCCTGATGTGTATCTCGTTGAGAAAATTTTGCAACGAAAAGGCAACAAGGTTAAAGTTCGGTGGCTTGGGTTTGATTCGAGCCACGACAGTTGGATTGGCACTGAAAACAAACTATAACACCAAGGTCAATCATAAATTGATAATAAATTATCATAAATATGGACATGTGCTTGCATTGCAAAATGAAGACTCAGGGTGAAAACATCACTGTAAAGTATTCGGAAAGTTTAAGTCAACATATCACCAAACTTAAACGATTACAGAAAGATATCAAATTTTATTGTGAAAAACAACAAGTGATGCAATATTTAAAAGCCTTACATATATGATGATGGTGATGGGGAACAGAGGAGCTCTTAGCAACAAGAGATCTACTTTTCCATCTTGGCGTAGAAACACATAATTGAAATCAACCGCAATCAGGTAGTGGAAGGGGTACAACTATAAAATTGTGAAAATTCCCTACATATATTCCCAGTCCCAGTTTACCTCTCGAGTGATTTGTGAAAATGAGTAGTATCAGCAGTTTTGAAACCATGGATAGTGGTTATAGTAGTGATTCCACTATCAATTACAGTGCGGACTTGGATAGAGTGTTACAAATGTATGATGAAGCTGCGAAAAAGGAAGACTATTACTTGCTGCATTCGAGATTTCCATTACTGAATTCAGAGTATGATGTTCAATGTGCACTCAGTCCTGCAAAATCCTATTCTCCAGTGGTTATCTTGCAAAAAACACCTGTAGCCGCTGGAACACCAACGAAAATTGTAATGACTATGTACGAGTGGGAGGATGTCATCATTGAGCTCAAGCTCCTGAAAACAAACTTTTTTGAAAATGCCACACCTCCAGAGTTTGCTGCCCCAGTTACCTGCGGAGATTGTCTCCATCTATCCCAGATCCAGTATGAAGACGTCAAACAAGTGTTGGTGATGAAAAACATTTGCGCGCTCTATTTGGATTATAGTGATGTGATTGAACTCTTAGCTATTAACCCTATTATCTCAAGTAAAATAATTTATTTGGAGCGCTTAAATTACTGTACTTTTTATTATAAAATAATAGATGAAATATGTTTATGGTCAAATTTACTAAATCGTTTGCCGATTGAAAAATTGTTAAAACCATTTTGTTTAGATGACGGGTCTCCATTATGTATTGCATTAAAAGAACATATTTATTATTATAAAAACATTATTTTAAGAGATATTGACATTAGAAAAATTGAATAAATGCTTATAAATTAAAAACATTGTTGTTTATTTCATCAGTTCTACACCATGGAGTGTCGAGAATACTTCCAAATATACGAAAATCGATTACGTACCTTTGAAAACTGGCCTTCCGACTTCCCTGCTGAAAAGTTAGCAAGAGCAGGGTTTATCTACCGACAAGATGCAATAGAATCCGATGGCAGCTTAAATGATGCTGTTGAATGTCCATTTTGTGATACACGTGGTTTCAACTGGGAAGATGGTGATGACCCTGTTGCCGATCATCTGGACTGGAATCCATATTGTCGCTTTTTTGATTTTGATGACACTTACCACATCACCAGACCTATCAGACATAAAAGCAAAGTGACATTTGAGAGCAGACTTGAGACGTTCAAAGACTGGCCTATTGCCTTGAAGCAGACACCCGCCGAGCTTGTCAACGCCGGCTTCTTTTACACGGGCTACGGTGACAGGATCACTTGTCATTGCTGTAGCTTAGAGCTCAAGAATCTCTTACCTTGTGATGATATTACAGAGCTTCACAGAAAGGTATCAGCTAAATGTTTATTGCTTAGAGACTGCCCACCAAATCCCCACACTGACTCTAATGATAATACTTGTAAAATTTGCTTAACTAATGAAATGACAATTGTTTTTATGCCATGCAGACACTTTGCTAGTTGCTTTGATTGTTCTCTGAAAATAGATCATTGCTGCATATGTAGACGGAAAATTGCAGGTTATTTAAAAATATATGTATGCTAAAAATAAAAGACAAAGTTACCAATATGCTGTTTTATTTAAAATAAATAAACATAGACTAATAACATAACTACATCAAATATTACTTATACATATATCTTGAAAGTAAAAATTAATTTAGAGGCTGTAGTGGCCCCAGGGTAAAGTATCATATGAGTCTTTTAACAGATAGCGCTTGTCATCAAAAGGACTGAGGGCAATTTTTGTCTGCTCTACACTAAATATGTTATGAGCATATGATCTAATACAGCGTTGGAAAGCAATAGTTTGCTGGTTTTCTTGCAAACAATAGAGGTAATCATCAAACGTAATACTATTTTTAACTACATTGTATTTTACGCCTTTTGACTTTTTGATGCATTTTCCTCCTAGGATTAGGTAGGTGTACATTTTCGAACGGAGGCCTACAAAATGTGAAATAATGTAGCCCTTAGCCTCATCCTTCATTAAACCAAGCACCTTTTTATTAACTAGTGGGATGTTGTAGATATTATCGGGGGGATAGTCTGATGTGTCGAAACGATGGAGATTGGGTTTGACGAGCTCTTCATATATATCATCAGAAATTATCTCAAGCAAAAATGAATCAGTATCGATGTATAGAAGTTTGACTAGATGACGAGGGTACTTTTTATAAATGAAATCATAGAGGAAGTCATACATTAGGATTTTTGAAAGTTCCAGAATTGCGCACCCGATATACAGAGGTTTATTGAAGAGCAAATCAGTTTTGTTTAACTCAATTGCCATCAACTCATCATCGAATATGGTGCGACTGTGAAATGCTGGGGAAGCAATAAAATTTTTAGCACCGTATCGACCTTCCCAATGGTTGACTAGTTTAACGATACGATGCTTTCGGATATTCTCCATAGTTTTACCGAAGACTGCGTTATTCATCAATTTGAACAAATTCTTCTCAAAATCATTAGTCGCCTGAGCTCTTAGGGAAGTATTTAGATCGATATAGGACTTGAGCCACGGAGACTGTTTGAATTTCAACACCCGGTGAATGTGTTTGAGAATGATGCCATTCTCAAGAGCTTGTTTCAGATTTCTATAGTGAATAATATATTTTTCCTTGTCATGCAAGGTAGTCATGAGTTTGGGAAGTTTAGAGCCGGGAGGGGTGCGGCGCTCCGAACAGAAGGGAAGGTCTTTATGATGATCATGCAAATGCTTGGGATACTCCAGATCAACTTCCAAAAAATAACCAATGTCTGAATCATCGGGAATTTGAGTGACATCGATGTTGGTATCAGAGGACCATTGGAATCCCCCGTAGGGTAAGGGTTGACTTTGACTATATCCATATAAATTATTAGCGTCTACGTGGTAAATGAATTTGGAGGGTTTATTAGGATTATAATTGGGCATATACTTGTTATTCGCCTCGGAAAACCTATTAGAACATTGGGAAATACCTCCACGAATTCCACGTTCAATGAACATCAGCATGTCAACATTTTGAAGAATTTCCAATTGGCAACTTGTGTACTTGAGCATACACTGCCAAGAATATCCAGGTAGAGTGTAACAATGGGCTGGATCTAAGTCATATGTTTGATGGGCCCTATCACGGAAATTTTCAAACACGTCAGTTAGAAGAAGAATGTCCACTTTCATGTACAACTCCATGTAGTTGCGAATGGTTTGGCATTCAAAGGAATCCCATACTCTTTTAGCATGTTCGTAATCAGCTTGAGAAACGTTCTGGTCATTCAATTTATTATAAAAATTCTCTATAGGCGGTAATTGGGTTTCACTTAATTTTTCCAATGAATCAACATAATCATAAGGAAAGATTCCCTTTCGTTTTAGCATCTTTAGTTTCGCTAACGACACATGATTGAAGATTGAAGTTAAATTAACAAATTGATCGGTTTTTAAAGTGGATGCCAGCTCATCCAAAGAAGATCCCAGAAATCTAAATGAGTCGATAAATCTAAATTTTATTTTTGTGTCCTTATCATGTTTAGTAAAGGCAATATACTTCTCTTTATTGATTGGTACAAGAGTTATTTGATCATGCTTGGCGAGATCTCTAATTATAAAGTGGGAGTCGTATCCACTTAGGTTGTGGAACACTACTGGAACTATGAAAGACTCTCGGTACCTGAGGTTACAATAATTATGTGAATAGCCTCTAAATGCACCGGAAAGGTGAGAGTGGTCTCTAACGATTTTATCTTGAGGTAAAAAGGGCTTCTCACAGATATGACATGTGCCAGATGCATCTTTGAGACTAACCTCCACATTGAGAGGTACAACATCGGTTAGTTTGGACTGCACGAACTTTGTCAAGTTTGCCATTTCATTGGTGAACCACTCCATACAGTTAGAGCCCGTGAAGCTCCTATAGTACGAAAAAGAGTCATCATAGGAACATTTGAAATAATAACCAGCACATATGGCTGAATGCTACTGATATTTATGAGTTTTGGTAGAAGTAGTAACGGAAATTGGTAAAAGTATCGACTCAAAATCTGCATAAACAATAAAAGGAAGCCTTTCCTTGAATGAAAAATTATTAAACTCAACTACCGCCTTCTTAGGAAAAGATATTTTGCAATTATTTACATTTTTACAATATTCAATGTGGCTCTCAAGGCTGCTGGAGTCACTAAAATAATTTAGACAACGATCGCATATTAATTTTTTACTTTTATGCTTGCTAAGTTGATTTGAAACAAGACGTGATAAATTTTTAATTAGGCAGAAATGATATTTTATTTATACGTCGTTTGCTGTTATTTCTACATTTTCGAAATCATTGACTTTAGGAACATATTTATTTTGAATCATTAAGAGATTGACATGTTTGTCTAACTTACATTTAGTGATTCGAGCTGGAACTGTTTGATAATACTCATTATCTTTTGTTTTTATCAATTCTAAGACATATACATTAATAGAAATATTATTAAGTTTCTCAAACTTAGTAATTTGCTGTAAAGTCATAGGAAATGTCAAACCAGTTAGATTTAATACAGTAGATGGCTCGGGGTAAGCTGATATTCTATCAACATTAATGGCTGTAGGGTACAAATGAGCAATAACGCTGTATAAAAAACAAAGATCATCATCATAGTTCTTAATATTGATTACAGCATGTTTTTTAGAAATTGATTCTGGTAATCTTATGAAAGATGAGGCTCCATTTCCAATTTCAAATTTATTTATGTTTATTTCTAAGTTTAGAACTTTATACAAACTCCATCCTGATGCCTTTTCCTGAAATTCCTCTAATTTACGTAAAATTTCATTCCGAATGTGTTCATAGAACCACCCATTCAAATCTGTACCCCTATCTATTATCGCGTTTTTCGTATTAAAATATTTATATTCCATAATTTCCTCCATTCCAGATTTCTTTATGAATTCACCACAAAAGGTTGTATTTACTTTAAGAGTAGGCATTGTTTTCAAAGTATTATTTATGCGCGCCTTAAAAAGGAAAAATGCATCATCTAAAAATTTAAAAATATTGATATGAATGAGATTAATGATTACTCCTGTTCGAACACGTGAGCGAAACGCTGACTCTACATCATACCATTTAACGCGATCACTTCTTTTTGACTTCTCACCAATTCCCCCACCCCTTTTGATGTTAGCATAATTTTTCAAATCATTTCTAAATCTTTTTATATGACTAATTTCAGACTGAAGCTTATTCAAAGTTCCTATATGTAAATCTGATTCACGAATAGCTCTGTTACATAAAATTAATTGTTTTTTACTTAATTTCAGCCAGTTAGATATTTGCTCTGGAGAGCAACGTTTCTTTGAGAAAATTATATTTGATGCTAATCTAAACTTGTTAATAATATCGGTACTAATATTCGCTATAGCCTCTGAATTCATTTTTACTCGTATAACAATATAATAAACTATTACAAACTTGAGAAATATCAATGGAATATTAACAGTAAAAGTATAACTGAAGCATGCAAAATTTAAAATAAAAACTTACAACTAAATTCTTTTATATTCACTCTGCAGAAATTTGAAAAAGCACTCGGGGTTGTAGTTTGCCTCCAAGTTGCTGCAGCCCGATGAATTCGATGTGGAACTTTCCACCGCCAAATTTGTCTAGGTGTGGTTTATATACCTGAGTGACCCGTTTCGGCAGGAAGGTTACGTGGTCCTCTAATTCAAGTAAGATGGTTTCACCGTATCTTGGGTTGACCAGTTTGGCTGCCAGAATTCGATACTTCTGGTTAAGCTGCAAGTCTTGAATTTTTATTGCCGGCTTGTTGTCAATCTCTGCGGAGGAAACTGCATTAAGTTCTTTCAAAAAATCCATTTTCTATAACAAAAATTAAATACTATGAACTTGGTTGCGTCTAAACTCTACTAATTTTTGAAAGACAGGCGCAACATATTGGAAGCAAATTACCAAAAATTTAGGAATAGAACATTGAAATTTTTAAGAAAAGCAGACAGAAACTACCTGATTCGAATAACAAAACTACAAATTTATAATGAATCCAAACACTCCTAATAATTTTTGAAAGACACACACAAAATATTAGATGCAAATTAACAAAAGTTGGAACTAGAACATTGAATTGAAAAGCGGGCAGAAAATATTCAATTGGAAAAACATACTCTATTAATTTCAAATATTTTGAAGGGCAGTCACAAAATACTAAAAGCAAATTAACATAAATGAAATTAAGTAAATACTCACATAATGTTTTTTTGAACAACACACACTATCACTAGATACACTTTGCAAGTTGAATTAACAGTTAATTTCACAAAGCACAAACACAATCACTGTAGTTGATATGTGATCTCTTTGAGAGTTGAATTAACAATGAAATAAAAATTCGCAATTATTTTATTTATCAGCATCGAACTACGTCATTTGCGTATAACGAAATTTCCGTTAGTTCTAGAAAAACAACTAATTAATGCTTATCATATGGGAACTTCCTGCAAAAGGTTGTTGCTGCAAACAACATGATAACCTAATCAAACCACAGCTTCCTGTAAATTTATTTAGCTCGGTTTCAATTAGCGTAAACAAGATATGACAGTTTCCTTTCACTACGGTCATCATTTCCGGTTTGTGGTTTTGATATCTAAAATACCAGATATAATGTGAATTTATTATCAGGAATTTTTAAATAATCACGGATTCATGATTTATATTATTTTTCGATTTTATTAACATTACATTTAAATAAATACAGATTTATGATTTGAGAATTTATTATCAGGAATTTTTAAATACATTTATGATTTTATTGGCATGAATTTTTAAATAAATACAGGTTTTTATTCATCTCTCAAGACGTAAAAAATTCCTGGTTCCACCAGGAGTAAACTAAAAGTATCTGGGAGTCCTCCTATTGCTGGGCGCTGAGTTCTACCTCCTCCACGGGTGAACTGAGCCTCTATGAAATCAGTACGACCGCCCATACCTGCACGTTTCATTTGAGGTGGCCCTATATCTATTTCTACCCCATTTGGTAATCGATGGCTAAACACAAGCAAGTGTTTCCAAACGGACATTTGGGTTTGCTTTTTCGGAAATACCTACATCGCATTTTCTTCATTTTTTCGTTTTTCTCAGCTATATAACGATCTTTTTCCGCTTTCTGGTAATAAACCTCAGATTGATAGACATAAGGAGACACAATACGGCATTCTGGACAGCCTCTGCGAATATTCAATTCAAAGTCTTTATTTTGATGCCATCTTTTTACGCATGGGAAGCAGAAACAATGGTTACAATTTGGCAATAGCCCAAAATTATTAGTTATCTCTTCCAAACATATTCCACACCTTTTATTCATATTGAATTGAATAAGACTGCACCTATAGCCACAAAAATCTAATATTTGTAGTGTTTGCTGTCGTCACACACTCACGACAATAAGTTAAAAGAATTTATTTCTTTTATTCAGTCTTGAGTTGAAGCTGTAACAATCCAGTCATGAATTTGGAAAGTTTACTTGATGACCAAGTAAGATTTAATATGAGTGCAGTGTCAACGAGAACTATACAACCGAAAGATTTAACTGGAAAGCTAAATCCCAAAAATGGATGTTACGTGGTACCAGACGTTTTAACAACTGTGATTACCTACAACGGACGCACTTGCATATATGCGGCAGTACCAGAAATTTTAACAATTAATATTACCGATACCGAGACCACTCTCAAAATTGGTGAAACAATTATACATTTAACGGTGGAGAGTTACACGGTGCTTAAAAATACTTGGAATTTGCATATGGTTTCCATAACGATCCTTCACATGGAAAGGATGAACCTGACACTGTATGGGATGATTGCCAGCTTTGTTCTGATGGTATTTCTTTGGATTTGACTATGTGGTTGGATGATGGCGGCCTTACTATATATTGTACAAAAACAAAACAAAATATAGCTTTAATTATTAAGGATGCTCTGAAAATTCATAATATACTATATGCTAATAAAGATATTTAAACAGTTGTCTAGTTTTAATATATCCATTATTTTCACCTTAATTAAATTTCAGACGCTTGAAACAAATTTTTCCAAGTCTCAAAATTATTACGCTCGGCCTTGAATCATCCGACAAAATCAGAGACTCGAAGGAGTTGCCGTTCTTGCGCAGGTAGGCGCTCGCTTAGGAAAACTATAGACTCGAAGGAGTGGACGTTCTTGCGCATGCAGGCGTTCAATGCCTTGAATCATCCGACAAAATCAGAGTCTCGAAGGAGTTGCCGTTCTTGCGCAGGTAGGCGGTCGCTTACGATAACTATAGACTCGAAGGAGTGGACGTTCTCGCGCATGCAGGCTTAAGCAAAAGATTTTAAATTTTTTTACAGACAACAAAATACCAAGATTTTAAATTTTTTTACAGATAACAAAATATATCCCCCCATCCAGCCCCCAAATATCTAACCGAACAACGCCCAAAAACCCGCGCCCACCCAACGGGCATGTACTATACCTTTTCAAATAAACATTTCTCGATTAACCGCATTAGCGCAGCTCGGTGGACACCTGACTTTGTAATCAGGCAAGCCGCGTTCGATACCCGGCCAAGTATTTAGCTTTTTTTCTTTGTAACCACCACAACCATCAACAGATGGCGTGCACTCTGCAACCCACGCAACCCACAATACAATTGCTTTCATTTATTAACAACAGATGGCACGCACCTCTGCGACACACCCAAATGTCTTTCGCGCACCCCTACGACCACCCCCAATGTCTTCTTCTTCTTCCCAATGTCTTCTTCTTATCCAAACAACAACTACCAACAGCTCGGCAGCAGCTCCCGGCGAGAACTCGATGACTGGTTACCTTTATGCCCACTTCCGCTCCAGAAACCGCTTTGTTTAACTACTTGTGATATTTAAGACTAATTTAGAATTTATTTTAGTTAGGTAGACCTCGTCAGTAATTTTTAGTTATTACATGTTTACATAGGAGTGCCTAAATATTATTTATTCTAATGAGCCTTTCTGAGACACAATAAATTGGGATATTGATATTTCGTGGAATCGACATTGACTCGATATTTCGTGGAACCCAAGAGGTTGTTCGCTTGGCGCCTCGAGGCAAGCGGCAGGCTTTGATAACGTTCTCGAAGAATTCGAAACTATTATTCGAGAATTCAATCAGTTGAGGGGAGCGCAACTGATGAAGGTTCTCGACTAGAAACAATATATTGTTTTGCGTTCAATGGATTAAATTAAATTTAGAAAAGTTAGTATCGTAAATTCTTTGACAAGTTTTTGTAAACCTACGAATTTTTTTATGTGATTTATATCCTAGGAAATACAGGGAACCGGCGTTACAAACAGTACAATTCCCGATTTGTCTCTGTGAGCTAGATTTTCCTGAAACTCCTGAATGTCGAAATACATTTCGCAATAAAATTAATAAAATCAGGTATATTTACTATAATTTACATAAATAATTATTCGAGAATTCAATCAGTTGAGGGGAGCGCAACTGATGAAGGTTCTCGACTAGCAACAATATTTCTTGCGTGGAATACAGTTCGACTGTGTTGTTAAATAAATCCAAACACCCGAAGGTAAATAAAAACATTACATTAATATTAATGGAGTGGCTGATAAAAGAAAAACGCTTCCTGGTGTAAGCAGATTATTTAATGTTAAGTATCCTGACCGCCTCATTTCTCAATATACCGTGAGTGTAATAGAACAAAACCTGGGAGATCAAAATTTAATTTATAAAAGATATTGGATATAATGTTAGGTGTGGAAAAACCTACAGAATCCTATAAGAGAAGAAGCTGGTGATATTGATATAAATAAAACATAATTTATTTTGTAGCATGAACCGAACTCTGCTCAGGTTGAGCATATGAGAGGCTATAATTAATGTAAGTATTAGTAATTACTTCAAACAGTATTTCTTTCTATAGCACAATTAATTATTTTATAAATTAAACAATTGAAAATTGATATGTCTTATTGATAACCAAAAATCAAGAAGTCTTATATTGCTGATTAGAAAATTAAAAACTCATTAACACACGCTACCTCCTTTATCGTATTTTTTTTCTGATAGTTATTACACCTAAGGAACAGAAAGTGAAGGGGAATAAATTAATTCAAAATGTTTAATAATAAAACTTGATCTGTTTCAGGATTTTTCATTTACATTCGCAATACGAAGAAATTATATTTATACCTTATTTTAGGACCTAACTATATAAGTATTACCATTTTTTGTTAAACTTTGAGTTCTTTAGTTGCTTAGTGTCAAAATTCCTCAACTGTATAGTATAATAAAATTAATCGTATGAAAATATTAATTTATACAATCAAAACTTCTTGAGCATATTTCTGAAAATATGGGGAAACTAGCCTTATCGATGGATAAAGAACGATTTGGTTTTAATTATGGTACGCTCAAATAAGCCATGTGTTAAGCGGTATTACATTTTAGATTAACTAATTAGCTATGTTGAAAACGTTCACACAAACTCCATCCATTTCGAAATCCAGCCATCAGCGTTCATCAACTTCTCACCATAAAGGCCACTTTGTTTTCATGTTTTACGTCAAAATCGAATAACATTTCTATCCCCTATCATTACACTCCACCCCATTTCGGACGTTAATTATCGCAATTCGTATTAAAACGTCATTGAGCTTGAAGCACATATACGTAACGTATACATCAACGGCAATTGTTCGTCATCCATGTTGTATAACACGATATCAATGGCGATTGCGACGAACTATTATTCGAATAAAGAGCAATTTCATTTGTTGTGTCGAATTGGTCGATCGTCATTCCATGATACAAGTCGGGAATTATAAATGGTCGGTAGTATTGCGAAAGTAACAATTTTCCTGTATAATTTTGGAGTTAGCAGAAACGATCAGCAGTTTTGTTTCAGGGCTATTTTGGTACGATGGCCATTGAGAGCAATTGGAATTGTCATTCGGCTGGCAGAGCTACCATAAAAATATGTCGGGCAAAAATGACTAAGCGCATATAGTAATATAAATCTCGCTAATGTGAAATACAATGGAGCAATTGTATATATGAAACCATTTTCGACAACAAAAATGCACCACATCTGCAAAATAACCGAAAAATTAAATCGATCATTCATTCTCTAGCATTCTTTGGTTAGCTTTCGGTCTATTTCACCATATTAGCCAGTCACAATTTATACATTTTTCCAGTATTATTTCTGTGACTTTTCATAACTTCCTGGGGAAAATCAAATTTTATCCAATATAGACCCCGCATTCGCTCAACAATACAACACCCATAGGCATCGGTGGGACTCGAACCCACGCCAAAGTGGAGTCAGTTTATGAAGTGTACGCTTCTAACTTCACTTAAATGTACTATTTGTATTTGGTTCCATGCTAATGACATAGAATCATCTGAAACAGTCTAACGTCCAGCTAACTATGAAAATAAAAAGAGCGGGACAATACTCATATTGAGAAACTATGTACTAGATATTATAAATTTTCAAAAATTGTTTATCTGCAGAGATTACTATTGTAAGTCACACAACCCCGAAGTGTTGATTTTTAAGTGACATAAAATTGAACAACCAACCGCATAAGCCATGACGTAAATAATAGCTTATCACACATAACTGATATAATTTTAATAGCAAGTTCGTAGAAGTAAATTATTCGAGCCCAAAGAATATGGGGTATTTTCGTTTTTTGCTTATAGTGTAAAAACGAATAATCTGTTCATAATGGAGTGTTATTAAACAATTCATCACTTGGCTATAATAACAACTGAAACCTTAATCTGCCTCCTAATGATAGCTTATAGCGTTGAGATTAATAATGCTGAAGATCGATATTGTACGTTATGTAGATCTTGCAGAATTGAAACTTAAATAATTTGTAGAACGTATCATATTAACCACGATATGTAGCGATAGGGAAAACATCTTTTGAAAGCTCATAAAATGTACTTCATATCGTACATCTTGGATTTTTGTTATTGTATATTAACATTGTCATTGGAAAAAAGTAATTTAATTAGTATGCAGGTAAGCATTACCTTAATAAACCAATGGAAAAATAGGCCAATATGGGTATTTAATAGTTACGTAATAAACTGTGCAATTTACCATAATTATCATCTCCTGCCGCTACCTTAAGTAAATTCTAGATCCGCCCATGTGCCTTGACATATAGTGTCAATGCACCGCTGGCTGGCTGTCACATATTCGTAGAACTAATTCCATATTTACTATTATTTTAAACCAATTACCCTGCAGTATGGCGAAAATCCTAGATAGACAAATTGAAGTGGAATTTATGAACTTTCTAAATATCCTTAGTATATCCTGGTCAAACTAGTGTCGTTAACAAGGAGGGATGTGCTAAATATTTCTTTAAAATCTTCAAAAAATTCTTATTCAATAGTATCCATTGCTATCTTTTAAACGATGATTAATATTCCTGTTTAATTACCAGAAACCAATATTTGAAAAAATATCCACTTTTCGGGAGTTTCTCTGAGTTTACTCGGTAAAAAATGATCCAATCAGGATACAAAAAAGCTCGTTTAGAAGGATTTTTAATTCTCTAGAACTTTTCTCTCCACGGCATTACGGTTCCTTCACTACTTTTCATTACCCATATGAGCAAAAAACAAAGGATCTTCGTATTTTTACGGGTTTGTATCATTTAAAAAGTTTAATCTATATATAAATAGCCAAAGACAAAATGATTATGTACCATTTTTTCCTCTGTCTCTCAACCGATTGTCTTCATTTTTGTTTTTTTTTAGTAGCAACTGACGACCTTCATTGCAGAATGCTAATATTAATTTATAATATTGATTCATTCATTAAATAAAATATGATAAAAATTCATTATTTACGTCCATACTGACAAGGCCAAACAACTGAATGTGCCGCCGCCGCCAAACCATCAAAACTCAAAACATTGAGTAATTATATATAGACGGACCGATGCTGTTATATACTTAGAGCATGTACTTCTGGAAGTGGCATGCAAGCGTTGTTATTGTTAGGAGTAAAATAGTGAATGTAGTAGATTAGTATTGATTTTTCGGACACGTTGCAGTAACTTTCATATTAAATATTCTGTTTTTAATGTGAATTTTATTATTTGATTAATATATTATTATTACCTTCCCGAAGGTATTCTGTAAAAAATTGTCAGACAATAGAGAATGTATTAAATATTTAAGTCCTCCTAGAGTTGTTGGTCTTCTCTTTTCTTTAACATTCCTGAACTTGATCGAAATCGCAAATGACGAAAACTTTTAGTTTGCAAAGAACAATCTTCCAATTATTATATCGAATATTTTGCCAGGAGCGGATCCAGCCAAAAATTTGGGGGTCATTCATTTGTCAAAAATATTTCGAATACCGATATTTGATTACATTTTTATTTTCTTTTTATTTCAATAGATTTGTCATTTGTTGAGTGAACAATGTTGATCATTATATCCACTTCTCCGATTTCTCCACAACTCTGTTTCTTATAAAAATATACATTTACAGTTTCATGAAATAGGGTCGACCACTGGGCGACCACCAGTTTGATTAAATTCTCATATATATACTTTCATTTTAATAGATTTTTCAGTATGATATAAACGACTTGGGGGGTGGAGGTTTCATGACATCTTCTTCTCCGGTTTCATGACGTCTTCTTCTCCAGTTTCTCCTTCATATCATGTCTGATGGACATGTACTTTTAATAAACAAATATCAAGAATATCAATAATGTTCATAATTTGATGAAATAGGGTCGAATTTCGACCACTGGGCGACCACTAGTTTTAGGAGTTTGCTATCAAAATCTTAGCAATAATTATCTATAAACTGTTACTGGCGTGATGGTATTGCTGTTGAATTTTATGTCAATTTTGCTCTATATACTGGAGTATATTTGTTTACGGACGAACTTAGATATTAGTTTTAGGTAGTTAAGATTCATATTGTAGTGATTCATTTCTCAATGTAATTTTATCGCAATCCTTTACAAGATTCTTAGAAGACATATTAAGCATTTTCTAAGTATATAGCTAATATAAGAATTCTCTAGAGGGAACTAAATAATGTCTCGAAACTAATTCGGAAAATACATTGCCTGATTTAATGCCAGTAGGCAGTTTTGCATATTTTCCTAAGTGATATCATTACATTCATATCAAGTTGGAGGTTATTACCTCAAGATCACTAGAACACTATATAGTTATGCATGCTTGAAAAATTTTACGAAAATGTACGATAGTAATAAACATGTTAGTCTGAAGTTGGTAGACAATGTAACTCGTTCCTCCAAGTTTCCTTGGACTTCCATCGTCTTGAAATGATTGATCTCACAACGTTTCAATAGCTTTGGATCTGCTACCGTCATCACGTCACCTGATGATGATAGAATTAAAAAGCAAAACAAAGTGGGAACGGTATTAGTGGAAAGAAATCAGACACTGAAGAAAACGTTTTGCCTTCATCAATGAAAAGGCAGGTGAGAGACCACAAAAACTCAATCACTTCGAAGATTATATTGCTCTAAATATTTCTGTAGGTACAAAAGCAATCTTTACACCAAAAATATCTTCTTTAATTTCATAACAAAAATCCACAATCTATAACACACTACTGTTTTTAGGCTATGAGAGATGCGTCAAACATACATTAGCTACTACTACTGTAATACTCATCTTGTGGGGCCGCATTAATAATCCGTCTCAGTTTGTCCCGAAGGCTCCTCGTCAACAGTCGAAATTTCGGTAATCTGTTTTCTATCCTCATTCGTGGAGACTAGAATTACGTTTCTTTTTGCTAAACGTTTGTTTGTTCGGCTTTTTTTTACGGTGATTAATTTCTAAAGAATTCCCCTACTACTTCAAATTAAACGCTATTACTATATAGAAGCTAAAGCATTTGTAAATTATAACATTATTCCTAAAACATATTAAGAAGCTGAAAATATACTTGGGAGCTGACCTATTTACATGCTGAAGCTAGAGCTATACCTTGCAAGTGGGTATATAGAATTAGACCATTGCTTTGTGAGCGAGAGAGCATCTCAGTGTAGAAGAGATATCAACTGAATAAGTTTCTCATATTCTGACCAATTAGTTAACTAAGTTGATATTGTTGGCATTGTGTCATCAAATGAGAATTAACAACGGAAAGTCTTGAACACAAAGGGTTTCACTAGAGGGTTCATGTTAAAAGTTTATTTGTTATGAAATCAGTCAACAATTTCTAATGTCAGTTTAGTATGTATGTAATGTCAAAATATAGAAATAGTACAATAATAGCTAATCCACAATTCTGCAGTTGTAGAAAGAGGTGATAAAAATAGGTTAATTAACCATAAGGTGAATAGGTGAAGGTATTCAATAAAACTCATTAACTTGAAAATTCCTATTGCATGGAAAACAGTTGAATGCATTGAACTCGAAATTTCTATAGAACAGTATTTAAAGGAGATAAAAAGGAATCCACATTTGTCGCTTTTCTACCTTGCATTTCTTTGGTGATAAAACAAAATTGGACTCAAAACATAGTGCTGTTCCATCAAGACCTTTGCAAAAATCCATAAATTCTGCAATGAGCTGCTACCTCATTTTGTGACTAGATGTAGCGCCCTCAAAAATAATATTATTTGAAAGTACACTCTAAGGACTGCCTTCCAATATTTGATGTGGTGTGCTTTGAGTGTATTGGTAAATAAAAAATAGTCTTAATTGATAAAAATTTAGTACTTATTAAATGTTGAAAGTGGGGACCAAATACTTTAGTACAATTTCATAATCTGCTTTTAAAATAGGGTTCGATAGTAAAAATAGTTGCAATGACATTTTTACGGTATTTCCGGCATCATGAATTTTTGTTAAAAATTTTTTCGTTTATTCGGGTGTCGATATCGGTCAAAATCAATAGCACAGATGGGGAAAATGGCCCCGGACTCTACGAGGTCAATGCGGTGATAAACTGTTAGGCATATACCTACCACATATGCTGTCTTATAATTAGATAATATTTTCCGGGAAATTTCCGTGCCTACCGTCTAACTGCATAACATAATTATATATGCATAAACACATAGAATTTGTAAATTCTGTAAAGTATATCATAATTTTTTACCACTTTGTGACTAATTTTTTACCGCTATAAAAATATTTTACCTCTAAACCTACTCCTATACCTTCACAACGTTGCGTAAAATTATCAGTTATATTATTAGCTGTGTTGGTTACACACTTGTCAAACTTACAGTACCTTGCCCTGAGAGCCTTGAAACAGTTCACCCAGTAGAATATTTGGTTTCTAGTGTTTTGTTCATACCAATCCATAGATTACTTACTTTATAATTGCGGGTACATTCTTTCTTGGTGAGGTTTCAGTTGGCGCTTTTTAATTTATTTGTGTGGGATGTGTTCTCGAATTGAAACACATGAGTCCATATGTACTTCAGAATGATGGGAGAAATAGAGATTTTTTCAATTTTTGTCCTCCCATGTTCTATCGGTGTGGCGCTGACCTGACCGGTGAAAATGCAGCTTCACTGCTCAAATTTCCGGCACACCTTTCCTTACGAGGCAGCCTGCATGGAATGACTGTTTTGTAAGGGCATGAAAAAATGCTCGATATGAATGCTTTCCGCTGTAGCCGTTTAATCCATCTGGCCTCCTCTCTTGTCTGTTTTCAAAACTGCAACATAACATCTTTTCTCTCTCCTACTGCTTGTGGTTTCCCTAATTGGCAGCCTTCTATGACGTAACTACCTTAACTGGGCATTTCTTATATCTACTAGATTCTGAAAGATCTACTGGATGCATAAAAAATTATGTTTGAAGTCTGTATTCACGTGGCTTAAATTATTTCCAATATTCTTGAAAGTGTGCCGTTAACAGGATTCCTGGCAGTTGAGAATCGTCTCATATAGCTGGTTTTTCTCCAATCTCCTGTTCGGATCTGTTCAACACCTGGATATGTATATATGTTCGACATTAACTAAGGGTAGTCCAATCAAGTATTCATATCACGGTTGTCCCCAAACCACGAATCCAAAGAAGCTGACATGGTTTTCTTCTAACTGACCTCGCATATTCTGTTCTGTTCACTCGAAAGCACTTAACGAAGTTTTTTGTCAGAACCATGTGGTTACTAATAGACCGTGCCATAGACATTCTTCAGTAAAAAAACTTAGGGTTTCGCATTTTTCATCAAACATCGATTCATACTACTTATAATGTTCATAAAATCATCCCCAAGTTTAACCCTTAGAACTGTTCATCGTTCACCTAACCGAACCGGCTGGGTTTTTTATGACTTCAAAACACCGGAATTTACAACGCATAGAGCCGCTCTAGTGATATATTTGATGGTATTTTCCATGCCATTGATGATTTGATGGTAGTTAGGGCCGGTAGATGGTGGCTTTCGCACGCTCATGCTGACTGACCATAGATACCCTGATTGATGGTGATACTGATTCGGCTGGCGTTGGATAACTGGTAATCTGTGTGGTAACCTAATATTGCAGTCCTTCTTAAAGTGTCTTTTAACCCTTGGATGGTTACCTGTTTGTCACTGACGTGGATTTTCCCTTTTTTTAGCCAGTGAGAATTGGCCCTCAAATTTGGCGTGTGGAGAACTCCGTGACATTACTGTCACGGAGTTCTCCACACCTCACCTATGAAAAAGTCAGCTAACCAACTCGGGAAACAACACCCTAGAACCCTTGAAGATATTCTAGCGCAACAGGAAAGATGTCATGCGTCGTAATGAGAAGCTTTTTGTGCCTGTGTTTTTTTTTACTGTCGGCAACGTCGTTAGCATCAAAATTATTAACACGTAGATGAAATACAAGACGAATTATTTAAAAAAATCGATATTTTAAGGAGACAACAATTATAGCACTTACCTTTTGTTATAACTATATCTACTTATTGGTTAGGAGTGACTTATTTATATTACTCACCTGAAACAAGAACTTTCGATCAGAAACAATACAAAGTCGCATATTAAAAATTCTTAATAAATAATAATACTCAATAAAATGATGCGCTCGACAAAAAATACTTTAATATTATATTAGAAATTAATATTTTAATTGTTCAAGTAAATGTCTAATTGGCCTTCAGAATTAATATTATTATTTTACGCCTGAGTTGTCCTATGAAGTTAGAGTGAAGTTTCATATACTGTGAATGTCTGAGTAGGTAAGTTCAGCAGTTTCGGAGATAAAGGGTGTAATTAGTTCTATTATATATTTTTTACTTAATATCTTTTATCCCATACATCTTTATAAGAATATATTGTATTCACTATAACGAACCCTCTTAGCTAATATGTTAGACGGTGCCCTTGAAAAGAAATTTAATTATTTTTTTTTATTTACAAGTATAATTGGCCCCCAGAATTCTTATTTGCCCAAAGTTTTTGAAAATATTGGTATTCCCCATAAAAAATGTTTCGTTCGATATGTTGTAGATACAATAAGTATGAGAATATATACCTTTATTTTAAATTTAACTATTGTTTTGCTTAGGTTTTAATGTAAATTTTGAGTAAGATCCTATATACTCTAATTTTTCCATATTTTAGGTTTAGTAGGCTCAGCGAAAAAGAAGGTACTAATCGATTTTCAAACAGTACTACCTAAAATTACAGTTTGTTTATTTTCGCTATGTTCATAAAACTGTGCGCGTATTTTCGCAGAAAATAGATTATGACAGGCACAAGAGGGATTATATAAGAGTTTCTAGTGATCAGATGTAGGGAACCCTAAAACTGCTAAACTTAAGTTAATAATCTCTAAACAGTAGAGATGAGCTTACCAGTGAATTTTAGGTCACCGGTATACCGGTGACAGTGACTTGCAAATCACCGTTTCTTCAAACAGTGACTGAGTTTAACTAAAATCATATAGGAAGAGGGTATGCCGTATGAGCGTTGCCGTTGAACGATACGATTTTTTAATATCAGATTGACTTTGAACCGTGGCTCAGCTTGCACTTGTGCAGTACTGCTAGTAATTATTATTTATAGAAACAGTAGGATGATTAATTTTCAAGACCATCTTTATGTTAGAATTTGTTGTTTTATAAGATTTTTTTTTAAATATTGCACTTGGCATAGTAATCATATCAGCTGTTTATTGGCGACATTTTTTCCAGTTTTTTTATCCGACTAACAACAACATCTAGTAACATTAAAAATATTAAATAGTGTTTAATATTTCTAACTTGATTTAAACCAGAAAAACAAACCAATTAAAATAACTCATTTAATGCAAAACAAGATAAACAGCTAGACACACACGTCACACATCGCCGGTTGAACAAGCACCATCTCACGACTATACGAGGTACCGTGCGTCGTGCTATGGTCGCCTGTAGAACAATTTCAACGATTTCAGTACGATACGCCTATACGAGTCTTACAAGGTACCGTGCAGCGCCCACGCAGCGACTAAATTCACTGCTTTGCTTCGATTTGGGTCTCCGGTAATATCAGCGATCATCTCAATCATCGGTCAAAGTCACCGTTAGAGAAATATCACCTATCACTACTAAACAGTGGAGAAAAGAGAAAACAACAAAATTTGATGAATAGAGAGGTGTTATTGTGCGCCAAAAGACAGCAATCCCAGCAGTTATTAATCAATTGCAAAATGACAGAAAGCAGTGCCAATTTAGGACGGACCAACGGTTAATCTAAGTCAGGCCTCAAAGCAATATAAAATGAGACAAAGTCAGTCAAAATCTATACTAAAAAATTATAAAATGATTCAAAAAGAGTTGATTGCCAAGAACAATTCCGGCTACTAAAGCGGAGACTAGAATCATGTTTCCAAGCTGTCTCGATAATGAATGTTGTGCCTTACACACAAAATATTGTTGCTGCTCGTCATGAAGTGTATTTTTATTCATCCAGCAAAATCTGGTTTAATTTCGTGATATTCTGCTATTTTTACAAATAACTTTGTAACTTTAATTGTAATATAGTGTTCATGAGTTTTGATAATCCTGGAAATCTGGTTTTACTGCGACAATTTCTATCTAAATAATATTTTTTCCTTTATCCAGAAATGTATGCGAACGTTAAAGAAAAACGAAATATCGAATGTCAGCAGGAGTACCTGAGAGCAACGGAGAATGCCGGGTTACACCAGCAGCGAGCAGTAGTGGCTCAACTGATGTGAGTTTTCCTCATTTTTAGTAGTTATTATGTTATAGATTGTGAATTTTTGATGTGAAAATAAAGAATATTATTTTCGGAGTAAAATCTGTTTTGAAGCCACAGAAAATCTATTAGAATATATAAATCAAGAATATATTGGTTAGAGAAAAACAACTGTATCAGGCCCTTGAAAAAAAATTAAATAAATTGGTTGTTGAAATACATGATGAGCAATG
This sequence comes from Octodonta nipae, assembly GCA_034190945.1. Taxonomy (NCBI): domain Eukaryota; kingdom Metazoa; phylum Arthropoda; class Insecta; order Coleoptera; family Chrysomelidae; genus Octodonta; species Octodonta nipae. Next base: position 80,072,203 of record CM067221.1, on the reverse strand, counting down.
AAACAAACTCACCCGAGAATATAGCATGTTCCATCAATTTATCTCAATTTCCCGATAGCCAATTTACTGTGATGTATCTAGAAGATTTCCAGCATGAAAAACGAAAACTGCAATCAAAAACACACATTCTCGTAATAGTGTTTGAAATTTCTGCTTGTCGAACATGTTGAATTGTCGAAAATTGATGAAGTGAGTTTTCGAGGGAGTATTGTTCAAATAAAACGAAATTTAACGAGACAATAGAAATTCGGATTTGAAGTTAGCGAATATAGTTCTTTAACTAGACGAATCCAGTTTCTAACTTGAAAAATTGATTTTAAAAACTAGTTATCAAGCTGACTTTCAAACTGCCTTGCAAGATTAGATGAAAATTGAAAAACTTTTATGGGGAAACGCTAAAAGCAACTAGATTTCGGTAAGATTAATTATACATGAGCGGAATTAATGAATAAAATATTTTACGTAATTATGGAAGTCTAAGATAGTTAAAAACACTAACCTAATATTGGACCGATATTAAATATTTAAAAGTTTTCTTGACTAGAGAATACAATTGTTTATGCAAACGAATGAATTGAAAAAGTAAAGAACAACTGGTCGTTTGGTCTCAATATTATGACATTAGAATTGTCTGTTAAGGGAACAACTAAAATAGTAATACTAATAAACTAACACTGAAATTATAGACCAATCAATAGAGATTTTTTCGTGCAAAAAATACTATCAGGATACTGCCTGTGCCATCACATTAAGAACGATTTGTAGTGATATTTTGCTACCTTTTCCACTCGCAACTATGGTTTTTTACTTTATTATAAACAATTGAAACAAGAATGGTGTCAACAGGTGAATTGTAAAGCATGAAAATACCAATGAAATGAGCCCAGGATCGATCCGATAGGATCTTTAGTAACAAGGAAAATCAAAAAATACTGGAAAATTTAGCGGTTTTCTTGATATTATCATAACTCCGTCACAATCGAAGTTGTAGAACTGGGCTTGTGTGAACTGATAGTAATTGATATTGACCTTATGCGTGACTAAACCAGGCGCTATCACTTTATTAATTTTTGAATAATTGTGATATGAAGGTTTTAGACCACTATTCTTGCAGTGCGTCTCCATGTGACATGGATCGTCAAATATCAATTCAGAATAGAGAAATTGGAAGTAGAGGTATCATTCTACAACGCTTCTATTTTCATTTTTCGTTAATTGTCTGTAAAATATACGAAAAATTTTAGCAAAAATCACCAAAATTTGGTGAGCGTATGAATGTGTTTTAGTGGGGGGAACACTGCTGACAATAATTATTATCGATAGTAACTGTCACTCTGACAGATGGTGAAAGAATCTAATCCCAAAAAAGCTTATATACAGAGCGATTTGTTTGATTTTATTATATAAAATGAGAACTGTTTATTGATTAATATATTTATATAATATTTTATAGAGAACTCCAGAATTAAGGTAATAGATTTATATTAAAGTGAAACAAACACTGAACTAAATATGTCAAAAAGTCTTGAAAATATCTAAATTAGTTTCTGACAAAAGTAATAAAAATATTTATAAATTACAGGCAGCCTGCCTATATTATACAGTACTAAACACTTCCCCTCAACAACCGCTCCTTGGATACATTCATACGCTCGCCCATTTTTTGTCATGTTTGCTAATATTTTTCAGATATTTCACAGACATTTAGTGAAAAATGAGAATAGAGTCTTTGTAGAATGTAACCTTCAACAACTTTTTTCAAAAATTGAAATTTGATTATCTATGACGCATGGAAGCACAAAGCAGAAATAGGGAACAAAAAATTTTATATCACAATCGTTCAAAAACTAAGAAACCGGTAGCGCCTAGTTTTAACATATATATAATAGATATAAATTACTATCAGTTCTTACAAGCCCAGTTCTACAGCTTCTAAAGTGACGAAGATTAAATTAAAAAAAAAATGCTACATTTTCCAGTATTTTTTGTTTTTCCCTGTTACTAATGATCCAATCGGATGGAGCCTGTGCTCATTTCATTGGTATTTTCATGATTTACATTTGACCTGTTGACACCATTGAGAATAGTTTATTAGTTTTGATTTTATAAACATGCTAAGAAAAAAAACGTAATTTTCTTGCTTCAATTGTTTATTACAAAGTAAAAAACCATAGTTGCGAGTGGAAAACATAGTAAAATATCGCTACGAATCGTTGTTAAAGTGATGGAACAGTCGGTTTCCTGATAGTATTTATTACATATTATCAGTTAATTTTTGCTCTATTGATTGGTCTATTAATATGAAATATTCTTCAATCCCTAATATGCAACATTATTTACTCTAAGTTGATTCGGTCGTTTTTGTGAAAAGGCTTACTGCTTGTAAATTTGTGCGTATGTTACTTATATGTAAATTTAAATAGCTAAGGATCTTTTATGAAATTTCTGCTAAAATAAAGGAAAAGCACAAGCGTTATTTTGTAGACATTAAGTATAAATTGTAAAATCACAGTTTTGCACCCTCACACCAAATCTTTATTTTAAACTCTCAACACCGTTTCAACAACTCTAAGTTGTCATCATCAAGGAGTAAACCGAACTATATCTAAATTACAATTTTCTCTAATTTATACCTACCAGTAAACTATTAGCAACTTACAGTAATTAGTACAAGGGGTAAATCCCTAGTACCTGAATTCTAAATAACATATTTCAGAGATAGTGCAGATTTTATATAAAGAAATTATGTAAATTAGGATAATCGTTAATTACCTACCTACTTTTACCTTCCATTATAAAGTAATGATATTTTTAATGCTTATTTTATGGATTCTTAGAGACTAAACTTTACAATGAACTGTATGGAATAGGACCCTTGTCTGAATTCATTAGTTTATTATTTTTATAAATCATTATGCTTTCGTAAAAGTGCAGTTCCCTAAAATTATTTACTTGTCTAAGTAATGTTAAAGAAGTTAAATCTACGGAGTGGTAATGTCAAAAACATGATGTGCAACACTAGATTTATCCGCTCTTCCTCTTTGAAATATTTTAAATCACAATCGTTAAATTTGATTTCATAAACCCGACTTTTCGAAATCAGCAAGTTCAATTTCTGCAGAGTTGTAGTTATTCTATACACCGCCTTCATAACAAGTTCTCTAAAAATTTTCTTAAAGCCCGTAGTATAACGACTGCACCGAACAGAGAGAAACTTTTGTTCTTCTGACTCATTTCGAAAAGTTCATTCCTAACCGAAGTTGTTTCTTCCTAATTAATTTATCTATAATATCCGTTGGATAACATTGCAGACAGCTATTTCTCTAATAATTTTCTTTTCATTTTCAAACCTCTCTTTGTTAAGAGGAAATGTCAAAAACCGATGTACAAGGAAATTAATCCCCTCCATTTTATGTTGCTGACAATGAAAAGAACTATTTGGTAAATAGCTATATGTGCTATTTTTTTCTTCCTATATTCATCAAACTCTAACTTATAATTAATATTTCTTAAAACTAATACATACAAAAATGTTAGAGGTCCCTTATTTTCTTGTTCATATGTAAATGTAATAGAAGCAAACCTACTGTTAAGATGCATGTCAAAATCATTAACATTAAACTCATTATGATTTTTTTGGCTCATACATAATTTTGGAGGGAAATTAATTTGTGCCTCACAAAAAGAGTTTTCACGCAGTAAGTCCTCCAGGTACTTTAGAGTTTGTGGAACGGGTACACTAGGAAATAAGGAACTAACATCAAATGATACCAAATTTTCCCCTAGTTGCAGCTAACCGTTTTGTATAGATTGAATAAATTTTTCGAATAGTTTAGTTCAAGTAGTTTCGAAGTTGAAGCAAAAAATGTTTACCAGTATTTTCCTAGGGTATGGATCCGGTACGTGGATTACTAAACAAGAAAATAAGGGTACTATACCATTTTTGGATGTATTAGTTTTAAGAAATGATAATAATAAATTCGAATAACTGTACGCAACCCACGAAACACTAACAGCCTTTATAAATGACATAATTACCCATCCAGACAAAATGCCTAGTTTCCTTACGCATGGTGATATATACCTCTTACCAGAGGACACCCTATGTACACAGGACCCAGCAAAGTACCGACCAATCACTTGCCTCCCAACCTTATACAAACTCATAACGTCGTGCATTAATCATCGCATTTTCAAACATTGTGATCTGAACAACATAATTACTCAACAACAAAGGGGGTGCAAAGATTGATTCAGTTGTTTGCAATCAAGCACACGCCAAACGACGAAATCTTTACATGGCATATGTGGACTTCAAAAAGGCATTTGAATCAGTTCCACATGAATGGCTCATTAAGGCAGAGAAACTCTATAAAGTGAATAATTTTATTATTAACATTTTAGAATATGCCACGTCCGCCTAGCAAACCAAAATCTCACTGAATGAAGGCAACTGTTCGATACAAACTGACTCCATTCCAGTCAGAAGGGGTATATTCCAGGGAGACTCTTCTAGCCCACTGTGGTTCTACCTTGTCATGAATCTCTCAAACTGAATTCGACTAATTTTGGATTCAGTCTCAGACACAACAACGTACATGCATTAAAGATAACCATTTGTTGTACATGGACGACTTAAAGTTGATGGCAGCTACGAAACAACTTCTGCATGATATGCTTAAAATATTAGAAGGGTTCTCTAGTGACATCCATATGAAATTTGGCCTAGACAAATGCCGAATTATTTATATAGTTAAAGGCAAAATACAGCAGGGGTACCTCAACTGAATCTATGGGGGAAGGTCATACTTATAAATACCTTGGAATAAAGTAGGCTCAACGTATTGATCACTTGACGATGAAAAATGACATAACAGCAGAGTTTTATAGAACGGTAAGACGACTGTTGAAAACCAAACTATACACTAAAAATCTGTTTCAGGCTATTAACACCTATGCGTGTTCAGTGCTCAGTTACTCTTTCGGTATAGTTAATTGGTGCAAGACTCACATTTAACAATTACAAGGAAAAGTACGAGTTTTACTAACAAAAGGTCAAAATCACCATCCAAAGAGCTCTGTCGAACGTACAACTTTGCCACGGTATGGAAGAGGAAGAGGATTGGCAGATCTAAGCAAACTATTGGATCAACAAATTTCTATTTTGCGTAGTCATTTTCAGAAACTCGCAGAATTTTCTGATATACAGAGTCATTTGCCAGGTTGATGACTCAACACCACTGCAACTGACACAACAACACTTCCAAGTACACCACCAGACCACTAATCAGAAACTGCTCAAATGGAAAGAGAAGTCCCTTCATGGCAGACATATAAATGACGTCAAGATTATATCGACAGTGCAGCGTCGAACTACTGGATCTCTGGTCATATGTTTCCTGAAACGGAAGGCTTTATATTGGCAATCCAAGATCAAGTAATTCCAACTAAGAACTATCTAAAGTACATCGTTAAAGACCCTTCTATTAACAACGACAGATGCGGGTAAGGTTGCCAAACATCTGGGTTTATCCAGCATATCACAGGAGGTTGTCAAGCGTTCGCTGCAACTGAATACAAAGAACGACACCATGCTGTGGCTAAAATACTGCACCAGGAACTAGCACTGAAACTTGAGCTATCACAGTCGTTAAGAATACCATACTATAAATACAAACCAGAATCTGTTTTAGAAAATAACAACTACAAGCTGTACTGGGTCCGCACGATACTGACTGATCGGACTGTTGCTCACAATAGACCAGATATAGTTTTGGTAGATAAAGTCGATCGGAAAACAACTTTAATTGACATAGCAATTCCTAACAACAATAACATAAATGTCAAGCAGGCTGAGAAATTAGCCAAATATAGGGATTTGGAATTTCAAATAAAGACACATTGGGACATGAACAACACACAAACCGTACCAATTGTTATGTCAACGACAGGAGTAGTCCCAAAAGATCTATTAAACAATTTAAAATACATCGGTCTGGACGAACATCTTTACAAACAAATGCAAAAAGTCGTCTTGTCAGGGACAGCCCGGACGGTCAGGAAATTCATGGGAAATTGCCGCCACGACTCCAACCACGGGCCTGAAAACCTGGCAAGGGCACCTACAGAGTTAAACCCTTTTGATATCTAGGATATTTGGGGTTTAGTGAATTTTGCCCTAAAGGCACTCTTAACGTGCCTTAGAGGGAGTGTGATGCCATACATTGTATGGTCAAGTCGGGGTGTTATGTAAGGAAAATTTTCCTACATTTATCTGGGACCCCGTTCCCCACAATGCAATTAAAGATAGGTATTGGAGAAGTTATTCCTTGTTATCGTAACCAGTCTGTGGCGATAAGTTAATTTAAATTAGAAATTAAATGTAAAATTATATTTATAATAACTTCTCTTACGCGTAGACTAAACAAATGCAACAAATATTGGCACTTGTGGCGCGCCAGATGCTATAATGTCGACCATCATTTTCGATATAAGGCTATAACCTCTGACGAATAAACAAAACAGAATTTCTGCTGCTGGGAAAGTTCGAGTAGCAAGTCTTATTTTCTCTAACAACCACCGATAGCGCCACCACAACCCGTGTAACAATTATTTGATCAAAAGATTTAATAAAATAGAAAATATCCTAAGAATTAGATCTGGGTTAGTTTCTTAGATACAGAAACATTATTAAAATGGTAAATAGTGCTTTAAATTTGTAAAATTTTTAAAATATACCTCTAACACCTCGCGCCATCTGGAGACAAGGGCTTGTTAAAAGATAAAGAGAGGAAGAATGGTAACTTGACTTCAACACAACAATGAAAAATAATAAAGGCAGACCATATATGTTGTTCTTGTTTTTGAAAAATAAAATAAGGGATTCTTTGTATACAGTATTTGCTACAATTATGTCTGACGTTGTTGATTAATGATGAAAAAGTACCAGCAGATTGGTAATGACCTTGAATGGTACACATGCTACGCAGCGCCAGCTAATGAGTAAAGATATAAATCCTCTTTAAGGACACGAGTTTATGGTATTGTAGGAATAGGAAGACCTTCTCATCTTACACCGTGGTATGATTGCAAAAACTAATTCCTTTATTCGCTCCCATAAATATGAATGTAGGCAAGACAAATCTGGGGATCTAGACATCTATAGAGTAGTGTGCCTGATACCCATCATGTTGTAAAAACAATTTTTAACGAATTTCTAGAGGTATATCTTCTATGAGAATTGGCAATTCATTAATTAAGAAATCTAGATATCGCTCTCAAGTTAGAATCTCATTGAAAAAGAAAGGTATAACTAATAATAGTCAAATTTTGGTGAAAAATCACATGATATGGGTGCAACCTGAAAGAATGTAGTTATCAAATATTTATAATTATTATATTAATAATTATTAAAACAAAAAAATTCTCTAGATTATTATGCAGAAGTGATTAAAAATTTACCGGAGATAAATCTTTGTTGTTTCGGTATAACACAAATATTATAGTTATAATAACTCAATTTAATCGTTACCTGTGTTCTGTTCGAATATTTCGATCTGTAGTTCGACAGGGTATTCCATCTCAAACGACCCACCTTGAATATCTTGGTTATTTTCAAAACTATTGCAATAAAAAAAAACAGGTCGATTTTTGTTTCGAGGGGGAAATTTTTTGAGGTGAATTAGCGCTTGCGCGCATTCAACATAGACAGGCCAATTTAATGATCTTCATAATTTGAGATAGGGAAATTCTGTGTTATCATATATCATTTGAAAGCCCTTTTTACGGACTATACCGTTATAATAATTATTTTTGCAATTTCTGTACATGTAATAATAAAAGAGTATTAAAAAAATTATATTACAATACAATGCTTCTAAAACAAATATTCAAAGTGTCTTCCATTGACTTCCATACAATAGTACAACCTTAACTGAAAGCCCCTGACATGGCTCAGCATACTCGGTGTGATCTGAAGACACTCCGCTATAATCCGTTGACGTAGCCTGAGTCATAAAAATTTTGAATTTTACATATCCCCAGAAAAAAAAATCCAAAGGATTCAGATCAGGTGATCGAGCAGGCCATTCTATTCTTCTCTTCTTCCAAATTAACGACCGGGGTATTCCAAATCGAGGTATTGACGAACTGGTGCGGCGTAGTGAGGAGGAGCTCCATCTTGTTGGAAATACAATTCCTCTTCATGTAGTAGAGGATCATTTTCTAATTTTTTTTTATTATCAATGCATTAATTTCGTTTTCCAATATATTGTGATAAATTTATCCATTTAAATTACCAGGAATAATCAAGGGTCTAATTAGATGATTTCTCAAAATTTCTGCCCAAACGTTTAGTTTTACCGGGTGTTGACTATGAGCTTCTCGAAATAAACGAGGATTTGTATCGCTCCAAAATCTACAGTTACGTCGGTTAACCTCCCCATAAATTGAAATAGCCACAGACCTAGGAATTAATAGACCCAATTGTTTACATTTTTATGCGCTCCAACATTCAAACTATCTCTTTTTGTCCTCGGCACACTGTAGCCAGATTTAACAAAATCATTATAAGCTAACAGGACAGGAATATAGGAACTAAAATAGTTTACTAATTTTCACACAACACATAACATGCAACAGAAAATATAAACCATAGTTTACTTAAGTATATAAGACACTTAGTGTGGGACTAAAATATTTACTACAGAAATATTGAAAATTATTCTCATATTATAGTGTAACACATACAATAAGTGCTATTGGCAACCCTGTTAGAACTTTTACTACGTGCGTAATGACCAGTAACGAGTTATGAGGTTTAGCTTTACAGTGTTGCTGGGTAGAAACTTGTAAATATTAGGCCTTTGTTATGGAGTTATTGAATTGTTGGTAATATTTTGAAGATTTTTGTACAAAAGTTATTATTTACTGATAAACTATGTTGCGAGCTTCTGCAATTTGTGGAAAAGTAGATCACCGTTTCCGGGATTAATCTTTTGATCTGTAAGAGGTTATGTGTAAGAGGTTATGTGTAAGAGGTTATGTGTAAGAGGTTATGTGTAAGAGGTTATGTTTAATTTATGACTCAGGAGCGTACATATAAAGCTATTTTTCACAAGTATATTTGTTAAAAATTAATAGTCCATGTCTTTATAGCAAGAATTGTATTCTTAATTATGAAACAACGTGTAAAGATTTTGACACATTTTTATACGAGAGTCCTATTTACAGAGTACCTATATAAAATTTTCAAATGGTAAATTTTTAATATTCACTGCCATTGAAATACAACCACTTTTCATGTCCATTTTAATTTCATACGATCATTGTAATGCCTTTGTAATGAAGAATAAGTTAATAATATGTTACCCATTTACCCATTCACTAACAATACTAGTAACTAACTAAAGTTAATACAAATCGGTTTACACCAGGGCGTACGTATACGGTACCAGTAGTTGAGTGTTTTATAAAAAAAATGTTTAAATGTTTTTGCTTTTGCTGTTGAGTGAAATGAAAAAACTAAACATTTCATTAATTATTTGCAGCAATGTAGACTAAACAGTTGTATCATGACAAATCTTCACTCATATTTCGTTAAATATATGTGTTATAGCCTGAAAATTCCCAAACCGGAATGCGTTTATCAAGTAATTAATTGGCATAGAAATTGTGCCAAATTTTTTGTTTTACGCATATCAAATTTTCTATAGTCTTTGGTGTTATATGTAGTCTAACCACCTGCTTCATTTTGTAATTGACAAATTTGCATTTCATCCATTTCATTTTTTTTAATTAATAGAAAAATATAAATAACATGACCAGTAACTAGTTTAACTTATTTTTTAGATAACAAATTCAAATCAAATAAAATGTTATAAACACAGACATGTTGGTCCGAAAGAAAATTACAAAGTCACTAAAAATTCCCTAGAACATTCACATAAAATAGAACTTCTAAATCCACAAATTTATTGGAGACCTACAAATAAGGTACAGTTCATGAGTTTGGCTAGTAAATTAGCGAGTGTAAAACAGCTATTAAAGTGGAGTCTTTAGATAAGTATAACTCCATTTCTATTTTCATTTAGGATTTTAGTCATCTATGAGCTACTCTTTAACTTGTTCTGCAGATAGTTTGCTCTTAAAGTTAATAATACAAAAGGCCTTCAATATATAAGTTGCAAATTGTGAAAAATAAATAAATAAAATTATAAATGCTTCAATTGAGGACTGTAAAGTACCTAATTTATGTAAAACGTCAGTAATAGTGCATGTGCAGAAAGTAATCAATACAAAAATGAAAAGAACTCCCTCCCATAAATACATTATCATTGCTTGAAATTGTGGAAGTATTCATTAACAAACAGATTCTGAATCATTTAATATATTAATAGGTAATCAATCGGGTTTTCGAGATAAACACTCGTGTGGAAGTTTCATTATAACATGTATTAAAATGCAGGGAAATCAAAGATCAGAATATACTAGTAATAGTGGTCTTTATAGGCTCTAACATGTATATAAATCAATTGTAGTTCTAGATTTTGAGTACGTACTCTAACTCTATTTAATTTTATTGTGGAGAGATATACAAACGCGTTACAAAAAACAGCAAAGTAGAGCTATGTGTATTATATTGGAAGTTGACAAATGTACCAGAATTAAGGATGTGCTCATTTGCCCTACACTTATGAGTATAAACCAACGACAAATTTACAACAATATGCTTTTCATTTATAATATGTTGCCGCAGTATATGTCTAAAAGAATAACACTGGTATGTAAAATTCGTTAGTACAACAACAGTACTTTATCGAGTAAGGAAATCTGGTACCATGTGTAAAAACTACTTAATTATATTTAAATAATAGATTTAATTGTAATAGTTTAAATACGAAATAATGTTAATTAGTTATATGTCTTTATGTAGCAGAATATTTGCTAATAAATACTACTACTACTACTACTACTACTACTACATATTAGATTTCTCATTTTGAATTTCGAAAATCTGTCTTCATACCCACAATCATCGATATCAAGAACCCCCATTTACGATTTTTACGCAGATTCATGTAGTTTGACTTATACGCCATATTGGATTTTTCATTTTGAATTTCGAAATTCTTCTCTCATATCTATGATCAGCCATACCGAAAATACCTCTGTACAAGTTTTTAGGTAGATTCAATGAGTTTGATTAGCAGTCCGCTATATTGGATTCTAGATTTTGAATTTCGACAATCTGTCCTTAAATGCATAAGATGCGACACCAATACATCCCTCTTACCCATTAAAATTGACGCCTTTTCCACTCAATATGGAGTTTTAAAAAATAATGAAGTTCCCGATTGCAAATAAATATTTAGAAATTTTAAGATTTGATCAAATGTCTTTATAACCATTATCCAAATACATTAAACAAATTATATTTATTTTACCACCATAATTGTTGCATTACATTAAAATTTTTAAAAATGATTTTAAAATTATTGAATTTAAAATATGTAATAGATGTTGGATTACATTTAAAACTGTTTAATATTTCTCATACGTTACGCTACTGGATATTATACGACAACAGGTCTCAAGCTGTACATTTTTGCCAGCTAGCAATTCATGATGCTCTATCTTTTTCTCACTCATCATTTGTTTACATTTAATTTTGGATCGGGTTTGTATCTGATTTATGAATGAAGCTTTCGGTCTCTTGAATTTATAGGTCTGTGGAAATAGCACTCATCGGAAAAGCAAACATTCTACAAGAAATTTGGGTTTTCGATTATACGCTGGGTCATAATTTCGCAAAACCCTTGCCTTCGAGTCTAATCATCCTAATTCAATTCATGAAGTAATTTAATTTTGTACGGATGGAATTTGTATTTATGCAAGATTCTAAAAACGTTAGTTTTGTCAATACCGGAAGCTGCAGAGATTTGCTGGACAGACTGCGTGTTAGGTATAAGTTCGACATGGCCCAATTTAGCCACAGCTACCCCTTCATCATTTATAATTCCAATGGAACCTCTTTTTTACTCATTACTGAGTCCGTCTCAACAAATTTTAAAATCAATTCCAATACGTATTTATGACGAACGTTACTTTCGGGATGGTTTTGGTTAAAAACCCTTGCAACAGATCGAGCACAATTTTGATTTTGGTAATAAAGACTTACCAGCTAAAGTAATAACTTGACAGATAAATGTACCGTGCTTCAAATGATCGAATAAAGGTCAGAACAGATAAACAAAATTGCTGTAAATATCATCAAAAAATAATGTAAAATAAATGAATGTTTACATTTAATGTTTTTCTTGTATTGTGTGCTATTAAATGGTGCGGCAGTGAAACAGGATGGTTTAAGAGCGTAGCGTACTATAAAAGAACTCCCTTTTAATACTTTTTCATTGTGTAAAAACTTTCAATTTAATAGTTCGGTTTATTTACTAGGTCCGTTAGGCTTTCTGTTACATGAACAGGAATTGCAATAAAAATTTTTATTATGATGGTATAGTCAGTAAAAAGGGCTTTCAAACGATATACGACAACACCTATTTCCTCTACCTCAAATCTGAAGGTAATTGAATTGGCCTGCTTATGTTGAATGCGCGAAAGCGTTAATTCGCCTCAAAAATTTCTCCCTCAAAACAAAAATCGATCTGTTTATTCTTATTGCAATAGTTTTTAAAATAACCAAGATATTCAATGTGACTCGTTTGAGATGGATTACCCTGCATACAGCATGGTACACGTTTCCTGTGGTACGCTAAAGATGGGTCAGACGAATATAAACTTTTCTTAAATGATGACGTCTTTCTAGATAGGTACTTTTTTTTATCAAATCGAGCAGCAACAGTTGAATTTTTCATAAAACTTGTTAAATATTTCCAACTTGTTAAATATTTCCTTGTTTGCTTTATAATATTTGAAAGTCTCTTATTGAATAAGAATTAATAGAAAATTCTAGTTTTTTGATTATGAAATTTTTTATTTAATTTTTTTTATTGCCACCAAGCGCTGACGGTAAAAGTAATACTGGAAAAAATTAATTTAATATCCATAGGCCATAAAAAGTAATTTCAAACGCAACCAATCTTAATTGCCCACCTTGTACATGTCCAAATCTTACAAATACTGTAGATCAGAATACGCGCAATGCTATAGTAAATTTTACACTAAAGACTATTTCTTGCACAAAACTCCTTAGATTAGGTATTGATATGTGAACATAGCTGGTGCCTAAAGAAGAGAAGTCGAGAAACTTTTTAACATTCTAATGTGCAATTAATTTCTGAATAATTGCGATGATGTTTGATTATTTTGCTGGCATATGAAAATTTCATTAATCAGACTTTTCCTGCAACTTATAACTATTAGTAATTTTAAAGTTTAACAAAGTGTAATACGGCAATTTAGAAAAACAATCATACAGCATTTTGGTGATAAAACTATGAAGTAATAATTGATAACTGAAAATAATATACCAAAGACATTCCATTTTAATTGCAAATTGCAAAGAAATTGTGAATCTGGTGTAAATTATTGTTTTTATCTACAAACAAGTATCATTTACTTCTCGCAAATATTTACAATCCTACAGTTTATTCAAGTTACCGATTGAAAAATCAAGGCAAAATTAGAAGTTCTACAAAAATTCGTTTTAATACGGTTCTAAATATTTTCACAGAGGCTCGTTTCAAAAGGTTCTGAAAATCGGGATCAAACGTTTGCTCGGACTATGCTGTAAATGAGTGCCCGCAATCAATTCTCTGCTAAAAAAAATGTTATGTTTTATTTCATTCCCTTTAGATCATTGCAAGGGTTCCAATAGAAATCTTTAGTATAGCAACCACTTTCAAAGTGCTGTGTGTATTGATGCATTGAAAGGCATTAGAACTCTTCAAAAGTAAACAGTTTTGTATACAAAAAAACTCTATACTTTCTATTGACTGATTTAAAACGTGAGTTACAAATTAATTATTTAGTGATTTGTTTGTACATGGAAAAGCTCTAATTGTAATAAGATAGTACGATGTCGTTCACCGCACAAGTTAACTACTTATTATTTCATTACTGTCAAAAAATTGTGATTATCGCTATTACAGCTATGCTAACAAATAATTCAATACAGTTTTCTATTAACGTTGTGGAAATAAATTTCGTATAAGATGTATAGAACATATTGTAACGGATGATAATTTTATAATTTGTTTTGAAACAACTTAACCAAACACAATATTAAAATGTTATCGGAATAAGGAGAATTTTCATGACTGTGGGAGAATATAAAAATTAATTGCCTACGTTCAATAAAGAACTCAGTAACAGAAGCTCCACTCTAGAGTATCTGACTACTGATTTGAAAAACAATAATTCATTTCTAAATAATTGATAAATCTGTTCTTAGTAGAAATTTATCAGCAACACTTATAGGTCAGGTCATTTACGAAATTACGTGACAAAATTAATAGTGGAACAAAACCTACATCATCATGTTCTAATGATAAAACTTGACTAATTGACATAAAATTCAACATTTTTTATTGATGCATTTTTGTTTTTTAACAAAAAAACAGCGAAAAATCAGTAACAATTTAGTTTTTTGTCCTTTTACACAAAATCCACCTATAAAACCGTGTTTGCTACTGTAGGCAATGTTAAAGAGAAATGAAATAGCTACAAAATGAGCTAAAATAAGCTCAACTTTGTTAATTGGTTTCTTAGATAATAGAACATTTACCCAAAATTCCAAAAAAAAATAAAAAATAAATCATATAATATATATTCTGAGAGGCTACCGCGGTCACCACCAACATTGACAGATTCTCACATACCGTCTATAGGAAACCAACCAACCAATCGATACATAAATGCCCAATCACACCACCACCCTGCCCAATTTAGTTCTGTAATGAAATCTTTGACTCTTAGATCTATTCGTTTAACAGATATCAGATATTGACAAATAATCTTTGTTTATTACAATCCTTTAAAGCACGGCGGGTTTTCTGAACTCCTTCATTTATTTTTACTTTTTTGGGCATTTGATCTAATTTATAATTTAAAATGTTTCATAATATAACTATTTTAAGTAATGTTGTAGTCGCTTGCGTATGAGTTTTTTGCAATCCAGTTTTTAACTTGTAGACTGTATAGAGATATAACCGTACTCATAGCTATACACACATATCCGATGACAAAGTGTTGTGAACTCAAATAAATCAAAACTGCTTATCAGTATTCCCCTGCATCTTAGGCACCGATGAAGCTCAGTATAATACAATGTGCAACATTGTTCGTTTTGCAGTGCCGTGATAAACTGCACAGTTGTGGGCTGTACCAGAGTTGAACCATCGGGGTCGTATATTTATGATACGTTGCTTAGATCTTTCGAGTAATCTATGGTCGATTAAATTGATTGTGTGATTTTGATTGTGTACTTGTTAACTGGGATAAATTCGCTGCTTAATTTACCTGACTTCTTCAGACAGAATTTGTTTTATAAAGAAACCCACCGTTTTGTATGACATTCAAACATTGAGTTTCTCGAACTGAAATATATTTAGACCACCGTAGATATTTACTGTTTTTTAAACTGCTTTTGTCTGGGATCTAGCATTTTATAGGGTATCATAGATATTTAGTCTACGAACAAGAATTCGATATTTTGCATTACGGTCACATTAATCGTTGATAATTTGCAGCACTTATCTCTAATGATTATGCATTTGTAACTTGAGCATAGAACGTAAACTGAATATTCTAATCTGAATAATCTGACCCGCTCCTTATTGTTATACAATACACCAACATGAAAAAATGTAGCCTTCTTACCCACATTCATTTCTCTTTGTGCATCTCCAAACTCGCCATCGGTCATGTGATCTTCTATTCACTTATTTTGCTAACAATTCATTCCATGTTGGGCCCCAATATGCTGCCCAACCACTTCTATTCTTAATATGCAAATGTCCTTCTTAAGACCTTGATCAGTACCTGCAAACTAGCCATCGAGACCAAATTAACGAACCCAAACTCGAAGGAGCTAGGTCGTTCCATTGAGGAATTCCTATGGCCACCTTCCAACTTCATCATGGTACCATATTATTGTATTGTCACCGAATTTACGAATGTTCGCCAAATCCCACTTCACTCGGACACAGAGAAGTGTGTCATTCGATAAGTGTCAAACGACAAGTTAAGTAAAGGCATGTAAAAATAATAAAAACTGACTATGTAAAAAGACAAAAGTCTCAGCAATAATTCAAATACGTAAACGAATATACCCTACTACAGATTCAATAAATTGTTAAAATCAACAGAATTATTAAGTCAAAATCTTCTAAAACGAATTTGGCAAAAGCATTTCACCGATCATCATTATTTCTATCATATTCGGTTATATTCAACCAGTATTTGATGGCATAGCCTCCCTTGTATATTCGTTTTTTATTTCTTTTCAGGCTCTTTTATTTCAAACAGTTTGAAACCAGGTTATCTCGGTTATTTTCCTGATACCATAATTTTTCTATTTGAGCGATTTCGGGGTTTTTTACACTCCTGGGGATAGCATAGCCTGATTATGTTGTCATTGTCAAGGATATTTGACCTTTACATTTTCAGTAAATTTTCTTTGTTAATGACATCTATTACTTTAATTTTATTACTTATCCACTGCCAGTTGTCAGTAATTGTCGAACGCACTGATGAAATATGGGTTTCTTGAAATTTGCTGGTATTCTTGACTTGAAGAATATTTAAGTAGTTTCTAAATGATTGAGGAGGTAAATGATTATTTTGAATGTTCATCTGGGATTTTCTCTCCTCGCAATGGTTTCTGAAAAATATAGATAAGTTAACTACTTGAATATCAAGGTGTAGTATCTAAGGGCAGTTTGTGGAAACTGCCCGGAACACTAGTTGCCCTCTTATAGAAAAAACTCTCCTGCAGGATTAACTGTGAGAAAGTAGGTCTACAGATTTGTCAACTAGTATTCCAGTATAAAATGTTGTATTTTGTGTTGTACTTATCTGTTTTTTTGTTACGTTTCGATTCCTTATCAGGAATCGTTGTCGAACAATGGTTGTTTGAATGTTTTGCACTATATTCGCTTGACTTTTTTTGAAGAATATTGAGCTCTTTTCGAGCAATATTACGCCGTCTGCTTATATCTGGTACTCCTGAACTGGACATATGAACGAGGTTCATACAGGGTGGAACAGCCAAATGGAATAAATTCGATAACGAATAAAGGAGGAAAAAACGCTTGGACACATTGATTGGTATTTGAAATGCGCATTTATTCAACTAAACAAATTATATAGTGTGTGTCATGTACCAGTGGCGAATGCCAACTTTCTTATTTTAAATGCAAGCCCCCGGTATATTATTTATTTATTGGATTCTCCAGAAAATTTTAGACTTAATTCATGTACAATGTCCTATACCTATATATATATGTTATATCACACTTCTCAAATTAAACTTTTTAAAAAAAGATTTTTATTAACTTTAACAAAATTATAACTTATTAAAATACAAAATACAAAATTGAAATAATGACAATAATAACTAACAACAGACTGAGTAATAATGAATAACAAACAAGAGAGATTTTACAATATATAACCTAATGAATGCTGAATCGGAACTGCCGACACGGCGATTCCCACGGATGCTCGGCGGGGCTGTAATCTGACACTGCACGTGTTCGCTGAGTCAGCTGGGAACGATGAAATACAGTTGCTACATAAGTTCACCCAAAGTTCATGTTATAAACTTATATAACAACTCCCATCCATATAAAAAAGTTGATGGTATATCATCAACTTTTAGGGGAAGTTCTGAAGTTCCATACATTGGGCTGGATCTAGGAGGCTGTGCAGCTTTCCCGTGGACTTAGGCTTTGATGGGCCTGGAAGTGGAGCTGACTTGGCATCGAGGCTGGACTTAGTGGTTTTTCTGAACCTTCTCTTGATGGGTTTGATGCAAAGGAACATAATCACAATTACTGTTAATGTGATTGTGGTAATTGTGAGCCATGATGTATGCTTCTCCAATGGTGGTTGATTCATGAGCTTTTCCAATTCCATTGAATATTGGGCAAGCTTATGGTTGGCACCATTTAGATCTGTTACATCTAAATCCTGCAATTGTAGGGGTTTTAATTTTGGAAGTTGATTTGCGACTGGCATGCCGTCACAGCAGCTATACGGGATGTTCACTGGATGATTTCTGAAGGTGATGTTCTGGATGTTCTTTGACGTTCTCGTAGCATGTACCCTGATGTTGTCAATAAAGGCATTGCAATCGGACTTGATTTGCAACAGCGAATTTGTCGTGATGGTCTGCGTTACGACATCTTGTCCCTTACATTTGATGGCTATAGGTAGTGGTCTGGAGATTGAGATCAACCAGAGGTTTATGTCGATCTCTTGTATATTATATTCTTCCGCATAGAATATAGAAGTTTTGCAGGTTGCTGGGAATGTGGCTGGCTGTCTGAGAAGCTGACTTTCGCAGATGGCATCTTTGTCTATTGGATGTGATATAGCTTTGGAACAAATCTTATGATGTTTAGTTAAAGGCTTGCAGTCACCCAGGTCTTCGAAGGATGTGTATAATAACGAATCGTCGTCTCTCGCGATAAATTTTGTCTTTATTGAAAGTATATGATGAAACCCTGTTCGATCATCCAAAATTGGGATCGGATAAAGGTGGTAAAGGGTGTAAATCTCAGGATCAACTAAAGGAATTTTGAGTACAAAAATGATTTTAGTGTTGATTTGAAAAGCTTCCAATTCTATCAAATCAATGTACTGAGCAACATTTGAACTGTAAATAGGAAGTGGTAAATTATTTTCATGTAGTGACTGAGAAATCTTTTGAAGGGAATCGACCAAATCTACTGGGGTTATGATCGAACTATGTAAAATTTTTAAGCGGGGCGAAAGAGACTGCAGAGTTAAAACATCATCGAGAGTGTTTTCGATAAATATGTAACTCTCCATTAGGCTTTCACACAGATCCAAGATATTGATTTGAAATTCATGAAAATCAAGATCATTTGAAATGTATAAAATTGACTGCCTTATTTTTTCAATGTTATTCGAGAATAATTTCTCCTCGGATTGAAATTTTTGTAAAGTTTTGTTGAGGCTTGTAATGACTGAGGTTGTTACAGATATTTGTTTCTTTACTAAGTCCTGAATTTGGTGTTGGTCTTTAGTAATTTTAATTATACAGTCATTTATGTATTCACCATCTGTTGCGTCTAAGTTTCCTGAAATAGCTTTCCAAACTGATCCCAGTCCGTTAATAAGTCCGCGTTTTTTTCTGTTAGTAGGGTAAGTTTGAGTGTCAGCGAAGATGTCTGTATATTTAGAGTTAACGGATTTAGAAATTTGTTTCAAGAGGCTAGCATGTGTTTGTATTTTTGGTTTAAATGATTTTGTTTTAGTTGTGTTTTCGTTAATTGTCTCTAAAATTCGGTTTAGTATGGCGTCGTTATTTGAAATAGCACCTCTGAAAGGGCTGAGGTCTTTGAAGACAAGAAGTGACCATTTGTCGTTTGAAATTTAAGTGTGCCTTCTTCATGGAAGAAAACTCCTATTGTATTGTTAACGGGTGTAAGAGAGTATTGTTGGAGGTTCACGACTGAAAACAGTCCACAGAATCTGAAAAGAAGGGATTCATTCAAAATATGGTTTTAGTCTGTCAAAGTTAATTTTACTGATTTGGTTAGTCTGTAAGTTTATAACTGTGGCAGAGTTTTTTCTGATCGCGGTAATTTCAAAAGGTCCATTGAATTTGTTTTCAGATTTGCTTTTAATCTGAGATTCTTTCACGTAAACTTTGTCGCCTACTTTGTATTCTGGTTGGTTAGTCGAAACATGTTTGTCAAATCTAACTTTAGATTTTTGTTTTTGTTGGTCGTTTTTGCGCGGGCAAGTCTATAATAGTAGTTCATTCTGTTGTTAAGGTCCCTAACATATTTGGAAATGAGTTTTTCCTGATCGTATATTGTTTCGGGGGGTCTACTAGAAGTATGCCCAAAGATAAGTTCATAGGGCGTGAAACCGGTAGTCTTGTTTTTAGTATTGTTGTAGCAGATAACTGCGTAGGGGAGGACGTTGAATGGATGTTCATCCGGATGTTCAGCTGTATTTGCCCTTATCATTTCCGCTAAAGTCGCGTGAAACCTTTCGATAGAACCATTTGATTCGGGATGGTGGACACTTGAAAAGGATAGTTTTATGTCATATAGTTCGCACAGGTCCCTTATGAGAGTGTTGTCAAATTCACGTCCATAATCACAATGGATGCGAAGAGGGTGTACCGTAATGTTGGAAGAATATTAGGAGGGTGTTTACTACAGTTTTAGCTGTGTTTTGTCACCAATTGGGTAAGCCTGAGTAAATTTGGTGAGTTCATCCCTAATAGTCAGTGCGTAGTTTCTGGTTGGATATTCGAAAATATCAATGTTGATACGTTCGAAGGGCGTTTTTGGTGTTTCAGTTATGACAAAAGGAGCACTTAAGTTTTTTCTACAGAACTTTACCTTTTGGCAAGTTTCGCAGGACTTAATAAATTGCTCTACACTTTTGATTAGTCCAGTCCAATTATACTTTTCTTTTATGCGTCGGATGGTCTCGTTAATTCCACAATGAAGGTTATTTTTGCCGCAGTGGTACTGCTGCAGTATAACGGGAATCTCGTCTTGAGAAGGGGTTGTCACAATATTTTAACAAATTTTAAGTTTTACGTCTTTGTCTGCAAGTATAAAGGATAGTGTTTCAAGAATCGGTAGTTCTACGTTGTTTTCAATACAAAAAGTTTCGGATTCGTCGAACTGGTCTTGGTTGTTATAGAGAATGTTGAATAGAACAACTGTTCCAGGATCAAAGGGTAAAGGGACAATTAAATATTTTCTATGCCTTACAGTTTTGCTGGCTAGAACGTTTAGAGTGTCAGTAGTGAAGTTTGGGTCTTCTTCGAAAATATCTTCGATGATTTTGTCATGCAAGTCATTGAGTTTATTTTGCCAGAAGAAAGTGACTATTCGTTTGTGAGATTTGTCTAGGAGTTGGGCGTTAGAAATTTCTATTTTTGAATAATCGATTATCGACTCGGTTTTATATAGTTGAACAAATCGATTAAACTCTGTTGTCATTCTTTCGTCATGTTCGTCGGGTTCTTGATCATTATCGGAATTTGGTTGTTCTGGGTCGATTTCGTTATTTGCAAAGATGTTGATTTTGGAAATAAAGTCGGGTGCATTGTTTAAAGTAGTTGATTTTAATTCGGGAAAGAGCGTCAGCGTTCTGATTTACCTTGCCAGGTTTGTATTCTATCTTATAATTATACTCCTCTAGCTTAAGGCGCCATCTGGCTAGACGACTGCCAGGATCTTTGATGGAAAAGAGCCAAGTAAGCGGACGGTGGTCACACAGGAGTGTAAACTTTCTCCCAAAAAGATACGGTCTGTAGTGCTTGACCGCCCAAACAATGGCTAGCAGTTCCCGTTCGATAGTGGAATATCGAGTTTCTGCAGCGCAGAGTGTACGGGAAGCATATGCTATAGGAAGATCTTTTCCTACGGGGCCTTGTGAGAGAACCGCTCCAATTGCAAAAGCACTAGCATCAGTAGTGAGCAGGAATGGTTCTTCGAAATTTGGGTAGATCAAGATAGGGTCAGATACAAGGGCTTGCTTCAGTTCGTTGAAGGAAGACTTGCAATCTGTGTCGAAGATGAATTTAACGTCTTTCTGCAGGAGTTTCGTTAGAGGCTTTGAGATTTTAGCAAAGTTGGGGATAAAACGTCGGTAATATCGGGCGAGACCAAGAAAATATTTAACATCTTTAGGAGTTTGGGGCTGAGGAAAATTCTGAATGCATTCAACCTTTGAAGGGTTTGGTTTTACTCCTTCTTGGGTGATCAGATGACCTAGGTAAGCAACTTCCTTACGGAGAAACTCACACTTGTCAGGTTGAATTTTCAAGTTTGACTGTCTAAGACGCTTAAAGACTTCTGTCAAACGGGACATATGCTCATGGATGGTTGGTGAATAGACTATGATGTCATCCATGTAAACAAGGCAACGTTCATTTTGGATGCCCAAAAGAATGTTGTCCATGACCCTCTGAAAAGTAGAAGGTGCATTTTTCAAGCCAAATGGCATAAGAACGAATTCGTAGTGGCCATTGTCAACAGAGAAACCGGTCTTGGGAATGTCTTCCTCAAGGATTTCCAACTGGTGAAACCCGGAAGCGAGATCCAGTGTCGAAAAGTATTGACACTTACCAAGTTGATCGAGGAGATCAGAAATGTTGGGCAGAGGATATTTATCGTCTACAGTTAACGTTACGTTTAACTTCCTATAGTCGATAACAACTCGCCACTTTTGCTTACCAGAAGCATCGAGTTTCTTGGGGACGACCCATACGGGGGAGGACCAAGGAGAAGAAGAATGCCTGATAATGCCTTGATCAAGCATTTTGGAAATTTGGGTTTTCACTTCCTCTTTATGCACTTGAGGATATCTGTACGATTTCGTGAAAACGGGCTTGGCATTATTGGTGTCAATAGAGTGTTTGACGGCATTAGTAAACGTCAAAACATCGCCTTCGAGATAGAAAATATCTTCGAATTCTAAGCAGAGATTTGTGATAAGTTCTCGCTCTTCGTCGTTAAGATGTTCTGTCCGAATTTGTTCTCTGATTGTAAAGTTTCTGTCTAAGTTTGTAGATTCAGAGTAATCGTGTGTATTCAGGTTTAAGAGAGGGTGTGTATTGTCAAGGGGTTCTAAATGAAGATTGAAAAAGTTAACAGTTTTTGGCATTGCGTTCGCGTTTATTATCGAAGTCAGAAATTCTCCCTTTGAATTAACACGTACAACCGCGTTGGGAAGTCGTACTTTGTCAATTACTTGTGTCGGTAAAATTGCGTCAGTATTTCTAAGTTCACATTTGAGTTGGAAAATTTGTTCGGTTCGTGCCTGGATTGTTATTTGATTGTTATAAATATGAGTTTGTGCGTTAGTACTGGGGGTGTCTGTTGGTTGTTTATTTGATTGGTCGTGATCGGGTACTTTATGGAGGGGAATAGTTTTAAAGTTAGTAATTAACTGTTTTGATTTCAAGTCAACAATACATTCGTAATGCTCAAGAAAATCAAGACCTAATATTCCATCAAACTCAATATCTAGATTGTAGATAAAAACCTTATGAGGGTTACCTATGGCAAATGGAATAAGAGTTGATTCAGAAATAGGGATTTTCTCGTGCGTAATACCTTGGATTGTCACTTTTTCGGGAAATCGTTGACGGAAATTCTTAACGGTGTGTTCTTTGAAAATGGAGATACCAGCTCCGGTATCGATGAGAAGTTTAAATTTTTCGGAAGCATCGTGAATGTAATAAAGATTTTTAGAGTTTACCGTTAAGAGAGGACTTAGAGAAATGCTTGTTCCGGGAAATTCACATTTGGGTTGAAATCTTCCAGATTCAAATTCTGGATTTGGGTTTGGACTTCGGAAATGGTAGTCGTTGAATCCGGGGGTTGATCTAGGCTCGGGAGAGCTAGAAAATCCTGGTATTCGTCGGTATTGAAAGGTTCAATGGGGGTATCGTCTGGTATTTCTTCGAATTCGGGGTTTACATAATTTTGACTGATATCGTCAAAATAGTGTTGGTTATTATCAGTATAATAACCGTAATCGCTTTCAGGATGTTGAGAATATTCACCATTTTGATGGTGGTTAAAATGATGTGTCCTTTCTGGATGATAGTGAGGGTTGGTCTGTATTACAGACGGTCGGAATTGATTTGGTTTAAACGGGGGTCTTTGGAAATTTGTCGGTCGAAATGGTGGACCTTGATGGTTGGGATTATTTGGGGGTGGATTTGGCCTCGAAGTTTGATTTGGCCCTGTAAAATTAGGTCTAAAATTTTGGTTATAAGATTGAGGGTTGTTTTGCTGCCGCAACCGACAATCTACTGCAATGTGGCCTAATCTACCACAATTTAAACATTTCGGTGGTTGAATGGGTTTTCGGACCTGAAATGTGGGTTTAGGAGGAGCAGATTTGTGAATTTTTTGCTCTTCAAAATATGACAACTGAAGTTCTCGTCTGATTCGAGAGTGTGCCTCCAGAAGGTCTTTGGGATTGCTGGCACGAATTATTTGGCCTAGACGTGGTTCTAATCCTGTAAGTAATGTATTTAGAACCATTGTATCTACAAGGGTGGTCTGAGCTTCTTTTTGATCGTCACTTAGTCCAGACGCTTTTTGAATGCATGAGTGCATTTTCGCACTCAAAACCTGGAGCCTATTATAGAAGGTCAGAGGGGACTCATTGGAAAGTTGTTTGAGGCGTTGGAGATCGTGGATCAAAGAAGACAGATCGCGTGAATCTCCGAAATGTAGTGTCAAAAGCTGTTTAATTTCTAAATATGAAGCGGGGTTTCTCGAGTTGACCAACTGAGCCGCTTTGCCTCTAAGTTTATTTTTAATATGAATGACTAGAAGATATTTTTGCTCTGCAGTCGACATATTGTACGCACAATTACATGCGTGTATGAAGGTGGCCAAGGAGATCTGGTCGCCTTCAAATTCCGGGATAATGGAAAATATTTCCGATAACCGGTACTTTTCGGTTTCATCAGAAACTACATTGTTTGTTGCTTGTGCCATTTCGATGTGTTAGAATTAAAGGTATAGACAAGTTGAAAATAATAAAAATATAATAAAATAAACGAGGGATTGTAAAACGGGTTTCAATTAAAATATAGTGTAAAAATTATTAAGCAAATGTATGTAAATGGGGTATAAACGATATTTTGGATAATAGAACGGTAGATAAAAATGAAATAATAAAATATATATGTAAAAGTAAATCAAAATATATCAAATAAATATTTCAATTCAAATAATCAAATAATATATCAATTCAAATCACGATAATCAAATAAATCAAATTATCATTCAAATAATCAAATTAAATCAAATATCAAATAATCAAATAAATCAATCAAATAAATTCTTTAAAACCTTAAACGTTAGACGATTCACTACTACTCACATCAACAGGAACATTGGAAGATCCGTGTTCTCCTTGTTATCGCAGTTGGGACTTCTTCCAGGTTCTTTGCTCCGTTGAGGGATAGGAATCCGCCGCTACCAGTTAGAAGTAAGCTCGTGTTCTAGTAACGTTGACGGATCCTACTGACTGCGCCAATTTGTTATATCACACTTCTCAAATTAAACTTTTTAAAAAAAGATTTTTATTAACTTTAACAAAATTATAACTTTTTAAAATACAAAATACAAAATTGAAATAATGACAATAATAACTAACAACAGACTGAGTAATAATGAATAACAAACAAGAGAGATTTTACAATATATAACCTATTGAATGCTGAATCGGCACTGCCGACACGGCGATTCCCACGGATGCTCGGCGGGGCTGTAATCTGACACTGCACGTGTTCGCTGAGTCAGCTGGGAACGATGAAATACAGTTGCTACATAAGTTCACCCAAAGTTCATGTTATAAACTTATATAACATATATATATATATATATAATATATATATATATTATATATATATATATATATATATATATATATAGGTATAGAATCCAATAAATAATAATATAAAATATATATATATATATATATATATATATATATATATATATAATATATAATATATATGTTTTAGGTGGTTTCCAGGAATTCATCCGCGTAGTTGATAACTGATCCCTGCCGGGATCGATGGTAAAAATGACGACGTTTCGGCAGAGTCAAATCTGCCCTCTTCAGTCGGTTCGCAAATTCTCGTAGCCTTCTGCTTTCGCTTCTAGTTACTCGAATACTAACTCTCAGAACATAATATAAATATAATATATATATATTATATATAATAATCGATACTTAAATGCCAATCACACCACCACCCTACCCAATTTAGTTCTGTAAAGAAATCTTTGACTCTTAGATCTATTCGTTTAACAATATGAGAAAAAACAAAACGAACTTAATAATCTTCAACAAATCCTTCGACAAAACGGTTATCATCCGGACCACATTGCGCGTATAATTCATCAATCTCAACAACCCCCAATCACACCAACCCATCAGAAACAGAAACAACAACATCAAAAGCCGTATTTCCATATGTTCGAGGAGTAAAAAGATCCGACTTCATCTCTCGCGCATCACCATATCCAAACAGGGCACTCTATCAACTTCAAGGACAGTAGGAAGCCATCGAAATAGAGAAAAGAGCTCTCTATCTAAACAGACGCGGTGACAGCACTCGCCTTTCCACGGCTTCGACTCCGTAATGTTAACTGTCGGATTAAACAAACCAGACACGCCCACCAACACCCAACCAATCACCGCACAGCCCTTCATCAAGCGACATCCACTTCTAATCGACCGATAACTATAAATAAAAGAAGCAGCGCAGACTCACCTTCAGTTAAGTTCCCTAGTGACTCTTGGGGAGTAGGCAGGGCCCGAGTTCGATCTAGACTCTGAAACTACATTTTATTTTTTGTCTCTTGATAATGGCTCCAAAGCAGGAGTCGAAACGTCGAGTATTTAATAAATTCAGACGCGGTTCTCACCCGGCACTTAGCTTAGTTCATATATATTATATATATATATATATATATTATATATATATATATAATATGTCTAGTCGTAGGCTTTCACGGATGGAACAATATGAAGAAATATTTATCCGGGAATTCATCCGTTTGTTATATTGATTCATGTTTGAAACCTGCAGACGTTTCGCCAAGGTCTCACTTGGCATTCTAAATGCATTGTTAAGGTGAACTGCAACAACGCACAACGCATTGAGAATGCCAAGTGAGACCTTGACGAAAAATCTGCAGGTTTCAAACATGAATCAATATTTCAATTAAATGTTTATATATATATATATATATATATATATATATATATATATATATAGTTTTTCGAGTAACTAGAAGCGAAAGCGGAAGACTACGAGAATTATGCGAAACGATCTGAAGAGGGCAGAATGTGACTCTGCCGAAACGTCGTCATTTTACCATCGATCCCGGCAGGGATCAGTTATCAACTACGCGGATGAATTCCCGGAAACCACTTAAAAACATATATATATATATATATATATATTATAGATAATATATATATATATATATTATACATATATACATATATATTTACATATATACATATATATATAGTTAAAACATTTTTCTTACTGAAGCGATAGATCTTCTCATACCCAATTTGTTCTAAAAATATATACTGCAGCCCTTCCGGGGGAAATAAAATAAATGTCATTTTTAATGTTTTTTGTAATAATTCTAAAAACACATTAAGTGTTATATTCTTCAATTGAGTCAATGACATTACCAAAAAAATTCAAGCTAAATAGTGCAAAACATTCAAACAACCATTGTTCGACAACGATTCTGATAAGGAATCGAAACGTCACAAAAAAAAACAGATAAGTACAACACAAAATACACAACATTTTATACTGGAATGCTAGTTGACAAATCTGTAGACGTACTTTCTCACAGTTAATCCTGCAGGGAGAGTTTTTTCTATAAGAGGGCAACTAGTTTTCGGGCAGTTTCCACAAACTGCCTTAGATACTACACCTTGATATTCAAGTACTTAACTTATCTATTTTTCAGAAGCATTGCGAGCAGAGATAAAAATCCAGATGAACATTCAAAATAATCA